>SKCR01032876.1:0-340986 GCA_019454045.1 Zanthoxylum bungeanum
TATTTATTTTAATATATCTTCGCATGAGAGTCGTTAGTTGATTTGTGTTGTGGCCGTTGGGTGAATGGATATGTTTTATTTCTTGTGGTATATCGGATGGAAACCCGGACGTAAATTCCGTAGCCGAATCCGAATGGATGGTACTGCGGTTTGCACTCAGGATACAATGCCACGTACCGCTTGAGAGATAAACATATTTCATTCATCCAACATTTTATTCGAGCATGATTAGGTTGTTAGCATGTTATTTATCTTAAGCATGATTTAGTCGATATGAGTTTCTTTCTTTATGCATGATTAGGTTGTTTTATATCATATTAGGGATTTAATCTATATTTATGCTTAGATTGTTATTTATTTTCCGCATTAGATAATTGAGCATGCTTGTATGATGATTGTATGTTATTGCGTGTTTGCCATTATGGCAACTTACTTTGAAGTATGCGAACTTAGATATAGGTTTCATTATTATTATTATGCATGCGAACTGAGGTGTAGGCTACCTTTGAGCATACATGTTGAGTAGATTCGGTTAGTTCATTGCACAAATCATATCATTACAAGTGACATAAGTAAGGGACCATTCCGAACCCAACGGTTTGAGGTCTTCCATTGCGAGGGGTGAGTGCGGCCTTAAATATTTGTCCCGGTTCACACCGGGTGGCGACTCCATGTTATTTCTCCGATTTAGTTCCCCGCGAGCTATTCCGAACTCCCAACTGGGCCGCGAGCCTAGAACAGCATTGCGAATTTCTGTGTCTTACACATAATCCGAATGGATTTTATCATGGCAACGGGTGAAAAAGTTTCTTCGTAATCGACACCATGTCATTGACGATACCCTTTCACTACAAGCCTAGCTTTGTACGTTTGTATGTTGCCATCCATGTCGGTCTTCCTCTTGATGACCCATTTGCAACCGATAGGCTTTACGCCTTCTGGTGCATCAACCACTTTCCAAACTTGGTTGGTGTACATGGAATCCATTTCGGAATTCATGGCATCTTGCCATAAACCGGAGTCGATACCTTGTATCGCTTCCTCATATGTAGCCGACTCGTCTTCCTCAATAAGATTAATATCCACACGAGGTGAGATCAGAAACCCATACCTCTTAGGTTATTTTCTGACTCTCTCTGACCTACGTGGTCCTTGTGTATTCGAAGATTGTGGTATAGTCTCATCCCTGATGGAATGTTCATGTTCCGTTAAGGATTCTATGCCAGGAACAGTATCACTCTGACTTTCATCGAGTTCTACTTTCCTCCTACTTGTCACTGCATTTAGGAATTCCTTTTCAAGGAAAACCGCATGTAGAGCAACAAATACTTTGTTCTCTTATGGGTGATAGAAGTAATATCCTTTGGTTTCCCTAGGATATCCTATAAATAGGCATTTATCCGATTTGGGTTCTAGTTTGGTACCTTCCAAACGTTTGACGTATGCCCAGCAACCCCAAATCTTCAGGAATGAGAAACCCGGTTTCTTTCCTGTCCATATTTAATACAGAGTTTGTTGAACAAACTTTGACGGAACCTTATTCAAAATAAGTATTGCACTGTTCAATGCATATCCCCAGAAGGAAATAGGTAGCTATGTGTGACTCATCGTAGACCTTACCATGTCTAACAAAGTTTGGTTTCTTCGTTCAGACACACCGTTTAATTGCGGTGTTCCTTGAGGGGTCCACTATGAAAGAATACCATATTCTTTCAAGTAATCAAGAAACTCATTACACAAGTATTCCCCACCATGGTCCGACCGTAATATCTTAATACTTTTGCCGGTCTATTTTTCTACTTCGTGTCGAAACTCTTTGAATTTCTCAAAGGTTTCCGACTTGTGTCTCATAATATACACATAACCATAACGCGGTGCATCATCCCTAAAGGTTACGGAGTATTCATATCCATCTCTAGCCTGGCTAGACATGGGCCCACAAACGTCACTATAAACGAGGGCTAACAGTTTGGTGGCACGTACACCTTTACCACTAAAAGGTGATTTAGGCATCTTGCCTAATAAACAAGATTCGAAGACGTCATATGAATTTGGATCAAATCCGTCCAAGTACCCACTCTTCGAAAGTGTGGATATACGTGTCTTGTTTATGTGTCCTAGACGACAATGCCACATATAAGTTTCATCTTTGTTACTTACTTTAAGCCTTTTATTTGTTACATTATATGTTTGAGATTGATTCTTATTCAAAATATATAGAGCATTATTTACATCAGCAGTGCAAATTTCCATATCATTTTATACATAAAACACCCATTGTTTCTAAATACAAAAGTGTACTCACATTGGGTTAACATAGATACAGAAATAATATTCCTAGTCAAACTAGGTACATAATAACAGTTTGATAGTTTAAGTACATGCCCCGAGGGCAGTTCCAAAACAAAAGTGCCAACGGCCAAAACGACGACCTGTGTCCCATTTCCAACGCGGAGGTCAATCTCTCCTGAGGCCAGTCTCCTGCTAATCTGCAGATCCTGCACATCAGTACATATATGAGTTCCACAACCAAAATCAAAAATCCAATTTTTAAAACTAGTAGTAGACATGTTAATTTCTATAACAAACATACCTGAAGCCGGTGCCTTGCCCACTTTGATTTCCTTCATGTGTGCCTTGTACTCGCGGCAGTCATGCTTCTAGTGACCCCGCTTGCTGCACTGCAGACAAATATCTTGGGATTTGTCCTTAGGTTTCCCAGAACCCTTTGACGATTTGGCCTTGCCCTTCTTCTTATGCTTCTTCTTCTTAACACCTCCACTCGCCTTGGGCCAAGCCCTCTGATGAGTGGTATTTATATCACTTATTCCCACTCATTTGACATAATATTTCGTATAGTTTCTCGAGTTTTGTGAACATTTTGATGTGTTTTGTTGTTATTTTGCAGATAAATAAAGTTTGGAAAGCATTGGAGGCAATTTGGGGTAAAAACGGAAAAAAATGCGTCAACAGGGATATTTTCATCTTTTGCTCGTCGCGACGCTGACGCCCTGAGCGCGCGACTCCCAGCATGCGCCGGACTTGCTAACTTGCGCCATGTGCCACGTGTCGAAATCTGATTGGTCAAAATTTGCTAACGTGCGCCGATCATGCTAACGTGCGCCGTGCCACGTGTCACCATCACAACGGTTCTGCTACATGCGCCGGCCACCACGTGTCAACATCTCATTGGACCAAACCAAGCGCGTACCACGTGTCATCTCACCATTGGACCGAATTATTGACGAATCAGGTGCTACCACGTGTCAAGCCGCTATTGGACCGAAATTCCCACCTATCAGCGCCTGCCACGTGTCGCCCTGCTATTCGGCCACATCGCCAGCCAACCACAGCGTGAAACGTGGCTCAATTATTGCTGCCGATAGACGCGTGGTCAACCCGTGTGGACTCCGCGTGGACTGTTTCCAGCGTCGCGACGCTAGTGCATTTCCAGAGTCGCGACACTGGACCAAAATATGCCTATAAAAGGAGCCTCGCACATTCATTTTTCTTCATGCTTTCCTTGGGAGCTTTTCCCTGTTTTTATAGGATTGCATCTAGTTTTGTATATATAAATAATATTTTTAATTATGTATTTTAATTTTCAGTAATAGTAATAGTAGTTCTTCTTCTTCTCTTTTCTTTTATGTTTAGTAGTTAATTTACCGCTGGGGTACAATGTGAAACCTTTAATATAATTATTTAGGTAAATCTCACTTAATTATAATTTATAAATTATAATTTAACCGGATTAATTAATGTCAGACTTTATTACCGCCTATATGGCTGGTTTAAATATAAATTACCTTACCGCCTATATGGCTGGTCTTTATGTGACAGATAAGTACCGCCTATATGGCTGGTGTAATTGGACTAAATGGATTACCGCCTATATGGCTGGTTTTAAATGTTTAATATTATTAATTCCTGAGAAAGCAGAATATAAAATAATTTATATATTATAATAAGTGAGATTCCTAGATAAGAAATATTAATTGTGGATCCTCTAACCCCAGCATTTTATTTTATTCTAAGGAAGTGATGAAACACAATATCCACACTTAATAATTGATTTTCTTTTTATGGGTAATTCTTTAGTTTGTTTATTGAGTCTTAAACTTAGTGCTTCTTGTTGTCTGATCACCAATAAGATTGATATGGTAAACTTAAAATGAACTAGACATAGGGATTTTAGGTTTCAGCCTTAGATTCAATAGCTCACGATCTTCCTTGAGGATAGATAACCCTTTAATAGATTTCCTTACAGGATAGGAATATACCTGTCGGGCGTGGGTAGCCATAATTGGAACTTAATCTTAATGAATCCAGGTAATTTGGTTGACATAGGAATATGGTTCAATTGGGTTATACTGGGTATTTGCGTCTGACCATTGGAAGAGGTTTTCGCATATCATCGTGTTCCAGGTTAGCAAATTAATTTATTACACATAAATAAGAGAATCAATTCATCTTTATAATAATATTGTGTGGAGTCACGACCCTAGATCCTTGAGTCTTTTATTTTATTTTCCTTAGTATTTTCTTTTGAGTTTGTTTTTTTTTTATTTTATTTTTGCAAAACCACATTCAACCAACCAAAAGCAATCAATTCCCTTCTCCCTATAATTAGATACCTGTAAATAAATAGAATCAATAATTAATAACAACAGTAGGAATTAAGTCCTCGTGGGATCGATATTTTTTATACTACTTGAACGATACGTGCGCTTGCGTTATACGTGTGTGTTTACGCCGGTTACCCTCGGAGTCTGAGATGTTGAAGCTTGCCCTTAAGGAGCTCTTTTTCTGTTTCACGCAGAGTGGACATCAACTCTCCAAGATTTTGGTCTTGGTTCAACATGTTGTAGTTCATGATGAACCCACTCCAAGTGTCGGGGAGAGACTGTAGGATCAAATCTACTAAAGTCTCAGCCTCGAAGACTATGCCCATCTGTCCGAGTTGCTCAATGTCAGCAATCATCTGTGACACATGCTGCTTAACAGATGTACCCTCTGACATGCGAGCGCGGAAGATCTTCTTCTGTAATTCATATCTTTGCGATCTAAGATTAGATCGGTTAAGATCATGCAACTTCACCATCATCTCATAGGGATCCAACCCCTTGTTTTGACGACAGAATTACGGAGTCATAGCAGCAAGCATTACCGATTGAGCAGTCGCATTGTCATCGCTATGAGCCTTCCAAAGCTCTAGCTCAAGCAACTGATCAGGCCGGAGCTTAGGCCCAAGAGGTCGCTCTATAGTGTAGAGTAACTTCTCGGATCCCAGAACAATTCTGAGATTCATATCCCATTCTTGATAGTTTGTACCATTAAAGATATTATCGCCCATGACAATATCTCTAATATGTAACTTTCTTGTCATCTTAACCGCAATAGTCCAATTATTCGATTAACGATGTTCGGGTACAGTCTAACTGTTACAAGAAAAATAATAATATATTAGTCCAATAAAAATAATTGACGAAATAATTTGAAAGCGCGTAAAGATAAGTATTTGAACGAAAATTGCAAATTCAATACTAGCCTCCCACTATTTTTCGGTGAGCCTCTAACCCTCTGTTGAGTACTCGGGAAACCTAGTTTCCTAGTGGGCTAGGATCCCGTTAAATAACACACAACCTTGACTTTGGCCAACAAGATGTATGATATTTAACTAGGTAGATCTCTAAGATCAATTGGATCTCATCCAATTCCTAGATCCGGTAGGTGGACCTCCAATTCCGAAACATATATACAATATATATGCCAATATATCCAATATATTTTCCTAACCTTTTTCCTCTGAATCAACTAAGCCTTGGCTTTGGCACAACAAGCTTAATGATTCTAGTTAAGCGGAACCCATTGACTTTGGAAAGCTTCGTAATCGATGTCGATGGAGAAGAAGTGATCTTGACTTTGCCAACAAATCACAACTTGGACAAGACATACGATATGGAACAAAGCCTTCATGATTCAAACACATCCGTGATGGACAAAGGTCTTGACTTTTGCCAATAAACCAGTGCCAATCTTGGATCTTGAGTAAGAATCACTCAATGGAACGAAAACGCTTAATATTTGTTGAGGGTTTTTCGCGTAAATTGGCAACGAATTTATTATATTTGTTAGGTCTCATCATACACCCTTAAGCATGCATTCTAAAAGCATAATAAGGCACGGTAAATAAATTAATAATGATATGCGGATGGATATCTTACAGATTGTTCCTAGAACAAATCACTCCCTTTCCTCTCCCCGGCTAGCACTATTCTTACTTCTACCCAATTACATAATACAATGAAAGAAACCTCATTAACATTGAGGGGAATTAGGTGAGAAGAGAATTACAAAGAATCAATAGAGATAAGGCTGGACACGCAAGTCCAATTTAATAAATTTTAAATTTACAACAATTTCCAAAATTGCCCTTTCCCTTCTAATATCCATCCAATATACATTATTCATTCAACACATCCATGTATTCACACAAAGCATGTTATCCAATCAATCTAATCCAATTAATTAATCTTTGAATTAAGTGATCATCCAATGTTCAAACAACGATTTGATTTGCGCGATTCCAACTCGTTTAAGAATAAGTACTCAAAGTATGAATTCTTGAATTATATCGAACTATAATTTAAATCTAATTTAATTCGTATTCAATTCTAATTCTATATATTTAATTCCAAATTAAATAACTACATTTTTTAATGTGCCTTTACGACTTAGATTCCAAATCTAATCTAAATGGGTCTCAAAGCCCAATTAACATCCAATGTTATTTAATTAAAGTCCAATGGGCTTTCAATTAATTTCTTAAGGCATTGACTTTGGTTAATATGGGTCAAACCCAAATACCAAAGCCCAATTAAGGAATCACCCTATTTGCCAAGAAACCAATTTAGGCCCAATTAAACATAAAAGGCCCATTTGTCATATTTGGACTTAATGGAATGATTTAGGCCCAATTTGGATCCAATCCAATTGACCTGAACCAACTTGGCCCAACCAAGCCCATTAGGCCCAAATACAACATTTAAAGCCCAATTATTCAAATTCTAAAATTCCAAATTTCATAATTTAATTAATTATAGTGTATAGCATTAATTAATTATCTAAATTAACATTTCCAAAAATAAATTTAATCAATTAATCATGCTTTAATTTGTTTAATATGTCCAACATTATTGAAACAAAAAATCATCTCATTTCATGCTTTGAAGCTCACGGCATTTTGGGGTTTTTTATATTTGATTCCGATTTCAATCCGATTGAATCTTAAATCATCATTTCCCAAGTCTTTAAACACATCCAATGGTCTTAAAACAAAAAATACCTTGACTTTAGGGCAATAGTTACATTCGGCCAAGCCAAAGAAATTGGGGAAAATTAATCCAATTCAATTTTCGTCAAATTGATCATATATAACTCCAAGTCATCCATATACAAGCATATGCTCAAACAAACAATTTGGTTAAATCATGCTCAAATCAAATTTACCCAAATTTTAGTATATTAACCATAATCATTTTCATGCTCATCAAGGCTCATGATACCATTGTTGGTCTCTAAGACATACTAAGATCAATATAAGCAATGAAAACATGTGAATACAAAAATAAAGTATGGCGGAATTATACTTACAAAGAGCTGATGTTGGATGCGTTGAACACAAAAATTTTCCTTTGGGAAGTCCTCCAAGATTCGACCAATGTCCTCTTTGAATGTTGAATCCAAGCTCCAAGCTTTGATTTTGATTCCAAGCTCAATGGATGAGTTTCCCTATCACCTTTGTATGAATTCCTTCAAGTGCTAGCTTAGGAAAAATTGCTACAAAATTTCCTTATCACCTTGAGAAGCTAACGGTTTCGTGTTTGGGAGAGAGAGAGAGTTGTTTTTCAATTTGTTTTATTTGTTTTCCAAAAACATTAACCAAAAACTCTCACCAATTTTGGTATATGCTTTTCCAAAAAGCATAAAGCAAAATTGGAGGGAAAATGGCATTCAATGCCTCCATCTACCACCATCATGAATAGTGACTGGTTGTCAATCACAAAAAGGTGACATGACTTCCATCACTAAAGTGACAAGCGATGTGACGTGCGATGTGACTTATGGGCCGCACTTTAATTCAAAATGCGAGTGGGCCCGTAAACACATTCCGGGCTCGGGTTCGTTAATTCCGAATTAACGAACTTTCCGTTGCGACGTAATTAAATCAAATTTAATTAAATAATTATGCCTAGCAAAATTACTATTCACATCGCTCGCGAATTAATTCTAAATTAATTCGTTAGCCCAAATTAAAATCCAATTTTAATTCCGCGTCGAAATCTAATTTCGTTTAATATATCGAATATATTATTTTATCGATTAATTCCAAATTAACCGTTCTCTCTCTTCAAATAGTATTTTATCCCAGATAAAATCTCTCTGCAATTAATCCTAGATTAATTATGTTCGAATCATACGTCATCGGTGAATCTTCGGGAAGCGACCCATGAGATCCCTGGATATGTTGTAGTAAATCCGGTCGTCGGACTATCCGAACACATACGTACCTCGTACTACATTTTACCGATTTACGAGACATGGTTGGCTTCTAACAAAGCACCGTGCCTACCCAATTCTCCAGAAATATTCTTAATGGAATATATAATCTTTGTCAGACGTAGTATACGTAGTATTGCTTATTGCGATCCAGTATCGGATGGCACATGCAAGGCCTGAGGCTGGAATAATGTCTGCCCCGTACGAAGCATATATCGGACTATAGGCAACTAGTCTCTTTAATCGGATAATCATGACCATGTCATATTATCCCTATGGTTGCAACCACTTAGAGTACTAGTTTTGTATCCCTACGTGATCATCGTCTCCATATGACTGAAGTGATACTTCCATCTTGACATCACACCCAATACACTACGATTCTCAATAAACCCAGAAGAGGCGTACACAAAACCTGTTAAAGTCCTGGACGACCAAAACCAAAGCGTATTGATTGTCGCAAGTACTAGCGATGCAAGTCTCAAGTTAAGACCAAATACACCTACCCTGATACGGATTCCCATAGACACATAGTCATACTACCAATGGGATTCCGCGGGGTCTATCCGAGGCGAAGCTGTTTCCGTACCATCGGTAAACACAACCTCCAATCACACTTGCATAAGTATCCAATACTTAAATATATGAGAACTATGCGGTTACGCTTCTATAACACGCACAAGTGCAATACTAGTCTATTCCGCATTATCGATGTCCAGTCTCGATAATACTACGACTAGGGATATTTAATGATTAAACCATTATAGATTGATACTGTCTCATATCTTATAATTCGGAACTAATCATAAGGACTTTTATCATTTATATATTTAAGTAATAAAATTACAAAATGATAAAATGCAATTTCCATTGCTACATAATTAATTTGTACAAAAACCACAATGTCTTTTACAAATAGTGACGCTATGGGTCATAATTGTCTAACACAAGGCTGAAAAATATTGAAACACACATGGGAAATATAAAGGCAGCACTGAAGTCTTTAGAAGTTCAGATTGGGTAGATTGCTTCCTCAATGACCAATCAACAATAAGGGGCATTTCCTAGTAGTACTTAGACCAACCCTAAAGAGCAGTGCCAAGCCATAACCCTTAGGAGCGGAAAAGAGATTAGAGATGCTCCTAAAGACCAATGCAGTCAAGATAAAGAGGTGGAAATTCAGGAGGAAGCAACAACAGAAGAATAGAACATTGTAGTAGTTCCCCCATCTAAGCCACCACCCATCTCGAAGAAATCTTTGTCATACCCTCAGCGCTTTCAAAAGAAGAAGTTGGATGCTCAGTTCGCCAAATTCCTTGACATTTTCAAAAAGATCCATATCAATATCCCCTTCGGAGATGCTTTGGAACATATGCCAAACTATGTGAAGTTTATGAAGGAGATGATGTCTAAGAAGAGAAGGCTGGCAGACTTTGAAACTGTAGCACTCACAGAAGAGTGTAGTGCTATCATATAGAAGAAGCTTCCTCTAAAACTGAAGGATCCTGGCAGCTTTACCATACCTTGAACTATTGGGAATCGATATTTTAGTAAGGAACTATGCGATTTGGGTGCAAGTATAAATGTCATGCCCTTATCCATCTACAAACAGTTGGGCATATGTGAGGCAAAGCCAACCACAATGACATTGCAGCTAGCAGATAGATCCCTCACCTACCTGAGAGGAACATTAGAGAATGTGTTGTTTAAGGTGGATAAATTTTACTTTCCTGCTGAATTTCTTGTCCTTGATATGGAGGAGGACCATGAAGTTCCAATCATCCTTGGAAGACCTTTCTTGGCAACAGGCAGAGCGATCTTTGATTTGCAGAAAAGTGAATTGAAAATGAGAGTTGAAGATGAAGAAGTCACCTTCAGTATTTTCAAAGCCATGTCGAGTCCTCAAGGTGATGCAGAATGTCTTAAGGTAGATATTGTAGAGAATGAAGTTGCAAACATGCAGGGGGAACCAATAGTAAAGCAAACAATGAGCATAGAGTCAGTGTTCACTTGAAGATGATCCCTGGAAAGCTGAAAAAGCGGTCAGGTCAATTTTACCACATGTTCAGTCAAAAATTTCAACCATCAGTGGACCTTGGAGGACCATTTATAGTTACATTGCTACAATCAGCCAAGCATTATCTTTCCTATCAAAACAACCGGTGGATATAAAAGAAGAAGCCACTATGACCATTCGGGTGGTTATGTTTGGCTGAAGATGTTAAACTTAGCGCTAGCGGGGAGGCAACCCTTGCATTTATTTTTTTTTGTGTTGTTTTCTTTACTTTACTTTTATTTTATTATGTGCTATTTGATTGTTTATTAGTTTTCATGTGTCGTTATGAAGGTATTAGTGCAACACATAAAACCAGCACAATTAAATTCTGACCTGCATGAGCCTGATCAACTCCATGCACGGTAGTGTTGTTTCTTACTTTGTTTCTTTATATTTATCTTACATTGAGGACAATACAAGTTTTAAGTTTGGTTGTGTGCATGTAGTGATAGTTCCTGCTATTTTAAAGAGAAAAAAAATGAAAAAAATATTTGTTTTGTTTTTAGTCATAGATAGTAAAATATAAGTCTAATGATGAAATTTGTTTTCCTTAGGATGAAATTTTAGAAATGGTAAGTTCCCAATTGATTTTTATCTAATGCCTTGAGTAGGTGATCTAGGTTAGACTCGTAAACACTTAAAAATAGGTTTTTAGCAGTAAGAACCTAGGTAGTTGGCAAAGTGATTAGTTGAAGAAATTGTTTGCCGATGAATGACCGTTTGCTTAGATATATATCTCAATATGCTAGTGTTATGATGAATGGTATGATTAAAAACAAAAGAAAGAAAAGAAAAAAAAATGAAAGAAAAAATTGAAAAGAAAAAAAAGGTTAAACCACCTATAACCGATAAGCGTGAAGCTACCCATAGGCCAGTGTTAGGACCACCATAAGGAGAAATGCTACTTAAAGGGTAGGTTTTTTGAAAAAAATGAAAAAAAAAAAAAAAAATGAAGGAAAAAAATTGTACCATACTGAGCACAAAATAAGTAAATACATAGTAAATTTGAGATATCTAGGTTGGCTTGACCCATCGGATCTCAATTTTTGAGACGAAATCATCGAGTTGGCTTACTTAGGAGTCGAGCTGTGACCAAAATTTTACACACACACACTGTGAGTCTGACTTAGATGATTTATTCAAGAACTTGGATTTTTGTTGCATTGAGTACTTTGAAAGTTCTCTGATTTCATTGATTTTGAGGACAATATTATGTGTAACTATCAGGACTATTTTCTTTGCTTTTATTATTTTTATATTTTTGCATGATTATATGTTTGTGAATGACGTTTGTGGGTGTCGTCACTGTAAGCCCTCACGAAACTATAACTCGTCCACTAGGGCCGCCTAGGGGTTTAAAGGCTTGTTGCATATGCTAAATGCAACGTGATCCCTACGAAAGTGGCAAAGTTAATTTTGTTATTTATTTTTATTTAGTTTTTATTTAGTCTTTTGCTCAAGACTAGAAAAATCTTAAGTTTGGGGGTGTTTGATAAGTGTGGTTTATACCCACTTATTCATGCATTCTTACCTTACTATTTTGTTAGATTCTGTATCACTTAATGTATTTCGTAGTTTGTTTTATGTTTTATTGATAAGAAGTATTAAGACATGGATATTTGAGCAATTGTACATGTTTTGGGACCCTACGGACGCATAAGAAGAACACGGGAAGAGCGGAAAACACAGAAAATAGTATGTCAGAATTTATGCTTGGCGTCGCGACGACACTCATTGTTGTCGTGACGCCCCTTTAGCTCCACACATATATTTTTCTTGAGGGAGCAGAATCGCAACGCCACTTTCCAGCATTGCGACGCTGCAGTAGACACTCAGAAACATCAGAAATTAGGGTTTTACATGCATAATGACTCCAGGACTTCCTTATAAATATAGAGGCTCGTCCAAAACCCTAAAAGGGAGGTAAATACACAACTCAAGAAGAAAAACACATATTTTTAGAGAGATCTAAAGAGAAAGATTGAAGAACAACAAGAGGAGATGAAAGCAGTGACGTCCGAAAGTGAAGGGATTCGATTCAGATTTAATCTTCTAGTTTCTATCTTTTAACTCTAATTATTTCTATTAGATTCATGACCATATTTTCATTGTTTTTATCTCTAGTCATGAACTAACTCCATAATTCTGGAGGAAGATGTAGCCAATGCTTGAACCTATGTATTGTTTGCCAATTTGAGTTTTATAAAGTTTTATTTCAGTTTATTTATATTCTCTTGTGTTTAATGCTTCTTGTTTGTTGGCCACAAATTAAGATGATGAATGTTTAAAATCTATTGCTTGAGAGAGAGGGATTTTGAATAGGATCTAGAGAATATAACCTAGGAGTTTTATAGAGTTCGGGAGAATCTATAATTCCTTTGAAGTCGTTAACACAGAATCACAGAACGTAATGCATTATTAATTACTAGATTTTGATAGGGATATCGAAGTCGGTAATTAATAATCTTTTCACTATTTCTCGGGAGAAGGAGTGGAATACTGTAGCATTCTTGGCTTATAAACGACTAAACTGAATAAGAATTTATTGGCATAACAAATACATATGGGATAACTAGGTAAAATCAGACTCTAGAATCTATCTTATCTTGGTTTCTCCTCATTAAATAGTTTAATATCTTGTTTATTTATCTTCTAGTTTTAAATTACTTTATTTTAAATTACTTTCTGAATAAAATTAGGTTTATTAATTATAGTACTTAGTGCGAGTTTGATTTCAATCCATGTGGGTTCGACACTCTACTTATCATTTACTAAAACTTGACACTGTACACATGCGGTACGATATAAAATATCACAACATTATAATATAAAAAATAGTCATTATTATCCAGTTAATTTATTTTAGGAATTAACTCTGCCAAAACATATAAAACCAGCCATAAAGACGGTGATAACATTTGTCTATAACAAGTCTAATTAGGTACTCAATTTTGCCAAATAAATAAAATCAGCCATATAGGCGGTAACAAAGTTTGTCAATAATTAATCCAAATTTAAATTAAATCTTAATTTTTATATTTCAATTAATATATTCTAATATAAGTAAGATTAATATATATTTTCATATTAATAACTTCACCGTTTACCCCAGCATGATGGAATTAACAACTCATACTTTGAATAAAAACACACATAATTTATTACAAAAAGAAAAAAAAATTACAACAAAGCTTGAAAAATAAAACACACGACAACTGGAACTCCACAAATTCTCTTATAAAGAATTATGGAAATGAGCTAAGTTTTGAGAGGTGCCAAAACTTTTATTTATAGTGAGAGGCACAACACCTCTCACTTGACAATTGCAAAAAGTTTGACAAAAGTTGTAATTACAAAAGTGGATTGTCACAAAGGGTCAATTCACCTTTCGGTGGGTTGGCCTTTTGTGAATTATTTATTTTGAAATCAAGAGAGCCATCATCATCAATGATCAAAATGGCATATTAAAATCAATAGAAATTAGCATAATGTATTATCAATGAAGTCCAACGGTCACAGCCACATGCAATTTTTGATCTTGCAAAAGTGCCGTACTTCGTACGAGGAGTATCAAAATGTTAAAGTTACAGTTTGTCTCAGTGGTGAAATTTTTTTTTTAAAATTCAGATTTCGTATCCATTTTTCTTGATGAACATCCAAAGTATTATTTCACCTACATAAGAAATAAAAATAATAATAAAAAATATATAAAATATATATTTAAAAATTATTTCACAAATATGCTAAATTAAAGGGATTAATGAATTTATAAGAGTAAAATGATTACTTTCTCTTTATTAAATGTACAATTTTTAGTATCTATCACCATCCTATATACCAAATGAAAATAAACTTTAAAACCAAAAGCTGATTTTCAAAACCACGTTATTGTAGGAGCAAAACGGGGATTACCATTATGCCTATGACATCGGCAACCACAACACTCTTGGGCTCATATCCGTAAAGAGTACGATTAGCCCACGAGGGACTAACCAGAGAATGAAGGAGCCGCCACCCAGTATAAGAAACTGGGAGTGATTTAAGGCCACATTAAACCCCTCGTAAGATTCAACCTTAAACCCATTTGGGTTTGAAATGATCTCATATTGATATCAGTATACTATTTAGGTTCGAAGTGAGGTATCGCAATGTATTATAAAGAAGTAACATGCAACAACAATTTATATATCATACATGGCGTGCAAATAATAAAGGAAGGAAAGAAAAATGAATAGATGCAAATGTCAGAAGAGAAGCTGCTAAAACAATAGTATAATAATAATCAAGCAAATCAGAGTATGTATTTCATGGGCCTGGACTTGGTGAGGTCTGATCGGATGTGTTGTGTAAACCAGAAACGCAGAATCATACACATTCTAGTAATAATAGATACAGTAACAAAGGCAAAGAGAATAAGGCTATAATTTAAAAAGACAATAATTAAGCAATAAAACAGTATATATAAATAAAACAGTGGAACATGCATAAGTAACAATAATTTTAAGATAAAAATAGAATGACTATAAAATGAGGCAACAATGATAAAATAATATATAAATAGGATAGGGTATATGTCCTCGCTGGCTTGGGTTCATGGAAGCCTGACCGGACAGTGTTCAAGAAATTAATGTCCGACCGGACTTGGAGCAAGTCTAGCCGGATATACTGGAAAATCAGGAAGTCAGGATGCACATACAAAACTAACAGTATAAATAAAATAATAATGGTATAATGATGACAATAATACTACAAAGGTACTAGAGTTTATCCGCTTAGAGACTTCAAAGGTTCTGAAGAAAATCGTGGGATACGGGCTCAATGAGTTCTTCAAGTTCTTCCAGTCTAGAGGTACTAGAGTCGGTGGAGTTGCCGCCATAGGTCTTTTACCATCACTGTAAGTCTTTCTCATATAATGGATTTTGGGCTGGTAGCTGAGATACTCAGAGTGATTTTTTACTCGCACGAGTTTTCCACTACCTCACCAAAATACTTGTGTTGATTTTGTGTGGTTGATTTATTTTATGCTTTAATATTTTATTTTGATTTATTGCTATTAGAATTAAGGTTGTTTTTTAATTTAATTAATCCATAAAAATAATATTTAGGACTTGTCTTAAAATATTATGTTTATTTCGCATAGGGTCGGAACCTTAGGATAAATACGAACTTTCATATATGTATGCATGTATGAGTGTATGCAAATGATCTTCGGTTGCCTGTCTATTCTTCCGCTTGTAGGAGTTGCAATGCTTTTCCACAGAGATATTATCAGGTTCCGTATCACCTTTTGTCTAGATTGTCCTATGAGGTTCTCAAATCATCGATTTTACTTTCAAAATTCTTTTTTATCACACACTGATTCTCCGCATGTTCTCAAAAGCTTTCTTCTCGAAATCCTGATTATTTTTCAAAGTATAAGCATTATCTAAATAAAAAATTCAACTCAAACTAAGGTTTCACCTTTCAAATGCTTATGCATGTGTATTTGTTACATGGGCACAAATAACCGCGTGCAATCCCATATTGGTTTATGCTGACACTAAGTGTAGATTAGAGATGACACTTTAGTTTATTTTATCATTTTCTTTGTCTACATATGCTAAAACTTAGTTAAAGATCAATAAGATTTTAGAATTTTACCATAATTTTATTTAATGTAGGGTTATCTTTATCCATATCTTCATTAAATCAACAAATTATCTTTTAACGCAAAGACTTCACATTTGTGATGTGAGCCTGGTTACTTAACAATTTCACCAACTCAAGTTGCTTTGCATACTCAATATTCGAGTTATTGTTAGACGTAAAAGTACTTGTGGGATTCACAATAATTCTAGTTACTAAATAATTCAAACAGTGGAGTAGTTTTCGGGATTCACCATTTTCCTTTCCTTTCCTTTTCTTCTTTCTTCTTTTTTATTTTTTCACTCTCTCATTTTTTTTTTACGTCTTCTCATTAACTTAGTGTCATCTTATCTTTGGAAAGAGAAATAAATGAATGTCAAGTGTTTCGACCATCCCTACAAGTCGTGTCAGTATAAATTCTTTCTAAGTAGGCAATGCAATTATAATTGCAAGTTTTAGGGCGCAAGATTTGAATGGCATTCTGCTAGTGATTCCAAAGTTAGAAACTTACCTTAGGGATTTAGACATGCCTTCTTTTTTAGAAACGAAATATTCTTGAGAAATACTAAGTTTTATTATCATTGAACAAAAATTCATTGCATGATGCAAATGATGATTTGGAACCTGGTTACTACATGGTCGAGGCTTTTTTCGGATCGATCATTACCCTCCAAGGCTTCTAAGATTCTGATTCCTTTTCTTCTATGCCTATCATTGTTTCTTTCAGCTGCCTAAAGTTAAACATTATCGAGGTTATTCGTATTAATTTTTTCTAGATAGAGGGATTGGTGTCCTTGATGATCATTTTGACATAATCCTTTTCCAATGGTCTTGTCTGCAACTTTAGTAGTTGGCTTCTCCAGCAGTCTACATAGTCTTTCGAGCTTTCCTACGAACACATTTCGATGCTCGGTATCATAGAACAGATATCCCCTCGTATTCGAAGGATATCCGACAAACCTAAACTTTTCCCTCGAAGTGAAAGCTTATCTTGTTGAGTCACCCTGACATAGGCATGACAACTCCAAACCTTAATATAATTAAGATTTGGTCTCCTACCGAACCATATCTGATACGGAGTCGTAGGAACAGCTTTTGAAGGAATCTTGTTCAAAAGATGTGCGGCTGTTAAGAGAGAGTAGCCCCATAATTAATAGGGCAAATCTGTGAAACTCAATATTGATCGGACCATATCCAATAAAGTCTAATTTCTCATCTCAAACACTCTATTGTGCTGTGGAGTACCTGGAGGAGTATATTGAACGAGAATCACATTCTCCTTCATATAATCCATGAACTCACCACTCATATATTCGCCGCCTCGATCAGATCAAATGCATTTAATATATTTACCAGTTTGATTTTCTACTTCATTTCGGAACTCTTTCAACTTTTCAAAGGTTTCCGATTTATGTCGCATCAAATAGATATAACCGTACCGTGATAGATCATCGGTAAAGGTAACGAAGTACGAATAACCACTGTGAGCAGTTTGACTTAGTGGACCACATACATCAGAATGTACGAGTTCCAGTAAGTTAGTGGCGCGGTGTCCAACACCAGAAAATGGGGCTTTGGTCATCTTACCCTGAATACAGGATTCACAAGTTTGATAGGATTCAATGGTAAGATCTGGTATCAAACCATTCCTAACTAATTGGGTAAGGCGTTTAACGCCAATGTGACAAAGCCTCATATGCCAAAGTTCAGTATTATTAATTACAGGTAAACTACGTTTATTAACTCCAGTATTTAATATATCTTTTGAAGTTTGCAATGTATAATGACCATGCTGGTTTGGACAACAAAGGATCTGAATATTATTTCTATCATATAAATATAAAGAACTATTCTTAATATTAATACAAAAGCCTTCTGTATCCAATACAAAAAGTGATATAATATTAGCTACACATCCAGGTACAAAATGGCATTCATTTAACAAAAGTGTCCCATTCAGCAATGAGATCTCCCATACTCTCATTGCAACTGCATCCAAAGAGTTTCCACTCCCGAACCGCAACTGCATCTCCCCGGGCTTCAGCCTCCTACTTTCCTTCAGCACCTGCAACGAATTGCAAATGTGAATGGGACAAGCAGAATCTAAAATCCAGTTGGATGTAACGGCTTCACAAGCCAAAGATAAATCAATAACTGGAAAAATAAATGTACATGATGTAGATGCTCTATCTCTCCTCAGCTGGGCGATGTAATCAGGACAGTTCCTTTTCCAATGCCCGACTTTGCCACAGTGGTGGCATTTGTCTTCAGAAGCCCTCTTGGGTTAGCAATCTTCGCCTGTTGTTGAGGACCAAAAGCCTTCTTCTTCTTTCCTTTCTTCTTCTTTCCCTTGGACCATCCTTGGGAAGAAGCAGAAAGAGAAGTAGTTCTATGAGGGCGAGTCGGTACTCCCTTCTTAAGGTCCTATTCTGCCGTAAGTAACATCCTATGTAGCTCCTGGTAAGTACAGACAGTCCCATTCATGTTGAAGTACATCACGAACTGGCGATATGAAGCTGGAAGCGAACCAAGAATGACACTCCTACCGAGAATGTCATTCAAGATGAGATTATTTTGCCTCAACTGATCGATCAAATCGATCATCTGAAGAACATGTGGGCTAACATCTTGCCCCTCATCCAGACGCGCATGGAACAGTTCCATTGCGACTTTGTGAAAAATCACTTGTTCTTGGTTCTCAAACGATTGTCTCAATCGCGTCATCATACTATAGGAATCTAGCATACCATAGTATTGTTTATTGAGTTTCGGAGACAGTGAACTAAGGATGTATGATTTAACCCTTAAATCATCATCCTTCCAAGTTTCAAAAACTTGGCGTTCCTCCTCCGAAGCATCCGCACCCACAGCAAGGGGCAACAGACCCTCAAGAACGTATCCCAGCTTTTCGGAATCGAGGACAATCCTCAAATCCAATTCCAAGTCAAAGACGTTCTCAGCGCCTTTCAGTTTGTTTGCATCAAGCATACGCGCAAACCGATTTGTGGATTGTGCCGCCATCGCCAATCTATCATATAGATCATGAAAAACGGTTAGCAGAAATTAAGTAGTTTCATATAATATCAAAAGCATAAACTAGATCATGGATTTTTAATCAAAAAATGCCCATCCCACTAAATCATGCAATATTGTAGTCCCCAAACAGAATACAAAGATTTAATTTTTAAATTAAATACAATTGTGAAAAGTGGATCCTGTGAATATATTTCAGCTCACAGCAGAGGCACGGTCTCGCCTACGTATATTCATCAGGTAGACAACTCATTTGTCAATCACTCAATAATGACTCTTGGGTTTCCGGTCCTTGTCGTTTCTCGTTGTCGCTACGAAGGCAGGCCCACAAGGAGACGTACCAAGGTTAAACTCGTCAATGATAAACTCAAGTTACTTACGTAATCCTGACAGCTATGGCACATTCAGAATTCCGCTTTCGCTTGAATTTATCTAGTATCTTATATAAATCCGGTATAAATAAATCTCTATCGGCTACACCCTCACAGCAGAGGCACGGTCTCAGATGTAGTCACAGAGAAGTATTCATAAACTGTATTGACAAGACGAACCACATAACATGCATCAAATACATAATTACATTAAAACCTTATTAATCAGGGATTTTCCGCTAAGTGTCATACACCCTAAATCTAACCAAATTAGATTATAATAAGCATGTATAAAGTCAAGAAAACATGATTAAACATTGATTTAATTAAAGCTAATCATTTTAGGGGGCCTAGAATCAGACTCGCTCTGATTCCATTTTGTAGGGGTTTTTAGAGGGTAAATCCGGTAAGGCAGCGGAAGCGGTGGAAAATCAAATTTTTCCATTTTCAAATCTTTTTCTCGGATTAATTAAATAAACATATTTATTTAATATTCCAATAATCAAATTATGAAATAAAATTCAATAAATTGAATTTACCGAATTACCCTTACTTGGTATTTTTGTCCATTTTAGTCCGAAATTGATCAAATCAATTTTGAATGATTCTAAATCATTTCTAAGATGAACTTAGCATGTTCAAAACATCAAAACACCAAGGCAACCAAAATCCCCAAATTTCTCTCACTTGGCCGAGAGCCTCCATTAGGAGGGGTTTGTGCATTTTGTCATTTCATGCATCAAAACACATCAAGATGTAATCCAATCAACATGAAACTTTATATGCATCATATACACATCCAAATACACAACATAAATGAAAAGCCCCAAATTTGGAATTGGTCATGAACCCTAATACTTCAATTTATTCAAATTGGACAAATTAGACCAAATAGTTTAAATCAATTACTTTAATCATCATTCTTTCATCCAATAAAAGTCTCAACACAATGAAACAACTCAAGATCAAATCTAGGTCATCTAAGAGTGTGTCAAAAACTCTAGATTAGCAACAAAGTTTCCAAAACCATAAAAGAATACTTATTACTACAATAGTCATAAGCTTTCATCATTATACATGCTCAACACTTCCATCAAACTTCCATTCATCAAAAACACAAAGAATAGAGAAAAGAATAACTTAAGAACATCACAAGATGTTGCCTAGATCATAAGGAACATTTTCTTAGCTAATAGTAAGTTGGAAAAACTTACTAAATCCAAGCTTTTTCTTTAGTTTCTTCTTTTTTTCCTCACTTTCTTCTCTTGTTTCTTTAATGGAGTTTTTGTAAAAGTGTATTAGGTTAGAAAGTGAAATGAAATGAAAACAATATATACTTGTTACACTTTAGCCTTGGCCGAATTTGGCCAAGCCAAATACAAGAATATTAATTTCATTTTCATTTAACATAAGTTTGATCAACTTGATTAAATATCTAAATAACACTTTATAGATATTTATATTAAGTCAGCAAAGGAAACTTAATCATTTAAACCAAATATCCAAATGTTAAGATATTTATATTTTAATTAATTTAATCATTTAACAATTAATTAATTAATTAATTAACTAAATACAAATATATTAAATATATGTATTATATTTACATTAAATATTAAATACATATATTCATTTAGGATATAAGTCAAATATCTCAATTTGACTATTAATTAATGTGTATTTAAATTAATCAAGTATTAAATGTAAATACACAATAATTAATCAAATTACTATCGGGTCCCTTTAGGATGTATTTTGCGTTTAACCTTTAAACGAATTTATAAATAATCAACATTATTTATATTTGTTGCTCTAGTGCTCTACGAGTATATTTCATTATTGAGACTCTCTAGATTCAGGTATATCCGTCAAGAAATCAAATTTCATGTCCATAATTTATCCACCCGTAAATTATGACGATAACGGATAATCTCGCAGAACCATACAGGTCGAGGTCATGGAAAATGTATAATTCCTTCGTCACAGGTATCCGGATAAATCCTAGAGATATAGATGTAAACGTCAAATCTCTATGGGGATTATTGACTGGCGTAAACACACACGTATAACGCAAGCGCACGTATCGTTCAAGTAGTATAAAAATATCGATCCCACGAGGATTTAATTCCTACTGTTGTTATTAATTATTGAATCTATTATTTACAAATATCTAATTGATGGTGAAGAGAATGATTGTTTGATTGGTTGAAAGTGGTTTTACAAAATAAATAAATAAAAAAAACAAAAGAAAATACTAAGGAAAATAACAAAAGACACAAAGATCTAGGGTTGTGAATTATTCTAATATCATTTTAAAGATGAAGTGGTTATTTTATGTTTGTGTAATAAATCAGTTTACTAACCTGGAACACTAAATTATGCAAAAGCCTCTGTCGATGGTCAGATGTAAATACCCAGTCTAACCTAATTGAACCATATGTCTATGTCAACCAAATTATCTGGATTCATTAAGTTTAAGTTCCAATTATGGCTACCTCCGCCCAACAGGTATATTCCTATCCTGTAAGGAAATCTATTAAAGGGTTATCTATCCTCAAGGAAGATCGTGGGCTATTAAGTCTAAGGCTGAAACCTAAAATCCCTATGTCTAGTTCATTTTAGATTTACCACATCAATCTTATTGGTGATCAGACAACAAGAAGCATTAAGCTTAAGACTTAATAAGTAAACCTTTAAATTACCCAAACTATAAAATAACCCCTTATAAACCGGTGATATTAAAAGTCATCACAACCTCAGAAAACTAACACATAAATAGGACTAGTAAATACATAAAAGTAAAAGACATAAAGTAAAAGATGAGAAGTAAATAAGAATCTAAGGTAAAAGGAATTACTTTTACTACTACTAATTTAGATATCTCCCATAAAATAATATATAAACTTGTGATAATATTACCAACAGACCAATCTGGCGGTATCCTGATTAAGTCAAATTAAGTCCAACCAGCCATAAAGGCGGAAACAAAATTAAATTACCAATCGACCAATCTGGCGGTATCCTTTATTAGTCAGGTTTACACCAGATTAAAATTAAATTACCAACCGACCAATATAGAGGTATCCTTTTTAAGTCAGTATTTTAAATAGTGAATATATTATTTTTAAGGGAGATTAATCTAAATAGTAACAGTAAAAGAATTACATTTCACCCTAGCTGAGGAAGTTACCTTATCATGGTGAATAGTAAAAACTGTAAAAAGTAAAAAGTAAAAATTAAATTACTATTATTACAAATGGTAATTAAAATTATTTACAAAATTAAAACCTAAAAATAAAAAAACTAAAGAACCTAGAGAGAGAAACTCTCTCTTTAGAAAGAATTGAAGAGAGAGGAAGGTACACTCAATTCTGAAATTCAAAGTTGAATTTATAGGCGCAGATGGGCATCTGGCGTCGCGACGCTGGACGCTTTGGCGTCGCTACGCTACAATAGTGATGCGTGGCACGCTGAGGACTTGACACGTGGCGATTCGGATAAGAGGATAAGGCGACACGTGGCGAGGCGGCTAAGAGCTCAATTATTGCGATGACGTGGCACTGACGTGGCAAGGCGGCTGAGATCAATTGTCGGCACCGTAGGATTGCGACACGTGTCACGGCGTGATTGGCTGATGATGACGTGGCATGTTGACTCGGTTGACCTGCTGACGTGGATGATGACGTGGCATGACGCGTGGCATAGTTGACTCGTTGACCGATGACGTGGTGATGACATGGATGACACGTGGCGCACGTGGCAATTATGAGTGTCGGCACCGTAGGATGATGACACGTGGCACGGCGCACGTTAGCATCTCAGCTGTGATGGTGACACGTGGCACGGCGCATGTTAGCAAAGTCAAACTTCTCAAATTCTGATCCGTTGACCCGGCGCACGTTAGCAGACTCCGGTGCAAGTTAGGCGTCGCGACGCTAAAGCTTGGCGTCGCGACGCGGACAATTTACCAAAATGCCCTTTTTGCCAATTTTTTCTGTTTTGCTCCAAATCACCTACAGAATGTCCTGAAACTTTATTTATCTACAAAATAACACCAAAACACATCAAAATATTCACAAGACTCAAGAAACTATACAAAATATTATGTTAAATGAGTGGAAAATAGTGATATAAATATCACTCATCACACCCCCAAACCTAACATTTTGCTAGTCCTCGAGCAAAACACAGAATAAAATAACATAAAAAAATTTAACTAAGCCATTTTCGTAGGGATCACGGTTGCATTTAGCATATGCAACAAGCCTTTAAACCCCTAGGTGTCCCTAGTGGACGAGTTGTAGTCTCGTGAGGGTTTACAGCAATGATACCCACAAACATTTTACAAAAGTAAAAAGGTAGTAAAACTAATGCACACAAAAGCAAAAAGACAAGCGAAAAGAGAATAAAGATGTTAGTGACTAATCAGGTGAAACTTCTACTCCAAGTTACTAGTTGTTTTCTTTCATTCTAAATTACTGAATAAGTAAATTCTCCGATTATTTTTACCATTCTTCATAAACACAACCAACGTAATATTAAACAACTCATTTTTTCCCACAGCAGTCATAAGTGCAGTTGATAAGAGAGTATTATTTTTGTCCTAAAGTTCTATCAGATTTCACACCTTTTTGTAGCAATGGAATAATTTTTTTCACATTTTTATGATTTTTTCTTTGATTTTTTCGTTTCTATTTTTTATTTATATACAATATCTTCCATTTATGTAGCGAGTGTTGGGTCGGTGGCTCCCAAACCAGTTGGCTTTAGGGCAGCAGGTGTTAAGACACCCATACGGACTTAATTACTCAGACTTCAGATATATTTTTGAAGCATCTTCGATCCATGTAACGAGCTTTGGGCCAGTGACTCCCAAACCAGTTGGTTTTAGGGCACTAGGTGTTAAAACACCCTTACAGACTTAATAACTTGGATCTCGGACGTTTTTTTTTTTTTCTTTTTTTACTCCATTACTTTTTGAGATGCTTCCTCCAATTAAACTAGAGCACTGAATATACAAACTTTTCAATTTTAGCTCATGTCCGTATGTTTCCATGTATGTTGATAATACCTGCCAACTGAGCATAAGAAGATCCATTTTAGTCCGTTTTATGGAGAATTCACAAATTAAATAATTTAAAAGGAAATAAACAAAAATTAACTTGTTTCGAAATAGGTTTGAGATACGTCTCAGAAGTAGAAATTCCTTACTCGGCTATCACTTACCAATTTCACCTTTTTAGTCAAAACAAAAACACAAAAAAACACGAAATATTTTTGTAATTTTTGAAAATTTTTCAATTTTTTTTGTATTTTTCGAAAAATTTTGGACTAAAAATAAAAACAACATACAAACTAAAAACAAGGCACTAATCAACTAAAGAAATCCCATTTCTTTGATTTTAACGGAATTTTGTTGTATAAATGAAAACTTTTAACGGAAAGTTTTAACACAAAAGCATTGCACCCCCAAACCTAAATTAAGCATTGTCCCTAATGCGTTCAAAACATAAACAAAAGGTAGGAACAATGGTATCGAGTTTATGCGTCAGTCTCCTCCTCATCGCTATCGTCAGATGGTGGGTCAGGGAATTCTGGAACAGTAATGTGCAAATCATTTGCCATTTGTTGTAGTACATGGCCGATTGCTCTGTTATATTGAAACATATAATCCACACGAGATCCCAAATGACGAACTTCATGAGAAATAGTGCGAGGCCTTGATGATCTTGATGGTGGCTGAGGTGGTTGTTGTTGCTTCTGTGAGGAAGAAGATGCTCCAGCTTGAGCTTGTCTCTCTGTACGTAACTGCTGGATCAGTCTGGTATTCAGAGCTGTCATGGGCTGCATAGGTTCTTCTTGCGGGTCAACTGGAACCATACCCAATGTGCATAAAGAAGTGATCAAATAGGGGTAGTACAGTCAAGCCAACGCTTGGGTAGCAGCCCAAGCAATATGTCGAGAAATCAGAATTCCTACATCAATCGACAACCCTCTCATCAAGCAGTACAATAAAGTCATCCTCTCCCGGGTGACAAAAGTAATATGGGTCCCTAGTATAAGAGATCTCGTAATGAAATGAAACCAAACCCTCGCATCTGGTTTAAGAAATCTGGAACTCATCTTCAAATACTCCCCACTGCTCATCTCGCATATAGCATTGGGGATACACAACTCGTCAGTCAGCTGCGATATCTCAATCCCACTCCTCAACTTTGTATACTCATCTACTTCTATCTCAGGGATCTCATAGAACTTGTTGATTGTCACCGAATCAAAAGCAATCTGCTTCCCTCTCACCATGGTGTGAAAATCGACATGCTCTGCGGCATTCGCGTAAAACTCTCTTACCATTGAAATGCTCACTGATTTGGGTTGGGTACATAGCTTCTCCCAGTGTCGGTCGGATATCACTCTATCAATCTCAGGAAACATCCCAGAGGTTATCTGAAATCCTCTCTCAATAATCTCGACCTTCTTAGTCAATCCCTGCTCATAGCGCTGCTCGGCAGCCGCTGAGACAAACTTATACCTATCAAAATCAGGTTGTGCAGATATCGAACCCCTCGATCTCTTCGGCATTTTTTTTTCTTCGAAATTTTGGCAGAACCTCCTCTGTTTTTCCAACAATCCTCAATCCTAAACTACTCAATTACCACAACCAAACTCCAATTCAACTCTTCGCCCCCACGACTACGAATCAAAATAATCAATCAACACTTCCACAACTCAAATCACATAACCAATCATCCAAATTTTCAATCAACCAAATCAATTTTACCAAATCACATTTTTTTTTTATCAATTTTACCGTCAATTCCAGATTTGGCAATGGAGGATACGGATCGGCTTGGACTTGGGTTGATTTGCTGCTTCTCAGTTTTGGTTGTGGGTTGGGTCTCGGCAGTGGGTTGTCTCGGCTGTGGGTTAAATCAGCGGTGGTCAGTGGCTTACGGCAGATGTGGTTCAGTAAGGGTGACTCACGGTGGTGTTGATGCGGTTGTGGGTTGATTCGGTCTCAGCAGTGTGGATCTCGGTTTGATGGTGGCTGGTGGGTCTCGGCTTGCTCTCGGTTTGAGCGGAGGTTGGTGGCTGTGGTCGATGTCAAAGGTGGATATTTCGGTTGTGGAGGCTCACGATTTCGGTAATGGTAGTTCGGTGATGGCCCTTGGTTTTGGCGATTTGGGCTAGGTGAGGGCTTCTGGTTTCGTGGTGTTTGAGGAAGAAGAAGGAATAAAAATGAGATCTGCAGCGCCTCTGCTTATGTTCTTAGAGTCAGCGTCGCGACGCTGATGATTTTTGTTTTTTTTTTGGCAAAACCAAGTCTTTCGACGGATAAATCCTCTAGGACGCGTCTCGAGAGCTGACTCCTTACTCGGCCGTCTCTTCTGGATTGACTTTGTATCTTCGTGATTTTGTCAAATTTTTATTTTGTAAAAATCCCGCTTGCACTGTCTTGCTTTGTCCTAAAAAATTCCGTTTTTATTTTTCCTGCAAAACTAACACACAAAATTAAAAAGTTCACACAAAATATGAAAGAAAAAAAAATAAATTACAACAAATTGCATGGGTTGCCTCCCTGCTAGCGCTAAATTTTTCATCTTTAGCCAGACGTGACTGAAATTCATCTGTTAAGGAGGTTTTAATGTCGTTTTGGATGTCCGGTTAAAGACAATCCCGTGAGCATTGCTTTTGAAGGGTCTCTTCCAATGGTAAAGTGGCAAAAAGAATTTTGTCTCATTCAGTGCTCGTGCCACATTTTTACTCCTTGTTGTTCCAGTGGTTCCTGCAAAGAAAGAAAGAAAATCAGGAGGTCTCGTATGATGCTTGATTTGGAATGGGAATTCCATTCTGTCAAGCTTCTGGGTGATATCTTTAGATTGTACTCCCCAAAACAGCGATTTTTCTCCTGAATTCTCTGGATCTTTATTAAGGTCAGACATTTGCTCCTCCATTTGCTCTGCTTCTTGTTCCACCTGATGATGAAAAGATGAGTTAGACATTAGGTCTTCATCCTCTGATTCGGGTGAATTGATTGGCTCGGGTAGATCTTCTTCAAACATCATTACAAAACAATCAGCAAGATCTTCGTTTTGAGGATACAGAATTCCATCCTCAATTTTTGATGCAGTTGGTACAAATATTTCAGCTTCATCCTCGTCAGAATCTGAATAATAGAAATCAAATCGAGACTTTGTCGGTTCGGGTTCCTGAACTAATACCTATGGTTGTTGATACTGCTCAGCCTCCTCCTCTGTTAGGGTGTCATTATGAAATGATTGGTACTCGAAGGCTTCATCAGTGTCATCTGAAACTGGTTCTTAAGGTATGTAGTTCTGGTTTTCTGTGAATTGTCTGATCTGATCTGTCATTCTCTGTATGGATTCTGCGTTACTCTGAACTTGTGCATCAAATCGAGCTGCCTGTTCTTTAAACATATGAATCAATTGATCTTCCTCGGATGGTTCTGATTCTTGATGAAGATCAAATATGGATGGTGGATGAGATGAAAAATGTGGCTCTGTGAAATGTGATGGTTCTTCATACCATGAATGATTTTGATAGCTCTGCCACCCTGGATTGTAGTTGTACTCGCAATAACCTCTTGGATGGTTACCATTACATATGTCACATCTCCATATCGAGTTCTGTTTAGCAAATGTAGTATTACTTGATTCTGGCATCCAGTGATAATTGTTGGTATGAACAACAGGTCTCAGAAAACCGGACTGTTGCTCCCAGATTTGGGGTGTATCTTCTTGTAAGGTTTGTAATTTTTCAATCTCCCAGTAATGTTCCATTTTTTTAATCACCCTGAAATAAAAGAAAGAAATAAAAATTACAGATAAAAATAAAGAAAATTAGATACAAGTAAATTGGATAGCTTCAAAATTAATAACTCAAGAAAAATAAGTCCCCGGCAACGGCGCCAAAAACTTGACCGGCGTAAACACACACGTATAACGCAAGCCCACGTATCGTTCAAGTAGTATAAAAATATCGATCCCACGAGGACTTAATTCCTACTGTTGTTATTAATTATTGAATCTATTTATTTACAAATATCTAATTGATGGTGAAGAGAATAATTGCTTGATTGGTTGAAAGTGGTTTTACAAAATAAATAAATAAATAAAAAAAACGAAAGAAAATACTAAGGAAAATAACAAAAGACACAAAGATCTAGGGTTGTGAATTATTCTAATATCATTTTAAAGATGAAGTGGTTATTTTATGTTTGTGTAATAAATCAGTTTACTAACCTGGAACACTAAATTATGCAAAAGCCTCTGTCGATGGTCAGATGTAAATACCCAGTTTAACCTAATTGAACCATATGTCTATGTCAACCAAATTATCTGGATTCATTAAGTTTAAGTTCAAATTATGGCTACCTCCGCCCAACAGGTATATTCCTATCCTGTAAGGAAATCTATTAAAGGGTTATCTATCCTCAAGGAAGATCGTGGGCTATTAAGTCTAAGGCTGAAACCTAAAATCCCTATGTCTAGTTCATTTTAGATTTACCACATCAATCTTATTGGTGATCAGACAACAATAAGCATTAAGCTTAAGACTTAATAAGTAAACCTTTAAATTACCCAAACTATAAAATAACCCCTTATAAACCGGTGATATTAAAAGTCATCACAACCTCAGAAAACTAACACATAACTAGGACTAGTAAATACATAAAAGTAAAAGACATAAAGTAAAAGCTGAGAAGTAAATAACAATAAAATTCTAAGGTAAAAGGAATTACTTTTACTACTACTAATTTAGATATCTCCCATAAAATAATGAATAAACTTGTGATAATATTACCAACCGACCAATCTGGCGGTATCCTGATTAAGTCAAATTAACTCCAACCAGCCATAAAGGTGGAAACAAAATTAAATTACCAACCGACCAATCTGGCGGTATCCTTTATTAGTCAGGTTTACACCAGATTAAAATTAAATTACCAACCGACCAATATAGCGGTATCCTTTTTAAGTCAGTATTTTAAATAGTGAAAATATTATTTTTAAGGGAGATTAATCTAAATAGTAACAATAAAAGAATTACCTTTCACCCTAGCTGAGGAAGTTACCTTATCATGGTGAATAGTAAAAACTGTAAAAAGTAAAAATTAAATTACTATTATTACAAATGGTAATTAAAATTATTTACAAAATTAAAAACTAAAAATAAAAAAACTAAAAAAAACTAAAGAACCTAGAGAGAGAAACTCTCTCTTTAGAAAGAATTGAAGAAAGAGGAAGGTACACTCAATTCTGAAATTCGAAGCTGAATTTATAGGCGCAGATGGGCATCTGGCGTCGCGACGCTGGACGCTTTGGCGTCGCTACGCTACAACAGTGATGCGTGGCACGCTGAGGACTTGACACGTGGCGATTCGGATAAAAGGATAAGGCAACACGTGGCGAGGCGGCTAAGAGCTCAATTATTGCGATGACGTGGCGCTGACGTGGTAAGGCGGCTGAGATCAATTGTCGGCACCGTAGGATTGCGACACGTGTCACGGCGTGATTGGCTGATGATGACATGGCATGTTGACTCGGTTGACCTGCTGACGTGGATGATGATGTGGCATGACGCGTGGCATAGTTGACTCGTTGACCGATGACATGGATGACACGTGGCACATGTGGCAATTATGAGTGTCGGCACCGTAGGATAATGACACGTGGCACGGCGCACGTTAGCATCTCAGCTGTGATGGTGACACGTGGCACGGCGCCTGTTAGCAAAGTTAAACTTCTCAAAGTCTGATCCGTTGACCCGGCGCACGTTAGTAGACTCCGGTGCAAGTTAGGCGTCGCGACGCTAAAGGCTTGGGCGTCGCGACGCGGACAATTTACCAAAATGCCCTTTTTGCCAATTTTTCCTGTTTTGCTCCAAATCACCTCCAGAATGTCCTGAAACTTTATTTATCTACAAAATAACACAAAAAACATCAAAATATTCACAAGACTCAAGAAACTATACAAAATATTAGGTTAAATGAGTGGAAAATAGTGATATAAATACCACTCATCAATTATCCAGTCGACTATTCTATTAGCAATATCTAAAAGAATGTTTAGAACTAGCTTCTAAACTTTACCACGGGCCCATGGTTTTATCTGATTGCTAATCATATGGACTACCTATGCTCTGGTACACAGAACTGACGGATCCTATCTTGATACGCATAGGACACTCTGAGGATCTATCTACACCCAACGAACAGGCGGAGGTCTGATCTAAATAGATCGGTGACGTGACTGCCATCTAAGTGTAGAAGATGTCTCATGTGCCTACAATGGCATCTCAAGTCTAAGAATCACAAGTGCTACTCAACCCGAGAAGATTCTTATTGACGTTGGTGTACCATCCATTAAGAATCTTTGGTGAGTCGTTCAGTGTTTATCCGCTATAAACACCTACATGTCTATACTAGTTTCCAAAACTAATGGTTCATTGATAAACCATTGGAATCATATATTCCAGTATACGACATGTACTGGTCTCAACGGGTTTACTATACTGACCAAGTAGTGTAAACCTTGACCAGGAACAGTCTGAGAATGACAACATCATGATACTACTCAATGTCAGTTGCGACGCTTTTGCAACAGTACCATGACTAATCATTCTAAGGTCATTATGTCTTTACCATATAAAAAGATAGATTATATTATAGAAACTGCATATATTATTCATAATAATAATGTTTTACAGAAGTATTCAAAATAAATACAATCGGGAATTGGCGCTCTGAGCACCAACCCCAACATTATTTATCATTGAATATCTATTTAGAATTATTGAGAATATGTAGTAACTAAATCTATAATCTGGGGTTGTGATGAAACCCAATATTTTAAGTTTATAAATTGAGTTTTCTTATATCTTATATGATATTTTGTCTTGTTTATTGAATCTTGATCTTAATGCTTCTTGTTGATTGATCACCAATAAGATTGACGTGGTAAATTTAGAAGAACTTGACAAAGGGATTTTAGGTTTAGCCTTAGATTCAATAGCACATGATCTATTTTTAGAGATTTCCTTACATAATAGAAATATATATATAGGGCGGATGTAGCCATAGCTAAGACTTGATCTTGATGATTTTGGAGTTAATTAATTGACATAGAAACATAGTTAATTAATTTACTTTGAATATTTACACATGACCATCAAAAGAGGCTTGGGGATATCTTAGTGTTCCAGGTAAATAAGCCAATATATTACATGAGTATAGGAATACCAATTCATATTTAAAATAATACTTAGCAGATTCACAACCATAGATGTTTTCTTCTCATTGATTACCTTTAAAAATTATCATAGTTCTATTTATTTTCTTTAGCATTAGTTTAAACTCAACTCAAAATCATATTTAATCTCAATTAGATACTTGTAGTAATTAGTCTTAATAATTAGTAACGTTGGTAATAAATCATCGTGAGATCGATAACTTTGTACTACTTGAGCGATACGTGCACTTGCGTTATGTGTGAAAATCGCGATCAACTACTTGATTCTGTCTTTTACTGTGATGTAAATTCTAGTTCTTTTGTTGTAGGTTCTGGCTCTGTTGCTGCTGGTTCTGGTTTCTGGCTCTGTTGCTGCTGGTTCTGGTTTCTAGCTCTGCTGCTGCTGATAGAATACATATTGTAGGAGGACAAATATAATTTGGTGGTGTTTAGGAAAATAATTTGGTGGTGTTTAGGAAACATCATTGAAATGGTTTCTTGAATTTCTTTTGCATTTGGAGGGTTCTACCTAATTATTATTTTTGTTGATTTTTGGTTTTCCTTTTAATGTATTTTATTACACTCGGCTTGATGATGGTGGTATTGATTTTATAGTTAGTTCTGATGTGTAATGGGTTTTCCAGTCCAATCGAATTATGTTTTTTTTTGGTATTTTATTTCTGTCTTCATTCGCTATTTTGTACGGGCCAAATTTGGGCCAATGATCCAAATATCATTATGTCTCAAGCCCACGTATCAGACTTGCACCAAAACATGACCCATGACATTCATCTAGCCTAGAACGGCGTTATGGGCTGCCACCGAAGCCTAAACCAGGCGAAATTTGGTCATTAAAAGATGAGTCTGCATAAGACTCACATGTAGGGCCCACGAGCCCGTATACCCACAAGGGTAAGATGCCCATGCGACTTGAAAGGCCTATAAAAACCATAGAATATGTTCTGCAGTGTCTCAGTAGAAATTGATATCACTAATCCCTTTCCAACAAGGAAACTAAATACTTGGACCAATCCGAGTCCAATTGGGATTACACTTAATCCAATGATATCTAGTTAATTTTAAGACAATCCCAACTCTACTATTCTCTCCTAAGGGGATTGGAATTAAATAATTCCACGAAATCCTAATCCCACTAAAAGGCTACTTCCATGTCTATAAAAGGAGAGGAAGTCTAAAGAACTGATATATTCAAGCTTTGACTCTCACATTTGAACTCTCAAAGCATACATCACCCCTTAAAACACCAGCCCAATGCCCTTACGACAATCTACGAAGATCAATGCAACCTTAAACCTTGTTATTCCCTCTCTTTCCGCTCGTATTCATCACTGACTTGAGCGTCAGAGTGCCTACGACATCCATTAAACTGGTGGGTAGTTACTCTATATTCAATTTACCTTAGTTTTGCATGACCACTGGTGGCCCTATCATACAAATTCTCGATTGTAGGCTGAAGGTGAAATTCAACATCTACAATTTGGTGCCCACTGTGGGGCCTTGGTGATTCATAACAAACAAGTATCTCAGTATATGATCCACACAATATACCTACACACATGGCTTTAGGTAGTGAAAACACACCAGACTTCATGGCTGGACGGTTGGCCGTTCTTCAAGAACAGTTGCGAGCATTGGAGGAGGAGAACCTCGTGATGTGGAGCACATACAAAAGCCTCTAGAAGTAATTGGAGCAGATGGCCCCGACCTCTCAATAGAGAGGAACTCAGGACCACTATAGTGGCCAAGTAATTTAGATCAACCTTTTAGGGGCATTTGAGGATATGGCTGACGATGACGCACCGCCGGAGAACCTCATTCAGAGCTTCTAGACAAGACACGATATCTTTTTGGCGGACCCAACACAACAAGTAACCTTCAACATGTGTAAAGCGATGGAGAAGTTCAAAGAGGAGACTCTCTCCAGCCTACCAGGGGTAAGACTACCAGTAAAGAAGAGTGGGGCCATAATAATTTCAGACACTATTTTCTTGGAAACTTTCACTACTGTAGTGCCCCCACGGAAGTTTGACCCCTAAAATGATGCTTTACGATTGATCCACTGACCTGGATGACCACGTCATCCATTACAAATATAGAATGATGTCAACATCCCTATCTCTGCATCAATGAGAGGCTCGAATGTGTAGAGGGTTCAGTGAGACACTAGCAGGCTCGACCCTCATTTGGTTCATTAACCTCATATATCAAGAGTTCCAGACAAGTTCGTAGAAAACCTTACAAGCTCATGTAATGTGGAGAAGACCACAGATGACCTCAACGAAATCTAACAGTAGAAAGGAGAATCTATATGAAGCTATGTGGCTCACTTCAACAAGGAAAAGATATCAATACCGGATCTCTACCAGCCAACAATCGTAAAAGCATTTAAAAAAGGAATGCTCACCGATAGTAGGCTTTATAAGAAGCTAACGAAGTTCTAGTACTACACTATGGATTAGGCCTTGGCCCTGGCCCAAATTGAGATCAGGTGGGAAGAAGATAAGAGGAACAAGAATCATGAGGGTTCCACCAGCCACCACTGAGAGAAAATCCTGAATCCCCCCAAGCGGCCTAAATACTTTAATGGTAGGGCCCCACAACTAATAGACACGGGGACTCCATATAAAAGGAAGCATCGACTGCTCAATTAGGATTACGAGCACCGACCCTCAACTTACAGAATTCAAAATCAGTCATTGCCAAAAAGGCTGAGGCTCTCAGACTACAGCTTTAATATATCTCTCGGTGAACTAGTTTCGGTCCTCAAGAAGATGGGAAATAAAGTAAGATAGACAGCACACCCTAGAGACGAACCGTCTAAGAAAGACACGAGCAAATGGTGTGAGTTCCACCGGACTATGGGCATATGAAAGTCGACTACATCGCCCTAAGGCTGAGGTCTTTAGCTCATGAACAAATGATATATGAAATACTTGCTTAGAGAGAAATGTAAGGCTACACTGGCCCGGAGGGATGAGAGAGGCGAGAGATCTCGTACTCAACTGCCATGCAACACGCTAGAAAAGCTACAACAAGAACATCCCAGCGTACAAGACCGCTCGGAGGGGCGTTTATCGATCTAACCATCAAGTTTACCAATGTTAGGAGTTCAAGCCAGTCGAACCCTCATCACAATGCCCTTGTGATCTCCTTACAAAGAGATAATTTCATGTTCATACGGGTACTGGTGGACACCGGATCTTCAGCCAACATCATCTTTACCACAGCCCTAACTAACATGGGCGTGGAACTAGATAAGATCAATCGACAGTCAACAATGATGATTGGGTTTAGTGGGGAGTAGACGTTCATATTAGGAGAAATATCACTCCTAGTATACGCTGGAAGGGTCAATAAACTAACAATGTTTCTAGTCTTGGACTGCCCCTCAGCCTACAACATGATCGTTAGTCGCCCATGGATTTATCACATGAAGCCAGTTTCATCCACCTGCCACCAAGTGCTGAAGTCCCCACCAAGTGGGGCATACAAGAGGTCAGAGGGACCAACTTGCCTCACAGTGTTGCTATCAAATGACTTTGAAAGCCAAGCCTGCTCAAGCATAAAAATTATAGAAAGGGCCTTGTCGGGCCGAACCGGATCAGCCCGATATCAAGAAACTCAATGAGGTCAAGATTCATCCCCAATTTACAGACCTAAAAGCTCAATTGGAACTCTCATTGAAGACATGACTGCTTTGTATGTTCGCACGAAGACATGACTGTTAATGTATGTTCGCAGGAAGATATGACCGAGATAGACCCAGAGATGATGACCGTCGAGCTTTATATGGACCCAGACTACCTTTGTGAAACAAAATAGAAGGAAATTGACCCCGGAAAGGAACTGAATCATCAATGTTAGACAATTATGACCCATAACGTCACAATTTGTAAAAGACATTGTGGTTTTTGTACAAATTAATTATGTAGCAATGAAATTGCATTTTATCATTTTGTAATTTTATTACTTGAATATATAAATGATAAAAGTCCCTATGATTAGTTCCGGATTATAAGATATGAGACAATATCAATCCATAAAGGTTTAATCATTAAATATTCATAGTCGTAGTAATATCAAGACTGGACATCGATAATACATAATAGACTAGTATCGCACTTGTGCGTGTTATGGAAGCGTAACAGCATAGTTCTCATATATTTAAGTATTGGATACTTATGCAAGTGTGATAGGAGGTTGTGTTTACCGATGGTACGGAAACAGCTTCGCTCTGGATAGACCCCGCAGAATCCCATTGGTAGTATGACTATGTGTCTATGGGAATCTGCATCAGGGTAGGTGTATTTGGTCTTAACCTGAGACTTGCATCGCTAGTACTTGCGACAATCAATAAGCTTTGGTTTTGGTCATCCAGGACTTTAACATGTTCTGTGTACGCCTCTTCTGGGATTATTGAGAATCGTAGTGTATTGGGTTTGATGTCCAGATGGAAGTATCACTTCAGTCATATAGAGATGATGATCAAGCAGGGATACAAAACTGGTACTCTAAATGGTTGCAACCATCGGGATAATATGACAAAGTCATGATTATCTGATTTAAATAGACTAGTTGCTGGTAATCCGATATATGCTTCGTATGGGGCAGATATTATTCCAGCCCCAAGCCTTGCATGTGACATCCGATACTGGATCGCAATACGTAATACTATGTATACTACGCCTGACCTAGAATATATATTCCATTAAGAATATTTCTGGAGAATTGGGTAGGCACGGTGCTTTTCTAGAAGCCAACCATGTCTCGTAATCGGTAAAAATTTAGTACGAGGTACGTACGTGTTCGGATAGTCCGACGACCGGATTTACTGCCAACATATCCAGGGATCTCTTGGGTCGCTTCCCGAAGATTCACCGATGATGTATGATTCGAGCATAATTAATCTGGGATTAATTACAGAGAGATTTTATTAGGATAAAATACTATTTGAATAGGGAGAAACGATTAATTTGGAATTAATCGATAAAATAATATATTCGATATATTAAACGAAATTAGATTTCGACGCGGAATTAAAATTGGATTTTAATTCGAGCTAACGAATTAATTTAGAATTAATTCGCTAGCGACGTGAATAGTAATTTTGCTTGGCATTATTATTTAATTAAATTCGGAATTAGCGAACTTGAGCCCGGGAGTGTTTGTGAGCCCACTCAGATTTTGAATCAAGTGGGGCCCACAAGTCACATCACTAGTCACATCACTTGTCACTTTTAGTGATGGATTTTGGTAACAGTGATGATGACTTGCCTTACACACTTTGTATTGATGATGGCTTGTGTAAGAATTTTACAAAAATTTTGGTAAATCATTTATTTGATTTTTGAAATCAAAATTGATAAGTCAACACACACATTCTCTCTCTCTCATTCACGCAAATGTCATAAAAATTACTCTCTCCATTTTATTTTCACTTGGCCGAAAGTTCAAGGAAGAAGAAAGGTGATTTTGTTGCAAAAATTACCAAGATCTAGCACTCAAAATGAATCATCACAAGGTGATAGGGAAACCATCTCAAGAGCTTAGAATCCTCTCAAAGCTTGGAGCTTCTTCATCTTCATCAAACTTAGAGCTTGGCCGAATTCTTGGAGGAAATTTTTGAACTCAACACTTCCATAAACCGCTCATTGTAAGTATGATTTCGCCATACTTCTTTAATGTATTCACATGTTTTTCTATGCGTGAATGATCTTGGGACTATAGTAGAAACCAACAATGGTATCATTGAGCCTAATTTGAGAATGAAAAATATTAGGGTAAAATTTGGGTAAATTGGATTTGAGCATGATTTAACCAAATTTTTTGTTTGAGCATGCTTGTATATGGATAACTTGGAGTTATTTATGATCAATTTCATGAAAAATTAATTGGATCAATTTTTGCCCAAAATTGAGGCTTGGCCGAATGCATGGTTGCCTTAAATGTCATGGTATTTTTTGTTCTTTGATCATTGGATGAGTTTGAACACTTGGGAAATGTTGATTTGAAATTCAATCGGATTGAAAACGAAATCGGACAAAAAACCCTTAAAATGTCGTGAGCAAGATGAGCATGAAATGAGTTGATTTTTTATTTCAAAATGTTGGACATGTGTTGAACAAATTAATACATGATTAATTGATTAAATTAGTATTTTGGAAATATTAATTTAGATAATTAATTGATGTAATACACTTTAATTAATTGAATTTTTAAATTTGGAAAATTAAAATTTAATTAGTTGGGCTTAATTTAGAATTGGGCTTTAAATGTTGTATTTGGGCTTAATGGGCTTGGTTGGGCCAAGTTGATTTAAGTCAATTGGATTGGATCCAAATTGGGCCTAAATCATTCCATTAAGTCCAAATGTGACAAATGGGCCTTTTATGCTTAATTGGGCCTTTTGGGCCTAAATTGGTTTCTTGGCAAATAAGGGTGATTCCTTAATTGGGCTTTGGTATTTGGGTTTGACCCATATTGACCAAAGTCCACGCCTTAAGAAATTAATTGAAAGCCCATCAGACTTTAATTAAACGACATTGGATGTTCATTCGGTTTTGAGACCCATTAAGATTATATTAGGAATTTAAGTCTTTAAAGGCACATTAAAAAGTGTAGTTATTTAATTTAGAATAAAATAAAGAATTAGTATTGAATAAGAATTAAATTAGATTTAAATTGTAGTTCGATATAATTCAAGAATTCGTACTTTGAGTACTTATTCTCAATTGAGTTGGACTCGCGCAAAATCAAATCGTTGTTTGAATATTGGATGATGAATTTATTCAAGATTAATTAATTGGATTAAATTTATTGAATAACATGTTTTGTGTGAATACATGGATGTGTTGAATGAATAACGTATATCGGATGGATATTAGAAGGGAAAAGGCAATTTTGTAAATTTTTGTAAATTTAGAATTTATTAAATTGGACCTGCGTGTCCAGCCTTATCTCTCTTGATTCTTTGTATTCTCATCTCACCTAATTCCCCTCAATGTTAATGAGGTTTCTATTCATGTATTATGTAATTGTGTAGAAGTAAGAATAGTGCTAGCTGGGGAGAGGAAATTGAGTGATTCGTTCTAGGAACAATCTGTGAAATATCCATCCGCATATCGTTATTAATTTATTTCCGAGCCTTATTATACTTTTAGAATGCATGCTTAAGGGTGTATGATTAGACCTAACAAAGATAATAAATTGGTTGCTAATTTACGCGAAAAACTCTCAACAAAATATTAAGCGTTTTCCTTCCATTGAGTGATTCTTACTCAAGTTCCAAGATTGGCACTGGTTTGTTGGCCAAAGTCAAGACCTTTGTCCATCACAGATGTGTTTGAATCATGAAGACTTTGTTGCATATCCTGTGTCTTGTCCAAGTTGTGATTTGTTGGCCAAAGTCAAGATCACTTCTTGTCCATCGACATCGATTATGAAACTTTCCAAAGTCAATGGGTTCCGCTTAACTGGAATCATTAAGCTTGTTGTGCCAAAGCCAAGGCTTAGTTGATTCAGAGGAAAATATATTGGATATATTGGCATATATATTGTATATATGTTTCGGACTTGGAGGTCCACCTACCGGATCTAGGAATTGGATAAGATCCAATTGATCTTAGAGATCTACCTAGTTAAATATCATACAGCTTGTTGGCCAAAGTCAAGGTTGTGTGTTATTTAACGGGATTCTAGCCCACTAGGAAACTAGGTTTCCCGTGTACTCAACAGAGGGTTAGAGGCACGCCGAAAAATAGTGGGAGGCTGGTATTGAATTTGCAATTTCGTTCAAATACTAGCTTTACGCGCTTTCAAAATTATTTCGTCAATTATTTTATTAGTTGGACTAATACATTATTATTTTTTCTTGTAACAGTTAGACTGTACCCAAACATTGTTAATCGAATAGTTGGACTATTGCGATTAAGATGACAGGAAAGTTAAGCATTAGGGATATTGTCATGGGCGACAACGTCTTTAATGGCAGAAACTTTCAAGACTGGGATATGAATCTCAGAATTGTTCTGGGATCCGAGAAGTTACTCTATACTTTAGAGTGACCTATTGGGCCTAAGCCCCGACCTGATCAGTTGCTTGAGCTAGAGCTTTGGAAGACTCATAGCGATGATAATGCGACTGCTCAATCGGTAATGCTTGCCGCTATGACTCCGTAATTCTATCATCAAAACAAGGGGTTGGATCCCTATGAGATGATGGCGAAGTTGCACGATCTCCACCGATCTAACCTTAGATCGCAAAGATACGAGTTGCAGAAGAATCTCTTCCGCGCTCAAATGTCAGAGGGTACGTCTGTTGAGCATCATGTCTCAGAGATGATTGCTGACATTGAGCAGCTCGGACAAATGGGCATAGTCTTCGAGGCTGAGACTTTAGTAGATTTGATCCTACAGTCTCTCCCCGACACTTGGAGTAGGTTCATCATGAACTACAACATGTTGAACTAAGACCAAACTCTTGGAGAGTTGATGTCCACTCTGCGTGAGGCAGAAAATGAGCTCCTTAAGGGCAAGAAGTGTGAGGCGCACTATGCTTCAACATCTCAGACTCCGAGGGCTTGGCCCAAGGCGACTGGAGGTGTTAAGAAGAAGAAGCATAAGAAGAAGGGCAAGGCCAAATCGTCAAAGGGTTATGGGAAACCCAAGGACAAATCCCAAGATGTATGCTTGCAGTGCGGGAAGCGGGGTCACTAGAAGCGTGACTACCGCGAGTACAAGGCACACATGAAGGAAATTAAAGCGGGCAAGGCGCCGGCTTCAGGTATGTTTGTTATAGAAATAAACATGTCTACTTCTAGTTTTAAAAATTGGATTTTTGATTCTGGTTATGGTACTCACATATGTACTGATGTGCATGATCTGTGGATTAGCAGGAGACTGGCCTCATGAGAGATTGACCTCCGTGTTGGAAATGGGACTCGAGTTGCCGTTTTGGCCATGGGCACTTATGTTTTGGAACTGCCTTCGGGGCATGTACTTGAACTTATAAACTGTTATTTTATACCTAGTTTGACTAGGAATATAATTTCTGTATCTATGTTAACCCAATGTGGGTATACTTTTGTATTTAGAAACACCGGCTGTTTTATGTAAAAAAAATGATATAGAAATTTGCATAGCTGATGCAAATAATGGTCTTTATATTTTGAATATAAATCAATCTCAAACATATAATGTAACAAACAAAAGGCTTAAAGTAAGTAACAAAGATGAAACTTATATGTGGCATTGTCGTCTGGGACACATAAACGAGACACGCATATCCATACTTTCGAAGAGTGGGTAGTTGGACGGATTTGATCCAAATTCATATGACGTCTACGAATCTTGTTTACTATGCAAGATGCCAAAATCACCTTTTAGCGGTAAAAGTGTACGCGCCACCGAACTGTTAGCCCTCGTTCATAGTGACGTATGTGGGCCCATGTCTAGCCAGGCTATAGGTGGATAGGAATACTTCATAACCTTTACGGATGATGCATCTCGTTATGGTTATGTGTATCTTATGAGACACAAGTCGGAAAATTTTGAGAAATTCAAAGAGTTTCGACACAAAGTAGAAAAACAGACCGGCAAAAGTATTAAGACATTACGGTCAGACCATGGTGGCGAATACTTAAGCAATGAGTTTCTTGACTACTTGAAAGAATATGGTATTCTTTCACAGTGGACTCCTCCCGGAACACCGCAATTAAACGGTGTGTCCGAACGGAGAAACCAAACTTTGTTAGACATGGTGAGGTCTATGATGAGTCGAACAGAGCTACCTATTTCCTTCTGGGGATATGCATTGAATAGTGCAATACTTATTTTGAATAAGGTTCCATCAAAGTCTGTTCAACAGACTCCATATGAAATATGGACAGGAAAGAAACCGGGTTTCTCTTTCCTAAATATTTGGGGTTGCTGGGCATACGTCAAACGTTTAGAAGATACCAAACTAGAACCCAAATCGGATAAATGCCTATTTGTAGGATATCCTAGCGAAACCAAAGGATATTACTTCTATCACCCATAAGAGAACAAAGTATTTGTTGCTCTACATGCGGTTTTCATTGAGAAAGAATTCCTAAATGTAGTGATAAGTGAGAGGAAAGTAGAACTCGATGAAAATCGGAGTGATACTGTTCCTGGCATAGAGTCCTTAACGGAACATGAACAGTCCATCAGGGATGAGACTGTACCACAATCTTCGAATACACAAGGACCGCGTAAGTCGGAGAGAGTCAGAAAAAAACCTGAGAGGTATGGGTTTCTGATCTCACCTCATGTGGATATTAATCTTATTGAGGAAGACGAGCCGGCTACATATGAGGAAGTGATACAAGGTATCGACTCCAGTTTTTGGCAAGATGCCATGAATTCCGAAATGGATTCCATGTACACCAACCATGTTTGGACACTGGTTGATGCACCGGAAGGCGTAAAGCCTATTGGATGCAAATGGGTCTTCAAGAGAAAGACCGACATGGATGGCAACATAAAAATGTACAAAGCTAGGCTTATAGTGAAAGGGTATCATCAATGACATGGTGTCGATTACGACGAAACTTTTTCACCCGTTGCCATGATTAAATCCATTCGGATAATGGTTGCTATTGCTGCATATTTCGATTACGAGATATGACAGATGAACGTCAAAACCACTTTCCTTAACGGAAACCTTTTGGAGGATGTTTATATGAAACAGCCTGACGGTTTTGTCGTACCAAGACTTGCAAACAAGGTTTGTAAGTTAAATCGATCCATTTATGTATTGAATCAACCATCGCGTTCTTGGAACCAATGTTTTGATGAGATCATAAAAGAATATGATTTCGTTCAAAACGAGGATGATCTTTGTGTATATAAGAAGTTTAATGGGAGCGCACTGACATTCATTGTCCTTTACGTTGACGATGTATTGCTAATTGGCAATGACATTCCCATGTTAACATCGGTGAAAGCTTGGCTTTCATTAAAATTCTCCATGAAGGATCTGGGAGAAGCAGCCTTTATTCTAGGAATAAAGATCTACCGGGATAGATCTAGAAAGCTGCTTGGACTCTCCCAGAGTTCGTACATTGACAAAGTGTTGAAGAGATTCAACATGGATCAGTCCAAGAGGGGACTATTGCCATTTTCACATGGCATCACTCTATCTAAGGACATGTGTCCTAAAACTCAAGATGAGAGAGACAACATGAGTCAAATACCGTTCGCCTCAGCAGTCGGATCGATCATGTATGCCATGATATGTACGCGACCTGATGTCTCCTATGCTTTGAGCATGTGTAGTCGCTATCAGGCCGATCCAGGTGATAGTCACTAGATGGCGGTTAAGAATATCCTAAAGTATCTTAGACGAACTAAGGATGCTTTCTTAATCTATGGAGATGGAGAACTTGAGGTAACTGGGTATACTGATGCAAGTTTCCAAACCGATAAAGACGACTGCAAGTCGCAATCCGGGTACATATTTTGTTTGAATAACGGAGCAGTAAGCTGGAAATCTTCCAAGCAAGAGACTGTTGTCGATTCAACAACAGAAGAAAAGTATATTGTTGTAGCTGAAGCAGCAAAAGAGGCAGTTTGGATCCGTAAATTCCTAATTGGATTAGGAGTAGTTCCATTAGCAGCTAAGCCCATTCCGTTGTATTATGACAATAACGGGGCTATAGCGCAGGCTAAGGAACCGCGGTCTCATCAACGATCCAAGCATGTTCTTTGACGTTTCCATCTGATTCGTGAGATCATACATCGTGGCGATGTGAAGATCGAGAAGGTCGCATCAGAGGACAACATAGCAGATCCGCTGACGAAAGCTATTCCTCAGTAAAAGTTTGAGCGACATGTATATAGTTTAGGTATTAGATGCTTGAGTGACTGGCTATAGGCCAAGTGGGAGATTGTTAGACAAATATGACCCATAGCGTCACTATTTGTAAAAGACATTGTGGTTTTTGTACAAATTAATTATGTAGGAATGAAATTGCATTATATCATTTTGTAATTTGATTACTTGAATATATAAATGATAAAAGTCCTTATGATTAGTTCCGGATTATAAGATATGAGACATTATCAATCCATAAAGGTTTAATCATTAAATATCCCTAGTCGTAGTATTATCAAGACTGGACATCGATAATGCGGAATAGACTAGTATCGCACTTGTGCGTGTTATGAAAGCGTAACGACATAGTTCTAATATATTTAAGTATTGGATACTTATGAAAGTGTGATAGAAGGTTGTGTTTACTGATGGTACAGAAACAGCTTCACTCTAGATAGGCCCCGCAGAATCCCATTGGTAGTATGACTATGTGTCTATGGGAATCCGCATCAGGGTAGGTGTATTTGGTCTTAACCTGAGACTTGCATCGCTAGTACTTGCGAAAATCAATACGCTTTGGTTTTGGTCGTCCAGGACTTTAATAGGTTCTGTGTACGCCTCTTCTGGGTTTATTGAGAATCGTAGTGTATTGGGTGTGATGTCAAGATGGAAGTATCACTTCAGTCATATAGAGATGATGATCACGCAGAGATACAGAACTGGTACTCTAAATGGTTGCAACCATCGGGATAATATGACAAGGTCATGATTATCCGATTTAAATAGACTAGTTCCTGGTAATCCAATATATACTTCGTACGGGGCAGACACTATTCAACCCCAGGCCTTGCATGTGACATCCGATACTGGATCGCAATACGCAATAATATGTATACTACGCCTGACATAGATTATATATTCCATTAAGAATATTTCTGGAGAATTTGGTAGGCATGGTGCTTTGCTAGAAGCCAACCATGTCTCGTAAATCGGTAAAAACGTAGTACGAGGTATATACGTGTTCGGATAGTCCGACGACCGGATTTACTGCCAACATATCCAGGGATCTCTTGGGTTGCTTCCCGAAGATTCACCGATGATGTATGATTCGAGCATAATTAATTTGGGATTAATTACGGAGAGATTTTATCAAGTATAAAATACTATTTGAAGAGAGAGAAACGATTAATTTGGAATTAATCGATAAAATAATATATTCGATATATTAAACGAAATTAGATTTTGACGCGGAATTAAAATTGGATTTTAATTCGAGCTAACGAATTAATTTAGAATTAATTCGCTAGCGACGTGAATAGTAATTTTGCTTGGCATTATTATTTAATTAAATTTGATTTAATTACGTCGCAACGGAAAGTTCATTAATTTGGAATTAGCGAACTCGAGCTCGGGAGTGTTTGCGAGCCCAATCAGATTTCGAATCAAGTGGGGCCCACAAGTCACATCACTAGTCACATCACTTGTCACTTTGAGTGATGGATTTTGGTAACAATGATGATGACTTGCCTTACACACTTTGTATTGATGATGGCTTGTGTAAGACTTTTACCAAAATTTTGGTTAATCATTTATTTGATTTTTGAAATCAAAATTGATAAGTCAACACACACATTCTCTCTCTCTCATTCACGCAAATCTCACAAAAATTGCTCTCTCCATTTGCTTTTCACTTGGCCGAAAGTTCAAGGAAGAAGAAAGGTGATTTTGTTGCAAAAATTACCAAGATCTAGCACTCAAAATGAATCATCACAAGGTGATAGGGAAACCATCTCAAGAGCTTAGAATCCCCTCAAAGCTTGGAGCTTCTTCATCTTCATCAAATTTGGAGCTTGGCCGAATTCTTGGAGGAAATTTTTTATCTCAATGCTTCCATAAACCACTCATTGTAAGTATGATTCTGTCATACTTCTTTAATGTATTCACATGTTTTTCTATGCTTGAATGATATTGGGACTATAGTAGAAACCAACAATCAACAAAGAGGTCTAGAAGCTTATAGAGAATGAGGCTATTAAAGAAGTCTATTATCCCTGTTGGACAATTATGACCCATAGCATCACTATTTGTACAGAACATGGTGTTGTTGTACAAATTAACTATGTGACAAAGGAAATTGCTCTTTTATCATCTGTAATTAGATTACCAAGATATATAAATGATAAAAGTCCATATGATTTGTTCCGTATTAATAAGATATGAGACAATATTAATCCATTAAGGTTTAATCATTAAAATATCCCTAGTCGTAGTATTATCGAGATTGGACATCGATAATGCGGAATAGACTAGTATTGCACTTGTGCGTGTTATGGCAGCATAACATCATAGTTCTCATATATTTGGGTATTGGATACTCATGCAAGTGTAATAGGAGCTTGTGTTTACCGATGGTACGGGAACGGTTTCGCTCTGGATAGACCCCTCAGAATTCCATTGGTAGTATGACTATGTGTCTATGGAAGTCTGAATCAGGGTAGGTGTATTTGGTCTTAACCTGAGACTTGCATCGCTAATACTTGTGACAATCAATATACTTTAGTTTTGGTCATCCAGGGCTTTAACAGGTTCTGTGTACGCCTCTTCTGGGTATATTGAGAATCGTAGTGTATTGGGTGTGATGTCAAGATGGAAGTATCACTTCAGTCATATGGAGATGACGGTCACGTAGGATACAGAACTGGTACTCTTGTATGCTGCAGCTATCAGGATAATATGACTAGGTCATGTTTATCCGATTATAGAGACTAGTTACCAGAGATCCGATATGTGCTTCGTACGGGGCAGACACAATTCCAACCCCAGGCCTAGCACGTGACATCCGATACTGGATCACAATACGCAATACTATGTATACTACGCCTGATATAGATTATATATTCCTTTAAGAATATTTCTGGAGAATTGGGTAGGCACGGTGCTTTGCTAGAAGCCAACCATGTCTTGTAAATCGGTAAAAACGTAGTACTAGGTACGTACGTGTTCGGATAGTCCGACGACCGGATTTACTGCCAACATATGGATCTCATGGGTCACTTCCCAAAGATTCACCGATGACGTATGACTCGCACATAATTAATTTGGGATTAATTAGTAGAGAGAGAAAATTAAATTTATGATTAATTGCGGAGATATTTTATCTGGGATAAAATACTATTTAAAGAGAGAGAATGATTAATTTGGAATTAATCGATAAAATAATATATTCGATATATTAAACGAAATTAGATTTCGACATGGAATTTAAATTGGATTTTAATTCGGGCGAACAAGTTAATTTAGAATTAATTCGAAGCGACGTGAATAGTAATTTTTCTAGGCAAAATTATTTAATTAAATTTGATTTAATTACGTCGCAACGGAAATTCGTTAATTCAGAATTAGCGAACCCGAGCCTGGGATTTGTTGCGGGCCCACTCGGATTTTGAATCAAGTGGGGCCCACAAGTCACATCACCTAGTCCATCTCATCTACTTTTGGTTGATGGAAGTGGTTGGGTTGTTGGAAACTTGTAAAATACACAAGTTGATGGAATAAATGACTTATTACCAAATTTTGGTATATCATTAATTTAGATTTTGGAAATCAAATTACAAGTCAACATTTACTTCCTTCCTCTCTCTCACATTCACGCCATTTTTCTTTCTTCTTTTTCTTCCATTGCCATGAGCAATACAAGGAATGACATGGAAATTTGTTGCAAATTTTCAAGAGCTAGCACTCAAAGGAGTCATTCAAAGGTGATAGGGAAACCCATCTATGAGCATGGAATCATTCACAAAGCTTGGAGCTTGAAGAACACAACAAAGAGACCTTGGCCGAAACACACAAGGAGGAAAAGCTTGGAGCTGAATTTTTGTTGTCTTCGCATCGCAAAAGCCGATCAAAGTGAGTATTTTGCTACTTTACTTTGTTGTATTCACACATTTCATTTGCTTAATTGATCTTGGTTTGACCTAGAAAACCCAAAAATGGTATCAGAGCCATTATTAAGCATGAAATTGGATTTATGGTTCTTATGCTAAAATTTGGGTAAAATTGATTTGAGCATGATTTGATAAAATTGATTGATTGAGTATGCTTGAATAATGATAACTTAGAGTTACGCATGATCAATTTGATGAAAATTGAATTGGATTAATTTTTCCCCAAAAATTGGGCTTGGCCGAATGCATGATATGCCCTAAAGTCATGGTAATTTTGTTTTGTGATCATTGGATGAGTTGAAAGACATGGGATAAATTGATTTATGATTTAATTGGATTGAAATCGAAATCGATTTTAAAAATCCCTCATTGTTGTGACATGTAAAACATGTAATGAGTTGATTTTGTTTCAATTGTGTTGGACATGAATTGAATTGAATAAAGCATGATTAATTATGTAAATTGGTATTTTGGAAATGTTAATTTGAATAATTAATTATGGCTAATGCACTTTAATTGGTTAAATTATGATATTTGGGATATTGGAATTTAATTAGTTGGGCTAAATTTGGAATTGGGCTTATAAAGTTGTATTTGGGCTTAATGGGCTTGGTTGGGCCAAGTTTGGTTTAGATTAATTGGTTGGATCCAATTGGGCCTAAAACCATTTCCATAAAGTCCAAATATGATTAAATGGGCCTTTAAAATTTTAATTAGGCCTAAATTGATTTTTGGCAAAAGGGTGATTCCTTATTGGGCTTTGGTTGCCAAAGTCCATGCCTTATAAATTAATTGAAAGTCCATTGGACTTTAATTAAATTGACATTGGATGTTAAATTGGGCTTTGAGACCCGCAAAGATTGGATTTAGAATCTAAGTCGCAAAGGCTCATTAATAAAGAGTAATTATTTAATTTGGAATTAAATAAAGAATTAGTATTGAATACAAATTAAATTTGATTTAATATTGTAGTTTGATATAATTCAAGAATTCGTACTTTGAGTATTTATTCTTAAACGAGGCGTAAATCAAATCGTTGTTTGAACATTGGATGATCATTAATATCAGATTAATTAATTGGATTAGATTGATTGATAACATGCTTTGTGTGAATACATGGATGTGATGTATGAATAATGTATATCATATGGATATTAGATGGGTGAGGGCAATTTTGGAAATTGTTGTAATAAATTTAGAATTTATTAAATTGGACCTGCGTGTCCAGCCTATTACCTCTTGACTCTTTGTATTTCTCTTCTCACCTATTCCCCTCAATGTCAATGAGGTTTCTTTAGAAGTGTTATGTAATTGGGTAGAAGTAAGATTTATGCTAGCGGGAGATAGGAAAGGGAGAGATTTGTTCTAGGAATCAAATGTTTAAATATCCATATGCATATCATTATTAATTTATTTATTGCGCCTTATTATGCTTTTAGAATGCATGTTTAAGGGTGTATGATGAGACCTAATCAAAGATAATTAATTGGTTGCCAATTACGCGAAAAAACCCTCAACAAATATTAAGCGTTTTTCCTTCCATTGAATGATTCATTCTCAAGATCCAAGATTGGCACTGGTTTGTTGGCCAAAGTCAAGACCTTTGTCCATCGCAGATGTGTTTGAATCATGAAGGCTTTGTTCCATATCGCATGTCTTGTCCAAGTTGTGATTTTTTGGCCAAAGTCAAGATCACTTCTTGTCTATCGACATCGATTACGAAGCTTTCCAAGGTCAATGGGTCCCGCTTAACTGGAATCATTAAGTTTGTTGTGCCAAAGCCAAGGCTTTATTGATTCAGAGGAAAAAGGTTAGGGAATATATCGGATATATTGGCATATATTAGATATATGTTTCGGACTTGGATGTCCACCTACTGGATCTAGGAATTGGATGAGATCCAATTGATCTTAGAGATCTACCTAGTTAAATATCATACAATTTGTTGGCCAAAGTCAATGTTGTGTGTTATTTAACGGGATCCTAGCCCACTAGTAAACTAGGTTTCCTGAGTACTCAATAGAGGGTTAGAGGCTCGCCGAAAAATAGTGGGTGGCAAGTATTAAATTTGCAATTTCGTTTAGATACTTGCCAATACTCGCTCATTTCATTTTTCGTCATTAACTTATATATATTAGTTGGACTAATATTTAATTGTTGTTTTAAATAAACAGTTGGACTATATTCAAACTACTTCACTTATAGTTGATTATATAATTGGATTATAGAAATCAATATGATTGAATTTAACCAATCAAATTATAGTTGATTATATAGTTAGACTATAGTAATCATTATATTTGATAGTACCCGAAATCGTTGATTGGATAGTTGGACTATAGCAATCAAGATAACTAAAAGATTAGTGTTTAAAACATAATCCTAGGAGAAAATGTCATTAAACGGCTTTAATTTTCAGATTGGGAATAAAACCTCAGGATAGTCTTGGGAACTAAGAAGTTACTCTATTTGATAGAGAAACCTCTTGGGCCTAAGCCGGAGTTGAGCAAATAGTGGAGCATGAGTTTTGGATGACTCATGGTGATGATAACTTTAGTGCTCAATCCTTTATGCTTAATGCAATGACACTTTAATTTCATTGTCAAAATTCAGGATTAGATCCTTATACCATGATGTTGAAATTAAAGGATCTTCATAGATTTATTCTTAAATCTTAGGAGTACTAATTGCAATAGAAAACTCTTGGACAGTTAATGGCTATGCTCAATGAGACAAAGCCAGAGTTTTCAAAAGGGCAAGAAGCGCAAGGCGCATCTTACTTCGACATCCCAGAAGGCCAAGGCCTGGTCGAAGGCTTCTAGGGTGTGAATAAAAGGGGCAAAGGCAAAATCATCACGGTCTTCTAGGAGGACAAATGACATATCCCAAGATGTCTGCCTAAACTATGGCAAACGGGGTCATGCGTGACTGCCGTATGGACAAGGCATACATGAAGGAAGTGAAGGTGGGGCAAGGCTCCGGCTTCAAAATTGGATTTTTGATACTAGATGTGGTACATAAGATATGTGCTGATGTGTGGAATCTGCTGATTAGCAGGAGACTGACTTCAGTTAAGATCGACCTACGAGTCGGAAACAAGACGAGAGTCACTGTTTTAACCGTAGAGACCTAAGTTTAGGAACTACCCTTTGGGTATGTACTTAAATTACGAAACTGTTAAAATATACCTAGTTTGACTTTAAACATTATCTCTATATCTAAGTTTAACTTGTTGCGGGTATACCTTTATATTCTAGAACACTAAAGTGTTTTATTTTATAAAGATGATATTGATATAAACACATTATATGTGAATAACAGTATTTATATTTTGAATATAAATGAATCTCAAACGTATAACATGACAAACAAATAGCTCAAACTGAATTAATCAGATGAGACTTATTTATGTCATTGTTGTCTAGGACACATTAAACAAGACTCGTATATCCACACTTTCGAAGAGTGGATACTAGGACGGATTTGATTCTATTCAAATGATGTCTACGAATCTAGTTTATTATGCAAAATGCCTAAAACACCTTTTACTTGGTAGAAGTGCAAGTGCCACCGATTTGTTAGCTCTCGTTCATTATGACGTAAGTGGGCCCATGTCTAGCTAGGCTAGAGGTGGATATGAATACTTCGTAACCTTTGCGGATGTGGCATCGCGTTATGGTTATGTGTTTCTTGTGAAACATAAATCGAAAACTTTTGATAAATTCAAAGAGTTTCGACACGAAGTAGACAGACAGGTCGGCTAAAGTATTAAACCGTCATGGTTAGACCATGGTGGAAAATACTTAAGCAATAATTTTCTCGAATACCTGAAAGAATATAGTATTCTTTCACAGTGGACTTCTCCCGGAACACCTCATTTAACGGTGTGTCCGAATAGAGAAACTTAACCTTGTTGGACATAGTAAGGTTAATCATGAGTCGCTCTGAGCTACCATTTTCCTTCTAGGGATACGCATTAATCAGTGCAACACTTATTTTGAATAAGGTTCCATGAAAATCTGTTTGACAGACTTCATATTAGATATGAACAGGAAAGAAACCGGATTTTCTCATTCCTGAAGATTTGGGTATGCTAGGCATATGTTTGGATGATTCCAAACTAGAACCCAAATCGGATAAGTGCCTAATTGTAGGTTATCATAGGGAAACCAAAGTATAGTACTTATACAACTCACAAGAGAACAATGTAATTGTTGCTCGCCATGCGTTTTTCCTAAGAATAATACCTATATGCAGTGGAAAGTGGGAGGAAAGTAAAACTCGATGAAAATCAGAGTAATACTGTTCCAGACACCGATTCCTTAATGGAACATAAACAGTTCATCGTGGATGAAACTATACCAATAATCTTCGAAAACACAAGAACCGCGCAAGTCGGAGAGAGTCAGAAAACAACCTGGGAGGTATGGGTTTCTGATCTCACCTCGTAAATATGTCAATCTTATTGAGGAAGACAAACTGACTACGTATGAGGAAGTGATACAAGGTATCGACTCCAATTATGGAAAAATGTCATGATGTCCGAAATGGATTCCATGCATACCAACTAAGTTTGGACACCGGTTGATGTACTGGAAGGCATTGTGCCTATTGGTACTATATGAGTCTTCAAGGAAGACATACATGGATGGAAATATACCAACATACTAAGCTAGGCTTGTTTTGAAAAGGTATCGTTATCAACATTGTGTCGATTACGACGAAACTTTTTAACTCGTTGCCATGGATAAAATCCATTCGGATAATGCTTGATAATGCTGCATGTTTCATTTATGAAATATGGCAGCTGAACGTCAAAACCGCTTTCCTTAAACGAAAACCTTTTGGAGGATGTTTACAACATCCTGACGGTTTTGTCATACCAAAACGAGTAAACAAGGTTTGCAAGTTAATTTGATCTATTTATGGATTGAAGCAAGCATTGCGTTCTTGGAACTATCGTTTTGATGTAATCATAATGGTATATGATTTACTTCAAAACGAAAATAATTCTTGTGTATATATGGAGGTAAGTGGGAGCGCACTGACAGTGATTTTCCTATATAATGATGACATGACATTTCTTGGAAATGACATTCCCATAATACAATCGGTGAAAGCTTGGCTTTCATGAAAATTCTCCATAGAATAATTGGGACAGACAACCTTTATTCTAGGAATAAGGATCTACTGGGATATATCTAAAAGTTGTTGGCACTCTCCGAGAACTCGTACATTGAAATATTTGTATGGGACCTGGTGTCTCATATGCTTTGAGTATATAGAGTTACAATCAGGCCAATCCTAGTGATAGACACTGGATTGATGTTAAGAACATCCTTATGTATCTTAGATGATCTAAGGATGCTTTCTTAAGCTATGGAGAAGGAGAACTTGAAGTGACTGGGTTCACTGTTGCAAGTTTCCTAACCGATAAAAACGACTATAAGTCATAATAAATGTACTATATATAGTTTGAATAACGGAACAGTGAGCTGGAAATCTTCCAAACAAGATATTGTTGCCGAATAAACAACAAAAGCAGAATATTGCTGCAGCTGAGCCAGCAATAGAAGCACTTTGGATCTATATTATAATCCTAATCAGATTAGGAGTAGTTATGTTAGCAGTTGAGCTAGGCTACAGCACAGGCTAAAGAATTAATGGTCTCATCAACGATCCAAATATATACTTCAATTAATTCATTTGATTCGTCGGATCATACATCATGGCGATGTGATGATCGAATAAATCGCATCAGATGATAACCATGCAAATCCGCTGACGAAAGCAGTTTCTCAGCAGAAGTTTGAGCGACTTGTACATAGTTCAGGTGTAGGACACTTGAGTGATTGGCTATAGGCCAAGTGGGAGATTGTTGGACAATTATGACCCATAGCATCACTATTTGTACAGAAAATGGTGTTGTTGTACAAATTAACTATGTGACAAAGGAAATTGCTCTTTTATCTTTTGTAATTGGATTACCAAGATATATAAATGATAAAATTCCATATGATTAGTTCCAGATTAATAAGATATGGGACAATATTAATCCATTAAGGTTTAATCATTAAAATATCCCTAGTCGTAGTATTATCGAGATTGGACATCGATAATGCGGAATAGACTAGTATTGCACTTGTGCGTGTTATGGCAGCATAACGACATAGTTCTCATATATTTGGGTATTGGATACTCATGCAAGTGTAATAGGAGCTTGTGTTTACCGATGGTACGGGAACGGTTTCGCTCTGGATAGACCCCTCAGAATTCCATTGGTAGTATGACTATGTGTCTATGGAAGTCTGAATCAGGGTAGGTGTATTTGGTCTTAACCTGAGACTTGCATCGCTAATACTTGCGACAATCAATATACTTTGGTTTTGTTCATCCAGGGATTTAACAGGTTCTGTGTACGCCTCTTCTGGGTATATTGAGAATCGTAGTGTATTGGGTGTGATGTCAAGATGGAAGTATCACTTCAGTCATATGGAGATGATGGTCACGTAGGATACGAAACTGGCACTCTTGTACGCTGCAGCTATCGGGATAATATGACTAGGTCATGTTTATTCGATTATAGAGACTAGTTACCAGAGATCCGATATGTGCTTCGTACGGGGCAGACACAATTCCAGCCCCAGGCCTAGCACGTGACATCCGATATTGGATCGCAATATGCAATACTATGTATACTACGCCTGATATAGATTATATATTCATTTAAGAATATTTCAGGAGAATTGGGTAGGCACGGTGCTTTGCTAGACGCCAACCTTGTTTTGTAAATAGGTAAAAACGTAGTACTAGGTACGTCCGTGTTCGGATAGTCCGACGACCGGATTTACTGCCAACATATCCAGGGATCTCATGGGTCGCTTCCCGAAGATTCACCGATGACGTATGACTCACACATAATTAATCTGGGATTAATTAGTAGAGAGAGAAAATTAATCTAGGATTAATTGCGGAGATATTTTATCTGGGATAAAATACTATTTAAAGAGATAGAACGATTAATTTGGAATTAATCGATAAAATAATATATTCGATATATTAAACGAAATTAGATTTCGATGAGGAATTAAAATTGGATTTTAATTCGGGCGAACGGGTTAATTTAGAATTAATTCGATAGCGACGTGAATAGTAATTTTGCTAGGCAAAATTATTTAATTAGATTTGATTTAATTACGTCGCAACGGAAAATTTGTTAATTTGGAATTAGCGAACCCGAGCCCGGGATGTGTTGCGGGCCCACTTGGATTTTGAATCAAGTGGGGCCCACAAGTCACATCACCTAGTCCATCTCATCTACTTTTGGTTGATGGAAGTGGTTGGGTTGTTGGAAACTTGTAAAACACACAAGTTGATGGAATGAATGACTTATTACCAAATTTTGGTATATCATTAATTTAGATTTTGGAAATCAAATTACAAGTCAACATTCACTTCCTTCCTCTCTCTCACATTCACGCCATTTTTCTTTCTTCTTTTTCTTCCATTGCCGTGAGCAATACAAGGAAGGAGATGGAAATTTGTTGCAAATTTTCAAGAGCTAGCACTCAAATGAGTCATTTAAATATGATAGGGAAACCCATCTTTGAGCATGGAATCATTCACAAAGCTTAGAGCTTGAAGAACACAACAAAGGGACCTTGGCCGAAACACACAAGGAGGAAAAGCTTGGAGCATAATTTTTGTTGTCTTCGCATCGCAAAAGCTGATCAAAGTGAGTAATTCTGCTACTTTACTTTGTTGTATTCACACATTTCATTTGCTTAATTGATCTTGGTTTGACCTAGAAAACCCAATAATCCCGAGTGGCTAGCCAATGTCGTGGTAGCTTGGAAGAAGAATGGGAAATGGCGAGTCTGTATCGACTTTACAGATCTAAATAAGGCTTGCCCGTAAGAATAATTCCCCTTACCCATATTGATTCGATGGTTGATGCTACAGCCGAGCATGAGTTATTGAGCTTCATGGATGCCTACTAAGGCTACAATTAAGTCCTCATGCATCCAAACAATCAAGAGAAGACGATCATCATCACCAACATAGGGATCTATTATTACAAGGTAATGCCTTTCATACTTAAGAATGTTGAGGCTACATACTAGTGCCTCGTTAACAAGAAAATTTCCCAAAAGATAGGGAAAATAATAGAAATGTATATCGATGACATGTAAGTGATGTCATTGAAAGCCGAGCAGCACCTAGAGCACTTGGGGCATGAATTTGATAGAATGAGGAAGCATGGAATGAAGTTGAATCTTACCAAGTGCACTTTCGGGGTCACGTCTAGAAATTTCTTAGGCTACATGGTCACTCAGAGAGGTATAGAAGCTAACCGAGATTAGATCAAGTCCATCCTCGATATCCCCTCTCCCATATGCCTAAAAGATGTCATGCGACTTTCAGGGAGAGTAGAAGCTCTGAACATGTTCATCTCTAAGTCCAAAAAAAACTAGGGATGCCAAAATGAATAAACGAATCGAATTTGTATCGAATCCTAAACGAATCGAATCAAAATATGATGGATTCGTATTCGATTCGTTTATTAAACGAATCCTAATATTAGGATTCGTATTCGTATTCGATTCGTTTATTAAACGAATCGAATACGAATATTCGTTTATTCGTTTAGTCAATGATATTATTTAATAAAATAATTTACCACACTTGATTTACATTAATTCTTCATAAATATATACATATGAAATATGTAATTAATATATTTACTAAAAATACCTCACCAAATATCGAAAATATTACTTTTTCTATGATATTTGGCTATAATTTCTTGAATATTAATTGAAAACTAACATGAACTAGTAAATAAAAATAATAAAACAAATCCTAAATGAATAAACGAATCGAATCGAATCGACCCATTTATTAAACGAATCCATTTTTTCAAACCCGTATTCGCTTTAAAGCGAATCGAATCGAACGAATAAACGAATCCTGACCCAAATTTCCACCCCTACAAAAAAAACATTTTCTCGTTTTTCTATGCCTTCAAGAAAATGAAAGACTTTGAATAGACCCTAGCATGCGAGGAAGCTTTAAAGGGACTCAAGAAGTGCCAAACCATTCCACCACTCCTTTCTAAACTTGTCAAGAAAGATAGGCTTTATGTCTATTTAGGGGTATCCGAATAAGTAATCAGTACATTGATAGGGCGAGAAGAAGATGTGACTTAACTTCCAGTCTACTATGTGACTAAATCCCTACTTGATGATGGAGGAGTTGATGTTACCTTTGATAACAGCAGCCTAGAAACTACGCCCTTACTTTCTAGGGCCTCCAATCACAATCTAGACCACATATCCTATGAGAAATATACTCCATAAACCCGAAATCTTTGGGAGGCTAGTCAAGTAGGCAGTGGATTTAGGGGAACATGATATAACTTACCAACCTCGAACAAGTCTCAAGCACTAGCAGACTTTGTGGCTGACTTTTCCCCCAGTTTACAAGCCCAAGCTGACATGGAAGTCCAGTGTGTCCAACCGAAAACAACTTGGAAACTCGCAGTCGATGGGTCTAGCAACCAGTGAGGATGCGGATTGGGACTTATACTTACCACCCTGAAAGAGACACGCTATAATAAGCAATCAAGTGTGGTTTTAATGTCACCAACATTGAAGCCGAGTACGAAACATTGATCTCTTAACTAATATTGGCTAAGAACCTCGGAGTCAAGAAGATCAAGATTTAGTCAGACTCCCAACTTATCATCAACCAACTCCAAGGGTCATATCAACTCGTCCAACCGACTCTTAGATGACTCCAATGATGAAATATATGAAAGAAGGTACACTACCACATGACAAGATCGAAGCCCAAAAAATATAGTGCCAAGCTGCGAGGTTCACTTTGTGTAAGGATCGGATCCTAAAGAGATCCTATTATGGGTCCTACCTCAAATGCGTCACTCCCAAGGAAGCCCAATACATACTGGCTGAGTTGCATGAGGATGAATTTAAGAACCACTTTAGGGGAAGAAGCTTGGCATGCCGAGCCCACTCATCAGGGAATTATTGGCCTACTATGCGTGTCAATACGACAGACTTTTCTCGTAGATGTGATAAATTTCAATGGTTTACTCCCATCTTGTACTGCCGGAAAGACTCAATCTCATTCAATCCCCTTCATCATTCATGACATGGGACAAACTCCCAATAGCTTTGGGTCAACGAGTCTACATGATCGCACTCACAGACTATTACTCCAAGTGGATTGAAGCAGATGCACTCACCAAGATACGAGATCGTGAAGTCAAAACCTGCGTTTGGAAAAATATCATATGTCATTTTGGGCTACTAAGATAAATTGTGATGGATAATGGTTCACAATTCATCAACCATTGCTTCCATGACTTCTGCAGAAATTGGGGAATCAAAATCAGTTTCTCGACCCCATGCTTCCCACATGCTAACGGTCAAGCTGAGTCTTCCAACAAAACCATTATCAGCACATAAAAGAAACGACTAAGGAAAGTTAAAGGGTATGGGCCGATGAGCTCCTATGAGTGTCATGGTCTTAGCGAACAATAGTTCGCTCGTCGACTAGCGAAACACCATTCTCACTAGCATTTGGAGCTCAAGTAGTGATTTCAATAGAAGAAATATTCCCATCACCATGCTACCAGTGGCTCAAAGAAATGTCTAACAGACAGTTCATGAGCCACAGTCACGACACCATTGACGAGTTAAGGGAACACGTCTTGATACGAATCTCCACCCATCAACAAAGTATGGCCAAACACCTCAATAAAATTTTAAGTATTGAACTTTCAACGAAGGAGAATGGTACCTGTACAAGGTCTTTCAAAACCCCAAAGAAACTGGAGATCGGAAGCTTGGGCCTATATGGGAAGGCCCATATGTTATTACGAAGGCCGTTGGATAAGAAGCATAAATGTTGAGGACAACGTCAGGAAAACCCATCCAAAACAGCTGGAACACTGTGCATCTCAAGCGATTCTACAGGTAGACCTAATGAACTGAGAGTCATAGAGGAGCCACTCGACAAGTGACTACTCTCTGACTAAGGGACAATGAGACTCTACCTTGTTGTTTTTCTATATTTAGAATTCTTTAGAACTTTCTATCATTTCGTAACTCAAGACTTAGGGATAACCCCCTTAATAAATTAAAGTTATTCTAAAATTCTCCGTCTCACAAGATATTAAAGTATCCAAACCTGGATATGGTCCCAAAACAACTAGCTCATACGCTATGGACTAGTTTTCATCTTAATCCATGTCTTGATTTGACAAACCAACACATACAAAGGAAAAACTGAAGCTCAAAACGAATATTCGTTTAGTCAATGATATTATTTAATAAAATAACATAAAATAATATCATTGAACTTGATTTACATTAATTCTTCATAAATATATACATATGAAATATGTAATTAATATATTTACTAAAAATACCTCACCAAATATCGAAAATATTACTTTTTCTATGATATTTGGCTATAATTTCTCGAATATTAATTGAAAACTAACATGAAATAGTAAATAAAAATAATAAAATGAATCTTAAATGAATAAATGAATCAATTAGCTTAAATTCGTATTCGATTCATTTAATAAACGAATCGAATCGAATCGACCCATTTATTAAACGAATCCATTTTTTCAAACCCGTATTCACTTTAAAGCGAATCGAATTGAACGAATAAACGAATCCTGACCCAAATTGCCACCCCTATAAAAAAAAATTTCTCGTTCTTCTCTGTCTTCAAGAAAATGAAAGACTTTGAATAGACCCTAGCATGCGAAGAAGCTTTAAAGGGACTCAAGAAGTGCCTAACCACTCCACCACTCCTTTCTAAACTTGTCAAGAAAGATAGGCTTTATGTCTATTTAGGGGTATCCGAATAAGTAATCAGTACAGTGATAGGGCGAGAAGAAGATGTGACTTAACTTCCAGTCTACTATGTGAGTAAAGCCCTACTTGATGATGGAGAAGTTGATGTTACCTTTGATAACAGCAGCCTGGAAACTACGCCCCTAGTTTCTAGGGCCTATAATCACAATCTAGACCACATATCCTACGAGAAATATACTTCATAAACCCGAACTCTTTGGGAGGCTAGTCAAGTAGGCAGTGGAGTTAGGGGAACATGATATAACTTACCAACCTCGAACAAGTCTCAAGCACTAGTAGACTTTGTGGCTGAATTTTCCCCCAGTTTACAAGCCCAAGCTAACATGGAAGTCCAGTGTGTCCAACCGACAACAACTTGGAAACTCGCAGTCGATGGGTCTAGCAACAAGTGAGGATGCGGTTTGGGACTTATACTTACCACCCTGAAAGAGACGCTATAATAAGCAATCAAGTGTGGTTTTAATGTCACCAACATTGAAGCCGAGTACGAAACATTGATCTCTTCACTAATATTGGCTAAGAACCTCGGAGTCAAGAAGATCAAGATTTAGTCAGACTCCCAACTTATCATCAACCAACTCCAAGGGTCATATCAGGTAAGAGATTCACAGATGGCCTCCTACTTGCAAAAGGTGAAAGAGCTCCAGGCGAAATTTGATGAATTCATAATTTCACAAGAACTTAGAGCCAAAAACTCCTATGCGGATGCCCTAGCCACTCTCTATTCAACTTTTTAAGGGGACAAGCCTCAGTTCGTTCCAGTGGTGTACTAGCAATGACCAACCATCTGTAAAGAATAAGCCAGAGACGTTACCTCGACTCGTCCTGCCAACTCTTAGATGACTCCAATGATGAAATATATGAAAGATGGTACACTACCACATGACAAGATCGAAGCCCAAAAAATATAGCGTCAAGCTGCGAGGTTCACTTTGTGTAAGGATAAGATCCTAAAGAGATCCTATTATGGGTCCTACCTCAATTGCGTCACTCCTAAGGAAGCCCAATACGTACTGGCTGAGTCGCATGAGGATGAATGTAAGAACCACTTTAGAGGAAGAAGCTTGGCATGCCGAGCCCACTCATCAGGGAATTATTGGCCTACTATGCGTGTCAATACGACAGACTTTTCTCGTAGATGTGATAAATTTTAATAGTTGGCTCCCGTCTTGTACCGCCGAAAAGACTCAATCTCATTCTATCCCCTTCATCATTCATGAAATGGGGCAAACTCCCAATAGCTTTAGGTCAACGAGTCTACATGATCGCACTCACAGACTATTACTCCAAGTGGATTGAAGCAGATGCACTCACCAAGATACGAGATCGTGAAGTCCAAACCTTTGTTTGGAAAAATATCATCTATCATTTCGGGCTACTAAGAGAGATTGTGATGGATAATGGTTCACAATTCATCAACCATTGCTTCCATGACTTCTGCAGAAATTGGGGAATCAAACTCAGTTTCTCAACCCCATGCTTCCCACATGCTAACGGTCAAGCTGAGTCTTCCAACAAAACCATTATCAGCACATAAAAGAAACGACTAAGGAAAGTTAAAGGGTATGGGCCGATGAGCTCATATGAGTTTTATGGTCTTAGAGAACAATAGTTCGCTCGTCGACTAGCGAAACACCATTCTCACTAGCATTTGGAGCACAAGTAGTGATTTCAATAGAAGAAATCTTCCCATCCCCATGCTACCAGTGGCTCAAAGAAGTGTCTAACCGACAGTTCGTGAGCCATAGTCACGACACCATTGATGAGTTAAGGGAACACGTCTTGATACGAATCTCCACCCATCAACAAAGTATGGCCAAACACCTCAATAAAATTTTAAGTATAGAACTTTCAAAGAATGAGAATGGTACCTGTACAAGGTCTTTCAAAACCCCAAAGAAACTAGAGATCAGAAGCTTGGGCCTATATGGGAAGGCCCATACGTTATTACGAAGGTCGTTGGATAAGAAGCATACATGTTGAGGACAGCGTCAGGAAAACCCATCCAAAACAGCTGGAACACTGTGCATCTCAAGCGATTCTACAGGTAGACCTAATGAACTGAGAGTCATAGAGGAGCCACTCGACAAGTGACTACTCTCTGACTAAGGGACAATGAGACTCTACCTTGTTGTTTTTCTATATTTAGAACTCTTTAGAACTTTCTATCATTTCGTAACTCAAGACTTAGGGTAAACCCCCTTAATAAATTAAAGTTATTCTAAAATTCTCCGTCTCACAAGATATTCAAGTATCTAAACCTGGATATTGTCCCACAACAACTAGCTCATACGATATGGACTAGTTTTCATCTTAATCCATGTCTTGAATTGACAAACCAACACATACAAAGGAAAAACTGAAGCTCGAAACGAATATTCGTTTATTCATTTAGTCAATGATATTATTTAATAAAAATAATAAAATATTATCATTGAATTGATTTACATTAATTCTTCATAAATATATACATATGAAATATGTAATTAATATTTTTACTAAAAATACCTCACCAAATATCGAAAATATTACTTTTTCTATGATATTTGGCTATAATTTCTCGAATATTAATTGAAAACTAACATGAAATAGTAAATAAAAATAATAAAACGAATCTTAAATGAATAAATGAATCAATTAGCTTAAATTCGTATTCGATTCGTTTAATAAACGAATCGAATTGAATCTACCCATTTATTAAACGAATCCATTTTTTCAAACCCGTATTCACTTTAAAGCGAATCGAATCGAACGAATAAATGAATCCTGACCCAAATTGGCACCCCTATAAAAAAAATTTTCACATTCTTCTATGCCTTCAAGAAAATGAAAGACTTTGAATAGACCCTAGCATGCGAAGAAGCTTTAAAGGGACTCAAGAAGTGCCTAACCACTCCACCACTCCTTTCTAAACTTGTCAAGAAAGATAGGCTTTATGTCTATTTAGGGGTATCCGAATAAGTAATCAGTATATGGATAGGGCGAGAAGAAGATGTGACTTAACTTCCAGTCTACTATGTGAGTAAAGCCCTACTTGATGATGGAGAAATTGATGTTACCTTTGATAACAACAACCTGGAAACTACGCCCCTACTTTCTAGGGCCTCCAATCACAATCTAGACCACATATCCTATGAGAAATATACTTCCTAAACCTGAACGCTTTGGGAGGCTAGTCAAGTAGGCAGTGGAGTTAGGGGGACATGATATAACTTACCAACCTCGAACAAGTCTCAAGCACTAGCAGACTTTGTGGCTGACGTTTCCCCTAGTTTACAAGCCCAAGCTGACATGGAAGTCCAGTGTGTCGAACCGACAAAAACTTGGAAACTCTCAGTCGATGGGTCTAGCAACAAGTGAGGATGCGGATTGGGACTTATACTTACCACCCTGAAAGAGACACGTTATAATAAGCAATCAAGTGTGGTTTTAATGGCACCAACATTGAAGCCGAGTATGAAACATTGATCTCTTAACTAATATTGGCTAAGAACCTCGGAGTCAAGAAGATCAAGATTTAGTCAGACTCCCAACTTATCATCAACCAACTCCAAGGGTCATATCATTTAAGAGATTCACAAATGGCCTCCCACTTGCAAACGGTGAAAAAGCTCCAGGCGAAATTTGATGAATTCATAATTTCACAAGTACTTAGAGCCAAAAACTCTTATGCGGATGCCCTAGCCACTCTCTATTCAACTTTTTAAGGGGACAAGCCTCAGTTCGTTCCAGTGGTGTACTAGCAATGACCAACCATCTGTAAAGAATAAGCCAGAGACGTTACCTCGACTCGTCCTACCAACTCTTAGATGACTCCAATGATGAAATATATGAAAGATGGTACACTACCACATGACAAGATCGAAGCCCAAAAAATATAGCGTCAAGCTGCGAGGTTCACTTTGTGTAAGGATAGGATCCTAAAGAGATCCTATTATGGGTCCTACCTCAAATGCGTCACTCCCAAGGAAGCCCAATACGTACTGGCTGAGTCGCATGAGGATGAATGTAAGAACCACTTTAGAGGAAGAAGCTTGGCATGCCGAGCCCACTCATCAGGGAATTATTGGCCTACTATGCGTGTCAATATGACATACTTTTCTCGTAGATATGATAAATTTTAATGGTTTGCTCCCGTCTTGTACCGCCGGAAAGACTCAATCTCATTCTATCCCCTTCATCATTCATGAAATGGGGCAAACTCCCAATAGCTTTGGGTCGACGAGTCTACATGATCGCACTCACAGACTATTACTCCAAGTGGATTGAAGTAGATGCACTCACCAAGATACGAGATCGTGAAGTCCAAACCTTCGTTTGGAAAAATATCATCTATCATTTCGGGCTACTAAGAGAGATTGTGATGGATAATGGTTCACAATTCATCAACCATTGCTTCCATGACTTCTGCAGAAATTGGGGAATCAAACTCAGTTTCTCGACCCCATGCTTCCCACATGCTAACGGTCAAGCTAAGTCTTCCAACAAAACCATTATCAGCACATAAAAGAAACGACTAAGGAAAGTTAAAGGGTATGGGCCGATGAGCTCATATGAGTTTTATGGTCTTAGCGAACAATAGTTCGCTCGTCGACTAGCGAAACACCATTCTCACTAGCATTTGGAGCTCAAGTAGTGATTTCAATAGAAGAAATCTTCCCATCCCCATGCTACCAGTGGCTCAAAGAAGAGTCTCACCGACAGTTCATGAGCCACAGTCACGACACCATTGACGAGTTAAGAGAACACGTCTTGATACGAATCTCCACCCATCAACAAAGTATGGCCAAACACCTCAATAAAATTTTAAGTATTGAACTTTCAAAGAAGGAGAATGGTACCTGTACAAGGTCTTTCAAAACCCCAAAGAAACTAGAGATCAGAAGCTTGGGCCTATATGGGAAGGCCCATACGTTATTACGAAGGTCGTTGGATAATAAGCATAAATGTTGAGGACAACATCTGGAAAACCCATCCAAAACAGCTGGAACACTGTGCATCTCAAGCGATTCTACAGGTAGACCTAATGAACTGAGAGTCATAGAGGAGCCACTCGACAAGTGATTACTCTCTGACTAAGGGAAAATGATACTCTACCTTGTTGTTTTTCTATATTTAGAATTCTCTAGAACTTTCTATCATTTCGTAACTCAAGACTTAGGGACAACCCCCTTAATAAATTAAAGTTATTCTAAAATTCTCTGTCTCACAAGATATTCAAGTATCCAAACCTGGATATGGTCCCAAAACAACTAGCTCATACGCTATGGACTAGTTTTCATCTTAATCCATGTCTTGATTTGACAAACCAACACATACAAAGGAAAAACTGAAGCTCGAAAGGAAACAAACTAGTACTCAATCAAAATTTTTGTTTTCATTTACAAACTTAAGTATATTCTAAAAATACTAAATACAAATAGAGTCAGTCATCCATTTCTTAGGTCTCGTGGGAGTCGTTAGTAGAAGCATTTGGATCAACAATAACCGGCTACCCTCGATGCCATCGACTCCCAGTCCAGGTTCGTCTCCAACCATCACATCCCTTCCAGTATCCATGGCCTCCTCCTCCACGTCCTTGGGAACCTCTTCCATAACATAAGACTTCTCTACAACCATGGCTTTCTATTTCTTAGCCTCGCCGCTCCCCTCGCCCATTTGGAAATGTCCTCACCTTCTTCAGACTCTTCGTTAAATGAAGGAAGTTCGAATTCAAATCTAACGTGCTCTTTGATCTATTTTTTAAGGTTCCAGGCCTTGTCTTCCCCAGCCAGGTATTGCTCCATCAAGCTGCGCCTTCCCTTCAATATGGCTTCGTATACGACTCCCTTAAACTGCTCGATTAGTTCATCTTTTTCTCTTTCAGACCCTTTAGAGCCTTATTGTAAGCCTTTATTTCTACATGCTTCCCTCTCATATTTTAGGGTCGCTCGAGCGGCCTTGAGCTTATTCTCAGTATTCTTCATTTTCTTCTCCGAAACTTCCAGTGCCATCTTCGACTCAACATTCTCTCTCCTCGTTGTCGTGTTGGATTTATCAAGATCCTTGATTCGCCTTTGGCTTAATTCGACATATTATTGGATGAACAGATTGCATTTAAGAGCTTGAAAGCAAACCTTGGTTAGTACCCACTTTAAAAATCACAATCTGAAGAGGAGATAACGTTGGGGGTTTGTACTTGGTAGTTCAAGGCCACAACTTTCTTGATCAACTTCAGAGGGCCCAACTCAGCCAAAACATGCCCGTCTTCTTCAAGTATGAGCCCTTTTGCAAACTTCAAGAGGTTGGAAGGGTCAGATATAGCAATCGACCCATGGGGAATCCTGACAATAACATTCTCCGAGTAATTTTTGGCTTAGCAGCGACTTTCCATTTCTTTGAGGATAGGGTCATCTTGGTTAGATGCTTTGACGGAACTGTTGGAGCTGCAGTTAACGATTCTCCCTTAGTTACAAGAGCCTCTATTTCCAAAGGCTCAGGACCCTTCCATTTGGCCTTCTTATTCATTCTCTTGGCTTTCATTACTTCGAATGACAGTAGCTTTAAGAGACCCGACATTATCTCAGTTGTGCACAAAATTTATTTCGGTGTTAGAAGCCTTAAAAATACGAGTCTCCCGTAGAGCAATTGAGATGTCCAAATGCCCACAACTATGGCCAAAATAAGCCTACTAAGGGCCAATGGGGTACATTCAACATCAAAAACCTCCCTCCACAATGAGGTTAATCTCAGATTCCTATCTTCTAAAATAGATCTCTAATTTCTTTCCAGGGAAGACAAGGTAAGGATGAACTTGATATTTAAGACGACGCTGCTAGTAGTGTCGATTGTTTTATTGCACAATAGACCTGTAAAACAGGAAAAGATAAGCCTTAGTTAAACAAAAGTTGTAACATAGGAAATAATAAAGTAAAACACTTACTCAATGAACTCCAATATTAAGGGATTCAGCTAGCTGTAGCCGACCCAAAGTCATTGTCTCCCCTTACGAAGAAATAGAACTTATGCCAGTCTCCTCTATCATTAATTGTGAGTCCGAACACGAGATGCTCCTTCTTTTGGCGAAGTTACATGTGATATTTTCCCTTCTCTGTTAAGTGCTCTTTGAGGTAGCATGTGTATAGCAGATCCTGTTGGAGTTCTACGGTCTCGAGGATCGAATAATCAACCATAAAGCACATGTGAATACAATCGAGGAAGTTGAGCGATGCGGTGGACAACAAAAACCCATTTTCTGCCCTCTGTCATGCTCGGCAGTGAGCTACAATGCAGTCCTCGAATTCGGCCATCTTGGTCCTCCATGAAAGCTCCAAGCTTTGTGATGAAATCCCATGCTCACGGGTGGGTTTCCCTATCACCTTCATATTTTTACCACAAAAATCAATCTTTGCTTCTCTTTTGTCTCTCGGTTTTGGACCAGAAAATAGAAGAACAAGAATAGCCCTAATGGGCGTGTGAGAGAGATGAAGAAGAAAAGAGAGAGAGTTAGTTGGTTGTTGGAAAAACTGTATCTAATACACAAATTTAATTTCCAAAATTAATTACCAATTTCTCTTTCCAACAGTCAAGCATTAAAGCTTGCTAACCACTTCCATCAATCCATCAATCAAGTGACAAGTTGTCACATCACTCAAAGTGACTAATGATTTGACGCTTGATGCGACTAGCGATTTGACGCTTGATTTGACTTGCGTGCCGCACTCGAATTAGAAATACGAATGCGCTCGCAAACAATCTCGGGCTCGGGTTTGCTAATTCCAAATTAACAAATTTTCCGTTGCGACGCAATTAAATGATTATGCCTAGCGAAATCACTATTCACGTCTCTTGGTTTTACTCTGGGCCTCTATAAATGCATGCACACTATCTTCTAAAGAATTTCTAGGGGCGGCAGGTGTGGGAAACTGAGGAGCACTATAACTCATAGTTTGTGGTGTTAGAGTAGGCTGATGGGACTCCTGTTTCCAACTAAGATTGGGATGGTTCCGCTAACTAGGGTTATAGGTATATGAATACGGTGTGTAAGGCTTCTTGTGCATCCCTAAGTTATTACATTGTTCCTCATATGTCCCCCTCATCTCACCATATATAGGACACTCTTGGGGTTCCAGGTGGGCGACTGCATCCATAGTCTTGTTATCTCTAGCTTTTAAGGCTCATAACTCTCTAGTCAATAGCTCAACATGTGTCCTAAGACTATCCTCTTCCCTGAAGTGGTGTATGCATCTACTAGAATGAGTGTGTCTCCTATCAATGTTATCCAGGGCATCAGGTCCAGTCCAAGTGTGGGATTTCTCGGCTAGGTCATCTAAGTACTCGAATGCCTCATCAGGGTCATTTCGAATGAACTCACCATTGCACATTGTCTCTACAAATTGGCGCTCTCTAGGGGTTATTCGTCATAAAAATAGATTACTAAGCACCAACTCTCACACCCATGGTGAGGGCAACTAACTAACATCTCATTATACCTCTCCCACGTTTGATAAAGGGTCTTACTGTCCTTTTGGGAGAAGGTGTAGATTTGTCTTTTCAAGGCATTAGTCTTATGGTGTGGGAAGTATTTGTTGAAAAATGCCTGTGTCATCTTGCCCCATGATCCTATTGACCTAGGTCTTAAAGAGTACAACTAGCTCTTAGCTATATCCTTAAGGGCAAAAGGGAAGAACTTAAGTCTAATTGTGTCTGTTGTTCCGAACCGGTCCTTGAAAGTTGCTGCAACCTCTTCTAACTCTCTAATGTGCACATAAGGATTCTCTTTCTCCAAACTAAGGAAGGTTGGGAGATACTGTATCATCCCAGGTTTAAAATCTATGTGTCGTGTATTATGAGGAAACTTGATGCACGATGGTGCAGCTGTGCGAGTGGGATGGAGGTATTCTTCAAGAGTCCTCACAGGTGGTCTCTCATACTCACTCATAGTATGTGCGCTAGACTTGGATGGTATGGCAAAATTATTTTCAAAAATGTTATCGGAATCTGAATCTTCCTCTTCAATCCTAACAAATCTACCAAACCGATCTCTACTTCTAGGCATGCAATTAAACTCAAGTAAAACAAGAAACAACAAATATAAAACAAAAATAAATAAATAAAATAAAAAGAAAAAACTAAAATTTAAAATCTAACTAAAATTAAAATTGAAATAAATAAGTAAATAAATAAAAATAATAAAAATTTAAAGAAGGAACGAAGTTACCGCTTTGTGTTTGACCAAGCAAACCTGCTCCTTTAGATTGTAAACTGTCTCCCCGGCAACGGCACCAAATTGATAACGCCCAAAAAGTACTTGCGGTTATCGCAGTATGGTTGGGGCGTCGATTCCTCATAGAGATGGCAAAAAGAACTGATTCACTTAATGAAAACGTTAACAGTAACTTATTGAAAAGATAATGGTTGAATTGATAATGTAAAATAATGACTATGGAAAATATGCAAGAAATATCAATAGAGATAGACAGTAAAGTGTCAGGAATTCCTCTTGTATCAACTCCCTATATTCAGTTATTGATTCCTTTTATTATACAATTGAAGGTTTAACATCCCAAACCAAAAATATGAAGATATTAAATTCTACACATATTAAATTCTAAGTTAATCAAAGTTTATTTTCTCTATGTTAACATTACACAAAGTCATCGTTATGACTTATCTAACGTCGACAATATACCTTCAGACAATAATGAAGCAGAAGACCAAATCATAAAATAACTTTTACCAGTCACAACTGAGTTCACAAATCACACATAGAAGAAGCATGACTGGATCTATATGCAAATTGATAAAAATAATCTATGGGTTCATGAATCAAAAGATGATAAAGAATAATAAACATCAATTATATTAACGTTAAAAAGCATTCAAGAATCAAAAACATAAATATAAGAAATCAAATACAAGAGTTCTTCCTTAGCTTTGCTTAGGAGATTAGTTCTCCATGCAGTAGATAGATATAGCCTTGATAGATTGGAGATGCGTCATGTCGGCTTGAAGTTCTTGTTGGACAATTATGACCCATAACATCACTATTTCTAAAAGACATGGTGCTTTTGTAGAAATTAACTATGTGACAAAGGAAATTTCTCTTTTATCATTTTGTAATTAGATTGCTTGGATATATAAATGATAAAAGTCCATATGATTAGTACCAGATTAATAAGATATGAGACAGTATTAATCCACAAATGGCTTAATCATTAAATATCCCTACTCGTAGTATTATCGAGACTGGACATCGATAATGCGGAATAGACTAGTATTACACTTGTGCACGTTATGGAAGCTTAAAAACATAGTTCTCATATATTTAAGTATTGGATACTTATACAAGTGTGATATGAGGCTTGTTAGCCGTTGGACCGGGAACAGCTTCGATCTGGATAGACCCCTCGGAGTCCCATTGGTATTATGACTATGTGTCTATGGGAATCCGAATCAGGGTAGGTGTATGTGGTCTTAACTTGAGACTTGCATCGCTAATACTTGCGACAATCAGTATACTTTGGTTTTGGTCGTTCGAAGCTTTAACAGGTTCTGTGTACGCCTCTTCTGGGTTTACTGAGAATCGTAGTGTATTGGGTGTGATGTCAAGATGAGAGTATCACTTCATTCATATGGAGATGATGATCACGCAGGATACAACACTAGTACTCTTAAATGTTACAGCTATCGGGATAGTATGACTAGGCTGGTTGCTAGTGATCCGATATATGTTTCGTACGGGGCAGACACAATTCCACCCCTAGGCCTAGCATGTGACATTTGATACCAGATCGTATTATGCAATACATTGTATACTACGCCTGATACAGATTATATATTCTTTATTGAATATTTCTGGAGAATTGGGTAGGCACGATGCTTTGCTAGAAGCCAACCATATCTTGTAAATCAGTGAGAACGTGGTACGAGATACACACGTGTCAGATAGTCCGACAACCGGATTTACTGCCAACATATACAGGAATCTCTTGTGTCGCTTCCCAAAGATTCACCAATGACATTTGACTCGAACAAAATTAATCTGGGATTAATTATGAGAGTGAAAATTAACCTGGGATTAATTGCGGCAAGAATTAAGCTGGGATTAATTTGACTAGAAGAGAGAACGCGATTAATTTGGAATTAATCGGTAAAATAAATTTAATAGTTAAATTATATTTTTCTATTTAATTTATTTATTTGGGCTAAAATAATATATTGGATATAATAATTGAAATTGGATTTCAATACGGAATTTAAATTGGATTTTAATTCAAGCGAACGAATCAATTTGGAATTAATTCGTGAGCGACTATCGTAATAATTTTGCGAGGCATTATTATTTAATTAAATTGGATTTAATTATTTAGCGATGGAAAATTCGTTTAGTCGGATTAAATGAACCCGGGCCCAAAGTGTGTTGTTTAAGCCAACTCAAATTTGGAATTTGATAGTGGTGGGACCCACGTTACATCACTTGTCACTATTATTGATGGAAGTAGTTGGCAATAGTGGTTGGAATTTGATGCACATAACAACCAAGTAAACACTTTGGAAGTTAATTTTGGTATTAGTTTTTGAAAAACAAAATATCAACTATTCATTCTCTCCTACTTCTCTCCCATTGCCGAATTCTCAACCTTGGAGGTGGAAAATTTTTGCTTCAATTTTGTTCAAGCTAGCACTTAAATGAGCATTTTTAACATGATAGGGAAACTCATCCAAGAGTTTGGAACTCAAATACAAAGCTTGGAGCTTCAACAACAAAGAAAGTTTTGAATTTTCTCATCCACTCAATGTAAGTATTCTGCAACTTACTTGTTAAATTCACACTACAAATCACGTTTAGAGATCCTATGGCATGTGTAGGATACTAACAATGGTATTATAACCAATCTAAACTTGATTTGAATCTAGGGTTTATGGACTTTATTGATTCGATTAATTTTTCCCAAATCCATCCCTTGACCGAATGCATGAACCCTAGATTAAGCTCATGGTAATTTTTTATTTTGGCAATTGGATATGTTAAAAGCATGAAATGAATGTTAATTGTTGATTTAATTGGTGTGAAATCAAATTTGAATGTTGTTTCATGTAATTACCGTGAGTATGAAGCATGTTGGATGACTTGATTTTGCTCCAATTTGTGTTGGACATGAATTGGAATGTTTAAGCATGATTAATTGAATTAATTAATGTTTTGGAAATATTAGATTAATTAATTAATTAATTATGTTAATTGCACTTTAATTAGATTAATATGATATTTAGAATAATGTATTAATTTAATTTATTGTATTTGGGCTAATGGGCTTGGTTGGGCCAAGTTTGGTTTTGGACAATTGGGTTGGATCCAATTGGGCCTAAAACCATTTCCATAAAGTCCAAATATGACTTTTGGGCCTTTAATAATTTAATTGGGCCTAATAGCCTAAATTTATTTTTGGCATAGGGTGATTCCTAATTAGGCCTTAGCATTTTGGGTCGGATCCATAATGGCCAAAGCCTATGCCTAAAGAATTAATTGAAAGCCCAATGGACTTTAATTGAATTGGCATTGGATGCTAATTGGGCCTTTGAGACCCAATTGGATTGGATTTGGAATCCAAGTCTAAAAAGACACTATTAAAAGTGTAATTGTTTAATTTGGAATTAAACACGAATTAGAATTGGATACAATTTGAATTGGATTTAAAAATTATAGTTCGATATAATTCAAGAATACGTACTTTGAGTATTTATTCTTAAACGAGTTGGACTCGCGCAAATCAAATCGATGTATGAACATTGGATGGTCATTAATCAAAGATTAATTAATTGGATTAGATTGATTGAACATCATGTTTTGTGTGAATACTTGGATGTATTTATATGAATAATGTATATCAGATGGATATTAGTTGGGTGGGGGCAATTTTGGAAATTGTTGTAAGTATGGTACTTATTTGAAATTGGACCTGTGTGTCCAGCATTTCACCTCCTTATCTCTTTGTATTTCTCTTCTCACCAATTCCCCTCAATGTAAATGAGGTTTCTATATGTATTATGTAATTGGGTAGGAGAATGTAAAGTGCTAGTGGGAGAGAGGAAAAAGAGAGATTTGGTATAGGAACAAGTTGTATTATATATCCATCCGCATATCATTATTAATTTATCGCGCCTTATTATGCTTTTAGAATGCATGTTTAAGGGTGTATGATGAGACATAATCAAAAATAATAAATTGGTTGCCAATTTACGAAAAAAAACCCCCACTTTAATATTTAGCGTTTTCCTTCCATTGAGTGGTTCTCTCTCAAGATCCAAGATTGGCTTTGATTTTTTGGCCAAAGTCAAGATCATTGTCCATCGAGGATGTGTTTGAACCACGAAACCTTTGTTATATATTGCATGTCTTGGGAAGTTGTGACTTGTTGGCCAAAGTCAAGGTCACTTCTGTACATCGACGTGGATTACGAAGCTTTCCCACTGTCAATGGGTCGCGTTTAACTTGAATCATTCAGCTTATTGAGCCAAAGACAAGGCTTAGTTGATTCAGAGGAAGAAGGTTAGGAAATATATTGGATATATGTTTTGGACTTGGAGGTCCCCCTACCGGATCTAGGAATTGGATGGGATCCAATTGATCTTAGATATCTACCTAGTTAAGTTTCATACAGCTTGTTGGCCAAAGTCAAGGTTGTGTGTTATTTAACGGGATTCTAGCCTACTGGGAAACTGGGTTTCCCGAGTACTCCACAGAGGATTAGAGGCTCGCCAAAAAATAGTGGGAGGCCAATATTAAATTTGCAATTTCGTTTAATACTTGCTAATACACGCTTTTTATTTTATTTATCGTCGTTATATATATATTTGTTGGACTAATATTGTTTTATTGCTTTCCTTGAACAGTTAGACTGTACAAGACACTACTCCACTTGTAGTTGGTTATATAGTTGGACTATAGTAACCATTACATTTTGAGTGTACCCGATATCGTTGATTGGATAGTTGGACTATTGCAATCGAGATGGCTGGAAAGATTAGCGTTAGGGACATCATCATGGGCGATAATGTCTTTAACGGCTCCAATTTTTCAGACTGGGAGATGAATCTCATGATAGTCCTGGGAGCCAAGAAGTTACTCTATGTCATAGAGAAACCTCTCGGGACTGAGCTCGGAGTTGAGCAAATAGTAGAGCATGAGCTTTGGAAGACTTATCGTGATGATAACTTTAGTGCTCAATCTGTCATGTTTGCCACAACGACTCCTCAATTTCGTCGTCAGAATAAAGGATTGGATCCTTATAGTATGATGTTGAAATTAAAGAACCTTCACAGATCTAATCTTAGATCTCAGAAGTATGAATTGCAAAAGAAGCTCTTTCGCTCGCGTAGGTCAGAGGGTATATCTGTCGAGCACTATGTGTCGCAGATGATTGCTGACATCGAACAGCTAGGTCAGCTGGGCATAACCTTCGAGGCCGAGACTTCCATAGATTTGATCTTACAGTCTCTACCTGACTGCTGGGGCGGGTTCTTCATGAACTATAACATGATGAACCAAGAAAAGACTCTTTGAGAGTTAATGGCGATGCTGAAAGAAGCAGAGCCAGAGCTTCTGAAGGGCAAGAAGTGCGAGGCACATCTTCCTTCGACATCTCAGAAGGCCAAGGCTTGGCCGAAGGCTTCTGGAGGTGTGAAGAAAAAGGGCAAGGCCAAATCATCATAGTCTTTTGGGAAGACTAAGGACATATCCCAAGATGTCTGCCTACACTATGGAAAATGAGGTCACTGGAAGCATGACTGCCGTGGGTACAAGGCATACATGAAGGAAGTGAAGGCGGGCAAGGCTCCGGCTTCAGGTATGTTTGTTATAAACATCTCCACTACTAGTTTTAAAAATTGGATTTTTGATTCTAGATGTTGTACTCACATATGTACTGATGTGCAGGATCAGCTGATTAGCAGGAGACTGTCTTCAGTTGAGATCGACCTAAGAGTTGGAAACGGGACGAGAGTCGTTGTTTTGGCCGTTGGGACCTATGTTTTGTATCTGCCCTTGGGCATGTAATTACATTATGTGACTGTTATTTTGTACCTAGTTTGACTAAGGAACATCATCTATGTACCCGATGCGGGTATACCTTTGTATTCCGGAACACTGGGTGTTTTGTATATAAATATGATATTTTGATATGTACAGCAGATGTTAATAATGGTCTTTATATTTTGAATATAAATGAGTCTCAAACATATAACATGACAAACAAAAGGCTCAAATTGAGTAACACAGATGAAACTTATTTGTGGCATTGTCGTCTGGGACACATTAACAAAACTCGTATATCCACACTTTCGAATAGTGGATACTTGGACGGATTTGATCCTAATTCATATGACGTCGGAAAATCTTGTTTATTAGGCAAAATGCCTAAAACACCTTTTAGCGGTAAAGGTGTACGAGCCACCGAGCTGTTAGCCCTCGTTCAAAGTGACGTATGTGGGCCAATGTTTAGCCAGGCTAGAGGTGGATATGAATACTTCGTAACCTTTACGGATGATGCATCGCGTTATGGTTATGTGTATCTTATGAGACACAAGTCGGAAACTTTTAAGAAATTCAAAGAGTTTCGACACGAAGTAGAAAAACAGACCGGCAAAAGTATTAAAATATTACAGTCAGACCGTGGTGGAGAATACTTAAGCAATGAGTTTCATAATTACCTGAAAGAATATGGTATTATTTCACAGTGGACTCCTCCCGGAACACCTCAATTGAACGGTGTGTCCGAATGGAGAAGCCGAACTTTATTAGACATGGTAAGGTCTATGATGAGTCACACTGAGCTACCAATTTCCTTCCAGGGATACGCATTGAACAATGCAATACTTATTTTGAATAAGGTTCCGTCAAAGTCTGTTGGACAGACCCCATATGAAATATGGACAGGAAAGAAACTGGGTTTCTCATTCCTGAAGATTTGGGGATGTTGGGCATATGTTAAACGTTTGGATGGTACAAAACTAGAACCCAAATTGGATAAGTGCCTATATGTAATTAGTTATCCTAGGGAAACCAAAGGATATTATTTCCACGAACAAACTATTTATTGCTCTCCATGTAGTTTTCCTCGAAAAGGAATTCATAAATGCAGTGGTAAGTGAGAGGAAAATAGAACTCGATGAAAATCGGAGTAATACTGTTCCTGGCACCGATCCCCTCACGGAACACCAACAGTCCATCAGGGATGAGACTATTCCATAATCTTCTAATACACAAGAACCGCGTAGGTCAGAGAGAGTCAGAAAACAACCTGAGAGGTATGGGTTTCTGATCTCACCTCATGTAGATATTAATCTTATTTATGATAATGAGCCTGCTACGTATGAGATAGCGAAAAGGTATCAACTCCACTTTATGGCAAGATGCCATGAAGTCCGAAATGGATTCCATGTATACCAACCAAGTTTGGTCACTGGTTGATACACCAGAAATCGTTAAGCCGATTGGTTATAAATGAGACTTCAAATGAAGACAGACATGGATGGCAACATACAAACGTACAAAGCTAGGCTTGTAGCGAAAGGGTATCTTTAGCGACATGGTGTCGATTACGATGAAACCTTTTACCTGTTACCATGATTAAATCCATTAGGATAATGCTTGCTATTACTGCATATTTCGATTATGAGATATGGCATATGGATGTCAAAACTGCTTTCCTTAACAGAAGCCTTTTGGAGGATGTTTATATGCAATAGCCTGATGGTTTTGTCGTGCCAAAACATGCAAACAAGGTTTGCAAGTTAAACCGATCTATTTATGGATTGAAGCAAGCATCGCGATCTTGGAACCAACGTTTTGATGAGATCATAAAAGAATATAGTTTCATTCAAAACGAAGATGATTCTTGTGTATATAAGAAGGTTAATGGGAGTGCATTGACATTCATTATCCTATATGTTGATGATGTATTGCTTCTTAGCAATCACATTCCCATACTAAAATTGGTGAAAGCTTGGCTTTCATTAAAATTATCCATGAAAGACCTGGGAGAAGCGGCCTTTATTCTGGGAATAAAAATCTATCGGGATAGATCCAAAAAGCTGCTTGGACTCTCCCAGAGCTCGTACATTGACAAAGTGTTAAATAGATTCAACATGGATCAGTCTAAGAAGGGCTGCTTCCGGTGTCACATGGCGTCTCTCTATCTAATGACATGTGTCCTAAAACTCAAGATGAGAGAGATTCAATGAATCGAATCCCATTCGCTTCTGTAGTTGGATCGATTATGTATGCCATGATATGTATGCGACCTGATGTCTTGTATGCTTTGAGCATGTGCAGTCGCTATCAGGCCGATCCAGGTGATGGTCACTAGATTGATGTAAAGAACATCATTGAGTATCTTAAACGAACTAAGGATGCTTTCTTAGTCTATGGGGAAGGAGAACTTGAGATGACTCAGTTCATTGAAGCAAGTTTCCAAACCGATAAAGACGACTGTAAGTCGCAATCAGGGTACATAATTTTGTTTGAATAATGGAACAGTGAGCTGGAAATCTTCCAAGCAAGATACTGTTGCCGATTCAGCAACAAAAGCGGAATAAATTGTTGCGGTTGAGGCAGCAAAATAAGCATTTTGGATCTATAAATTCCTAATTGGATTAGGAGTAGTTCTGTTAGTAGCTGAGCTGGGCTACAACACAGGCTAAAGAACCATGATCTCATCAATGATCCAAGTATGTACTTCGATAGTTTCATCTGATTCGTGAGATCATACATCGTGGCGATGTCAAGATCGAAAAGATCGTTTCAGATGATAACCTTGCAGATCCGCTGACAAAAGCTATATCTCAGCAAGAGTTTGAGCGATCCATACATAGTTCAGGTGTTGGACACTTGAGTGATTGGCTATAGGCCAAATGGGAGATTGTTGGACAATTATGACCCATAGCATCACTATTTGTAAAAGACATGGTGTTTTTGTACAAATTAACTATGTGACAAAGGAAATTGCTCTTTTATCATTTTGTAATTAGATTACTTGGATATATAAATGATAAAAGTCCATATGATTAATACTGGATTAATAAGATATGAGACAGTATTAATCAACGAACAGTTTAATCATTAAATATCCCTAGTCATAGTATTATAGAGACTGGAAATCGATAATGCGGAATAGACTAGTATTACACTTGTGCACGTTATGCAAGCTTAACGACATAGTTCTCATATATTTAAGTATTGGATACTTATGCAAGTGTGATAGGAGGTTCTGTTAGCCATTGGACCGGGAACAGCTTCGCTCTGGATAGACCCATCGGAGTCATATTGGTATTATGACTATGTGTCTATGGGAATCTAAATCAGGGTAGGTGTATGTGGTCTTAACTTGAGACTTGCATCACTAATACTTGCGACAATCAGTATACTTTGGTTTTGGTCATCCGGAGCTTTAACAGGTTCTGTGTACGCCTCTTCTGGGTTTACTGAGAATCGTAGTGTATTGGGTGTGATGTCAAGATGGGAGTATCACTTCAGTCATATGGAGATGATAATCACGCAGGATACAGAACTAGTACTCTTAAATGCTGCAGCTATTGGGATAATATGACTAGGTCATGATTATCTGATTACAAAGACTAGTTGCTAGTGATCCGATATATGTTTCTTATGGGGCAGACATAATTCCAGCCCTAGGCCTAACATGTGACATTCGATACTGGATCGTATTACGCAATACATTGTATACTACGTCTGATACAGATTATTTATTATTTGTTGAATATTTCTGGAGAATTGGGTAGGCACGGTGTTTTACTAGAAGCCAACCATTACTTGTAAATCGGTGACAACGTGGTATAGGGTACGCACATGTCGGAATACATTGTATACTACGCCTGATACAGATTATTTATTATTTGTTGAATATTTCTGGAGAATTGGGTAGGCACGGTGTTTTACTATAAGCCAACCATTACTTGTAAATCGGTGAGAACGTGGTACGGGGTACGCATATGTCGGATAGTCCGACCATCGGATTTACTACCAACATATCTGAAAATCTCTTGGGTCGTTTCCCAAAGATTCACCAATGACATTTGACTCGAACATAATTAATCTGGGATTAATTATGAGAGAGAAAATTAATCTGGGATTAATTGCGGCAAGAATTAATCTGGGATTAATTCGACTAGAAGAAAGAACGTGATTAATTTGGAATTAATCAGTAAAATAAATTTAATAGTTAAATTGGATTTTTCTATTTTATTTATTTATTTGGGCTAAAATAATATATTGGATATATTAATTGAAATTGGATTTCAATTCAGAATTAAAATTGGATTTTAATTCAAGCGAACGAATCAATTTGGATTTAATTCGTGAGCGACTATCGTAATAATTCTGCGAGGTATTATTATTTAATTAAATTAGATTTAATTATTTAGCGACGGAAAATTCGTTTAGTCGAATTAAACGAACCCTGGCCCAAATTGTGTTGTGTAAGCCAACTCAAATTTGGAATTTGAAAGTGGTGGGACCCACTTTACTTACATCACTTTTCACTATTGTTGATGGAAGTAGTTGGCAATAGTGGTTGGACTTTAATGCACACAATAACCAAGTAAACACTTTGGAAGTTAATTTTGGTATTAGTTTTTGAAAAATAAAATATCAACTATTCATTCTCTCCAATTGCTCTCCCATTGCCGAATTCTCAACCTTGGACGTGGAAAATTTTTGCTTCAATTTTGTTCAAGCTAGCACTTAAAGGAGTCATTTTAAGGTGATAAGGAAACTCACCCAAGAGTTTGGAACTCAAATACAAAGCTTGGAGCTTCAACAACAAAGAAAGTTTTGAATTTTCTCATCCGCTCAATGTACGTATTCCGCAACTTACTCGTTAAATTCACACTACAAATCACATTTAGAGATCCTATGGCATGTGTAAGACACTAACAATTCTTCGTTCTTTTCTCTCAATCTTGTGTTTGTGGCTCTCTTTCTCTTGTTTCTCTATATTTTTCTCCCTTTTTAGGGTTTGGATGAAGTTGGGTTTATATAGGGAGGTCCCGAAATCATAATGCGCATCAAAGACGTCAATTTCATGGTTTTGGGGCGTTACGGGGCGCCGCGGTGCTGGTCTTTGGGTGCCGCAGCGCCCAACTCTCAAGGTTTTGGCTGGGCGTGAATCTGGTATAGGCGTCGCGGTGCTAGGGACTTGGGCGCCGCGGTGCCAGTGAAGTTCCTTTTCGTTGGCTCACGTGTCTTGTGTCCTGCCTCTTCCCGCGTGCGTCTGATGCTTCTGTTAGGTCCCGAAACATGCATAATTGCTCAATTCTTCTTGCTTCATTGCTTCCTAATAACAAAGCATAAAATGACTCTAATTAAGATTAAAACATATGATAGAAAAGTCGAGTTAGCAGTGTTCTAAGTGCACTTTTGTGCACTTATCAGGTGTTCTCCTTGTAATTATTCAGTTATCATATACTATTTCACTTTTCATAAAAAAAAAAAAACCAATGTCGTGGAACATGGTCAAGACTTTAAAGGCAAAAGACCAAGAAATGACCCAAGTTAAGTTAAAAGGGAGGTGTCTCAAAAAGAAGAAAATTAAATTCGAAAGGAAATGCTTCAATTCTGACAAAGTTGGACATAACTCTTCAGAGTGCAGATTACCGAAGAAGAAAAGGGATCAAGAAACTAACATGGTGAGTAATATCACTCAAGAAGTTTTTGACAAAGATCTCCGTATTATGGTATCAGAAGTGAACATAATGGGCTCAAATCCGATAGATTGATACTGGAGCTATAAGACATGTATGTCCAGACAAGAGACTGTTCACCTACTTCAAACCTGCTGAAAATGGACAAAAGTTGTTTATGGGAAATTCCACCACTTATGATATTTAAGGTCAAGGAAAGGTGATTCCAAAGATGACATCTAGAAAGGAGTTGACTCTGAATGATGTCCTGTACGTACCAAAAATTTGGAAGAATTTGCTCTCATGATCATTTTTGAACAAGCATAACTTCTAAATGGTGTTTAAATCTGACAGTGTAGTTGTAACTAAAAATAAGATGTATATGGGTAAGGACTATATAACTGATAAGCTTTTTAAGTTTAATGCAATGACAATTACTCCAAATATGAATAAAGCAAATACTTCTACTTATTTGCTTAAGTCTTCTAATCTATGGTATGCTAGATTAGGACATGTCAATTATAATTCTTTACTTAAGATAATTAATATGAAACATATACCTACATTCAAAATTGATTCTAAACATAAATGTGAATTAGGTGTTGAGACAAAACTAACTCAATCATCATTTCAAACGATTAATAGAAACACCGAGTCACTTGATCTAATCCACAGTGATATGTGTGATTTTAAATCCATTCAAATAAGGGAAAGTAATAAATATTTTATTACCTTTATTGATGATTGCATAAAATATTATTATGTGTATTTGTTAAAAAGCAAGGACGAAGCTATAGAGAAATTTATTCTCAATAAGAATTAAGTTGAGAATCAACTGAATAAGAAAATTAAAGAGTTGAGAACTAATAGAGGCGGTGACTATGTTTTTCCTTTGAAGACATTGTGTGAATAAAATGGAATCATACCCTAAGTCACAACTTCATATTCACCTCAATCCAATGCGATATAGTACGTAAAAAATATACCTTAAAAAAAAGAAATGATGAATGCAATGCTGATATGTTCTGAGTTACCTCAGAATATATGGGGGAAGCTACTTTTGTCAGCAAATTACCTTTAAATAAAATACTCTAAAATAAATAAGATAAAACCCCGTATGAATTATGGAAATGTAGAGTACCTTCTTAAAAATCTTGCGCGTATGGGTGTCTTCTAAGATGGCCATTCCTCCACCTAAGATGTGAATTAAGAACTAGATAATTGATTGTATTTTCATCGGTTATACACATAATAGTAATACATATTGGTTCCTTATGCATGAGTCTAAAATCCCATATATATACAAGAACATGATAATGGAATCAAGAAATGTGTCATTCTTTGAAAATATATTTCCTTGTAAATCCATAGAAGAGCCATGTTCATCTAAAAGAACACGCAAAACTATGAATGAAAATAGTCAGGATCTAGAACAAGAAGAAATTAATGATAAACTTAGACAAAGAAAAAAGTCTAGAACAGAAAAATCTTTTGGTCCAGATTTTATGACCTATTTGCTAGAAAGTGAACCTCAGAGCTTTAAGGAAGCTATAAGTTCACCAGAAGACACTTTATAGAAAGAAGCCATTAACAGTGAAGTTGAATCCATTATACGAAATTATACCTGGGAGTTAGTATATCCTCCTCAAGAATGTAAACCTTTAGGGTCCAAATGGATTTTTTTTTTGAATGAAACCTGATGGCTCAATTGATAAGTACAAGCCTAAACTTGTAATTAAGGGTTATAAGTAACGGGAATATCTTGATTACTTTGATACTTATTCTCCTGTAACGAGAATAAATTCCATTAGAATGATAATAACAATTGCAGCTCTGCGAAAGCTAGAAATTCATCAAATGAAATGAGAACAACCTTTCTGAATGGTGAATTAGAGGAAGAAATCTATATGGAATGCCAGAAGGCTTTATAGCGCCAGGACAAGTGAATAAAGTCTGTAAATTGGTAAAGTCATTATATGGCTTGAAGCAAGCACCAAAACAATGGCATGAAAAGTTCGATCATACGATGATGACAAATGGTTTTAAAATAAACGAATGTGATAAATGTGTATATGTCAAAAAGAAAAAAAGTGAATATGTTATCTCATGTTTATATGTTGATGACATGTTCATTATTGAGAGTGATGATAGAATGATTAAATCTATCAAGAATCTATTGAAATTAAAATTTGACATAAAAGGCATAGGCCAAGCGGATGTTATTTTCAGAATTAAAATCTCAAGAACTGTTAATAGTCCTATTCTTAGTCAATCTCATCATGTGGAGAAAATCTTGATAAATTTAAAAAATGTGATTCTGCTGTGTCAAAAACTCATTTATATATGAATGTATATCTATCGAAAAATAGAGGAAAAAAAAATTTCTCAAGTAGAATACTTGAGGATTATAGGAAGTCTAATGTACTTAACCAGTTGTACAAGACCAAACTTAGCATATTCAGTAAACAAACTCAGCAGATATATAAATAATCTGAGCGTTGATCATTGGAAAGCTATAGTGAGAGTAGTCAGATACCTCCGGTTTACTCGTGATTAGGAATTGTATTATACTAGATATCCGACTCTACTTGAAGGATATAGTGATATAAACTGGATATCTGATATGAAAGACTCAAAGTCTACAAGTGGCTATATGTTTACCTTGACAGGTACAATTGTATCATGGAAATCCATTAAATGATTATCGTATCAACAACTGAATCAGAGATCATACATTGGATAAATATGGTGAAGAAACATAGTGGTAACGAATTATTTTGGAAGGTATTCCAAAATGGCCAAAACCCATGCCGACAATTTGCATATATTATGATAGTAAATCTGCAATTGGGATAGCACAAAGCAATAATATATATATAATGATAAATCTAGACATATTCGTCATAGCAAAATTCAATTAGACAATTACTCAATACTAGAATTATTTCTATTGATTATGTAAGATCAAAAAATAATATTACGGATCCGCTAATCAAAGGGTTAAATAGAAAAGTAGTAGAGAAATCATTGAGGGGATATGACTAAAACCATAAGATAATGGGTCAAAATGAAGGAAAACCCAACCCAGCTGTTAAAGATCCCAAGAACTAGGTTCCAAGGGACTACATAATTGTAAAGACCTTGTTGGATCACTATAAGGCTTACTCTCATGTGGGGGTTGCCATCTTGTACATTCCTATGATGAACTAGTGTATGTAGAATGTATGATGGGCTCTTAATGTTTCTTATGCTTTGGGAATCTATGCAAAGTAATATGAGGTTACTCTTAGATTAAGAAAACACCTATGTGAGAGAAAAGTGGGCCCACTTTAAAGGGAATTGTAAGGTTTTCGATTCCTTGAAACTCTGGTAGAACCAGACAAATATTTAGGGCCAAAACGAACATAACTGTAAGAACTCAATTGTATTAGAGAAGATTCATGTGTGTAGTATATCATCATTTACACTAAAGATGGAACAGTTAAAATACATCATATTTATTGGTTAGTCAGTAAAGTAAATATATAATTACATGGACAGGTTAACAAATTAAGATCTATATATACTATGCAGGTTTCGATTTTTCGAACTTCATCATAGATGTCAAAAATATTTTAATGTCAAAACTTGTAAATTTTATGTTTCCGCCAAATTTCATTCATTTGAGGGATTGCAGAAAAGTTTGGAAAATATGTATTCTAAATTTGAGGCACAATTTTAAGTGAAACCCACTTATGGGAATAATGACATCATGAGCAATTCAGATTCTCCTCCGTGAATACTTTGAAATGTTATATTGATACGCTCAAAATGATGTTCGGGTGAATGAGAATTTTTCTCACAAAGTACACCAATTGAGAAGGAAAATCAAAGAAAATTAAAGCTATCCCACATCTAGAAACTTAAGTTTAAAATGGCTTATATATAGTTACTTGTTTATATAGTGGTAAGAAACTATTGATAAAGGCTTTCTCTACACGCAGGGGTTGCAAATCACAACCTGATTCAGGGTTGGTCCCCCTTGAACCAATTATTATGACTGTTAATCACTGATTTTGTTTGTGAAGAAAAAATACCTCTCAAATGAAAGCTCAATTTATATTAGTGTCTCCATGACTTGCCAAGGATCCTAAACATGATTCTAGTGTGAATAAAATCAAAATAAGTTGCGGAAGACTTACATTGATCGGTAGAGAAGTTAAAAAATTTTGTAGGATGTTGGAAGCTCTAAGCTTTTATTTTGAATTCCAAACTCAATGGTGAGTTTCCCTATCATCTTTCTTTGACTCCTTTAAGTGCTAGCTTGAACAATTTGTGAAATAATATTTTCCCAAGGAAGAAGATGGCTCACGATTTTGGGAGAGGAGAGAAAAAGTTGTTTTTAATTTTCCAAAAATTGGTGTGTAATGGTTTTCCAAAAACAAGGTTGGTGTAATGAAAAAGAATTCATTAATTGCATCCAACTACTTCCATCAATTGTCAAACAAGTGATGTAAGTAAAGTGGGTCCCACCACTTTAGATTCCAAATTTATTTGGCTTACACAATACACTTTGAGCCCGGTTCGTTTAATCCGACTAAACGAATTTTCCGTCGCTAAATAATTAAATCCAATTTAATTAAATAATAATGCCTACCAAAATTATTACGAAAGTCGCTTACGAATTAATTCCAAATTAATTCGTTCGCTTGAATTAAAATCCAATTTTAATTCCGTATTGAAATCCAATTTCAATTAATATATCTGATATATTATTTTAGCCAGATTAAATAAATTAAATTGTAAAATCCAATTTAACTATTAAATTAACTTTGCCGATTAATTCAAAATTAATCGTGTTCTCTCTTCTAGTCGAATTAATCCCATATTAATTCTTGCCGTAATTAATCCCAGATTAATTTTCTCTCTCATAATTAATCCCAAATTAATTCTGTTCGAGTCAAATATCATCGGTGAAACTTTGGGAAGCGACCCAAGAGATCCATGGATATGTTGGCAGTAAATACGGTTATCAGACCATCCGAACACGTGCGTACCCGGCACAACGTTCTCACCGATTTACAAGACATGGTTGGCTTCTAGCAAAGCAACGTGCTTACCCAATTATGTAGAAATATTCAAAGAAAAATATATAATATGTATTAGGATGAGCGGAAAATATATCAATATTTACCGCCCCTTTTACTTAATATTTTGTTTAGTTTCTCGGGTTTGATGAACGTTTTAATGTGTTTTAGTTTATTTTGCAGATAAAATAATATTGGGACACAATGAAATTATTTAGGATGAAATGTGGGTCAAATAAGGGCAAAAATTGGACTTGACATATTAATTTTGGAGATTGGAAACTTGAAAGAGCGTTTTAACGAAGTGTAGTTTTGGAAATTCCAGTTTTGCGCATCAGTCGTATTTTGGGCATAACATTTTAACCCAATATTGGATTGAGCTGGTTCAAGTTCCAGATTAAAGACGACTGAAAGATCTACAACTTTGAAACACAAAATAATTTCGAATTCTGAATATTTCATGCCCGAAATTGATGAACCATCTAGAAGTGTGTTGTGTGTAATTATTAAAGTCATTTTCAATCATTTTCAAAGCAAAAAATAAATTAATAAATAAATAATAAAAATTATCAAATCACCACCAAACATGATAAGAAATTATTGGAGCAATTAATAATGGATTTGGTGGAGCAATTAGTGGAGCAATTAATAATGGATTTGGTGGATGATTTGATGGAGGCAAAATTTTGCCTATAAATACCAAGTCATTTCATTTGTAAATTCATACTTTCTTCTAAGGAATTCCTTAAGAATACTAAGAAGTTTGTATCTTGTTTGTTTATTTACAGCTTTCAGTAATTAATTTCCGCTTTCGCATTTTCTATTTTTTACTTTTCAGTTTTTACTTTCCGCAATTTACTTTTACGTACAGTACTTTTCTTTCTTTAATTTTCAGTTTTTACTTTTAAGTAATGAGGAGGTAAATCCCCTTTACTGGGGTAAAAGGTAAAACTTTTATTACTAATATTTAGATTAATCTCCCTTAATTATAATATATAAACTAGTTAAAATCTGACTTAACGAGGATACCGCCATATTGATCGGTTGGTAATTATTTAAATTGGTTTTAACTTGACTAAACTGGATACCGCCTGATTGGTCGATTGGTAATTAATTATTAATTTGACTTAATCTAGATACCGCCTATATGGCTGGTTGGTAATTATCATGCAAAGTTAATATATTATATTAGTGGAGATATCTAAAATAGAAGTAATAAAAGTGGATCCTTTTACCTCAGCATTTTCTTTTATTGTACTTTTACTTTATTTACTTTTCAGCAATTTACTTTCAGCATTTACTTTTCAGCAATTTACTTTCAGCAATTTACTTTCAGCATTTACTTTTCAGTAATTTACTTTCAGCATTTACTTTTCAGCATTTAATTTTCAGTATTTTACTTTATGTCTTTTATTTTATTTAAGCTTTTACTACCCGTAAATATGTGTCGTAACTAAGCCAGTTATCTGGGGTTGTGATGAAATCCAATATCACCAGTTTATAAGGGGTTAAATTACAGTTTGGGTAATATAAAGCTTTATTTATTGAGCCTTAATCCTAATACTTTTTATTAACTGGCCATTAATAAAATTGAACTGGTAAACTTAATATGAACTTGGAAAATGGATTTTAGGTTTAAGACCTTAGACTTAATAGGCCACGATCTTCCTTGAGGATAGATAACCCTTTAATAGATTTCCTTACAGGATAGGAATATACCTGTTGAGCGGGGGTATCCATAATTGGAACTTAATCTTAATAAATTCAGATAACTTGGTTAACATAGGAATATGATTAATTGGGTTATATTGGGTATTTGTATTTGACCATCGGAAGAGGCTTTTACAAATTTCGTGTTCCAGGTTAATAAACCAATATATTACACAAATGTAAAATAACCACTTCATCTTTTAAGAAGATATTGGAAGGATTCACAACCCTGGATATTTTATAAATTTGAATTTTCTTCAATCTACTTTCAAGCAATTTTATTTACTTGGTTTAATTTTAAAGTCACCACCCAATCAAACAATCAATCCATTACATACTTGTAACATTTAACTTCATAAATTGATAACAAAAGGTTTTTTTAAGTCCTCGTGGGATCGATACTTTTTATACTATATGAACGGTACGTTCGCTTGCGTTATACGCGTGTGATTACGTACCGGTCAATTAGGTGTAGTTATACAATGTATTGCGTAATATGATCTAGTATCGGATGTCACATGTTAGGCCTAGGGCTGGAATTGTGTCTGCCCCGTACGAAGCATATATCAGATCACTAGCAACTAGTCTCTGTAATCGGATAATCATGACCTAGTCATACATCCCGATAGCTGCAGCATTTAAGAGTACTAGTTTTATATCCCAGCGTGATCATCATCTCCATATGACTGAAGTGATACTCCCATCTTGACATCACATCCAATACACTACGATTCTCAGTATACCCAGAAGAGACGTACACAGAACATGTTAAAGCTCCGGACGACCAAAACCAAAATATACTGATTGTCGTAAGTATTAGCGATGCAATTTCAGGTTAAGACCACATTGTTGGACAATTATGACTCATAGCGTCACTATTTGTACAGATCATGATGTTGTTGTACAAATTAAATATGTGACAAAGGAGATTGCACTCTTATCATTTGTGATTAGATCACTTAGATATATAAATGATGAGAGGTCCCTATGATTTGTTCCTGGACAGAGAATGATATGAGACAGTATCAGTCCACGAAGGATAAATCGTTAAATATCCCTAGTCAGAGTATTATCGAGATTGGACATCGATAAATACGTAAAAGACTAGTATTACACTTGTGCGCGTTTGTGAGGGCACAACGGCATAGTTCTCATATATTTGGGTATAAGATACTCATGCAAGTGTAGTAGGAGGTTGTGTTTCACCGATGGTACGGGAAACAGCTTCGCTCTGGATAGACCCCCCGCGGAATCCCATTGGTAGTATGACTGTGTCTATGGGAGTCTGCAATCAGGGTAGGTGTATTTGGTCTTAACCTGAGGCTTGCACCGCTAATACATACGACAATCAATATACTTTAGTTGAGGTCGTCCAGGGCTTTAACCGGTTCTGTGTACGCCGATGCTGGGTATATTGGGAATCGTAGTGTGTTGGGTGTGATGTCAAGACGGAAGTGTCACTCCAGTCATATGGAGATGATGGTCACGTAGGATACGAAACTTGTTCTCTTAAATGCTCGAGCGATCAGGATATTATGACAAGGTCATGTATATCCGATTATAGAGACTAGTTACCAGACATCCGATATGTGCTTCGTACGGGGCATACACAATTCCAGCCCCAGGCCTTGCACGTGAACATCCGATACTGGACAGAAATACGCAATACTTCGGTATACTACGCTTGATATAGATCACATATTCCTATTATGATATTTCCGGAGAATTGGGTAGGCATTGCGCTTTGCTAGAAGCCAACCTTGTCTTGTAAATCGGTACAAACGTAGTACGAGGTACTTACGTGTTCGGATAGTCCGACGACCGTATTTACTGCCAACATATCCGGGGATCTCATGGGTCACTTCCCAAAGATTCACCGATGATGTATGACTCGCACTTTAATTAATTTGGGATTAATTAGAAGAGAGAGAAAATTAATCTAGGATTAATTGCGGAGATATTTTATCTGGGATAAAATATTAATTAAAGAGAGAGAACGATTAATTTGGAATTAATCGATAAAATAATATATTCGATATATTATGTGAAATTGGATTTCGACGCGGAATTAGAATTAGATTTTAATTCGGGAACGAATTAATTTAGAATTAATTCGTTAGCGACGTGAATAGTGATTTCGCTAGGCGTAATCATTTAATTACGACGCGACGGAAAATTCGTTATTTGGAATTAGCGAACCCGAGCCCGGGATTGTTTGCGAGCGCATTCGCATTTCGAATTAGAGTGCGGCACGCAAGTCAAATCAAGCGTCAAATCGCTAGTCGCATCAATCGTCAAATCACTTGTCACTTTGAGTGATGTGACATGACATGTTGTCACTTTATTAAAGTGACTTGATGTGAATAGTGAAAGATGTTGGAAATCATAATAGGCTTTTTGCCTTTTGACTTTTGAATTAAAAAGTAATGTATATCTTTTATTTAATTACTTGGTAAATAAAATAAAATATATATATACAAAAGCTTTTTTCTCTCTCTCCAACCAAGTGTGGTTCACGGTTTTGGGAACCAATTTTTTCCCTCTCTTTTCTTCTTCTTCATCTCACGGCTTGGAGCCATTTTGTTCTCCAATTTTCTGGTTTGACCGAATTTGTGAGAAGCAAGCAAAGGAAGAAGAGTAGTGCTAGCACACACATGGGTTATATTATGGTGATAGGGAAATGAATTTATGAGCTTGGATTTGTTATTGAAGCTTGGAGCTTCAATGGTGGTCTTCCATGGCCGATTTTTGGAGAGCATCAAAAAACAGCCCCCCACCGAGCAGTCCCTGCTGTTTTTGGAGGTCAAAACCGCGCTTCAACAAGGAGCAAAATGAGTCTTGTTCTTCCTAGCATCAAACCATTCAATGTGAGTATGAATTCCGCCTTATTCCTTGATGTATTCATGCGAATTTTATGCTTGATTTCATGATCTTGGGACCTAATATAGAAACTCAACAATGGTATCTTGAGCTTTGTCAAGCATGAAAAAAGTTAGGGTTAAAATTGGGTAATATCCATTGAAGCATGATTTGGTTGAATTGATTGATTAATTATGCTTGTATATTGATGAATTGATGTTGTGAATGATCAATTTGAAGAAATTGTGTTTGGAACAAATTTCCCCAATTTTATGTGTTGGCCAAAATTGACAAATTTGGGTAAACTTGATTTTGAGCATGTTTAATGAAATTGGATGATTTAGAATGCTTAAAGTATGTTTAATTGAGGATTGATTGGATCAATTTGTTGAAAATTAGTTTGGAACAATTTTCCCCAAATTGCTTAGGTTGGCCGAATACAATAGCCCATAATGTCTTGGAATTTTTTGATTTTTTGTTCATTGGATGACTTGGAAATCATTAGGGGATGTTGATTTTATGTTTGATTGGATTCAATTGGATTGGATTTGAATTTGGACACAAAATCCCCATTTGGCCGAGACTTTAGCATGTATATTTGGGTTTGATTTTGATCAAATTATGTTGGACATGATTCCATGATGTTAAGCATGATTAATTGGACAATTTTGTTGTTTTGGAAACTTTGATTTGGGTAATTAATAATGCTATGCACTTTGTTTAATTGAATTGTAAAATTGGATTTTGTAATTTAATTAAAATGGGCCTTAAAATTGGATTTGGGCTTTTAAAGTTGTTATTTGGGTTTATTGGACTTTGTTGTACAAAGTTGGTTTAGGCCAAAATTGGTTGGATCCAATTAGGCCCAAAACCGCTTCCAAAAGGCCCAAATGCGACTAATGAACCTTTAATGTTTAATTGGGCCTAATGGGCCTAAATTAATTTTGGGCTTATGGGGTAACTCCCGGATTGGATTTTGGTTATTCGGTTTGACCCGAGTTGACCAAAAGTCCACGCCTTGAAGAAATTAATTAAAAGCCCATTGGACTTTAATTAAATTAATATTGGATATTAATCGGGCTTTGAGACCCGTAACGATTAAATTTGGAATTTAAGTCGTAAAGGTTTATTTAATAAAGTGTAATATTTAATTTGGAATTAAATAATGAATTAGAATTAAATGCGTATTAAATTGGATTTAATTATGTAATTTAATTTAATTCGTAGAAATTGTACTTTGAGTACGTGTTTGCAAAACGAGTTTGACTCGAACAAAATCAAATCGTTGTTTGAACATTGGATGATCACTAATTATCAGATTAATTAATTGGATTAGATTGATTGATAACATGCTTGTATGAATACATGGTTGTGATGCGTGAATAATGTATATCGGATGGATATTAGTCGGGTGGGACAATTTTGGAAATTGTAATAAATTTGATTTATTAATTGGACCTGCGTGTCCAGTCTTATCACCTCTATTCTCATTGTATTTCTCTTCTCACCTATTCCCCTTAATGTAAATGAGGTTTCTTTAGAAGTGTAGTGTAACGGGTAGAAGTAATACAAGTGCTAGCTGGAGAGAGAAAGAGAGAGATTTGATCTAGGATCAATGTAAAATGTCCATCCGCATATCATTATTATTTTATTTCATATGCGCTTTATTATGTGTTTAGAATGCATGTTTAAGGGTGTATGATGATGAGACCTTAACAAAGATAATAAATTGGTTGCCAATTTGCACGCAAAAACCCTCGCTCAATATTAAGCGTCTTCCTTCCATTGAGTGATTCTCACTCAAGATCCGAGACTGGCATTGGTTTGTTGGCCAAAGTCAAGCCCTTTGTCCGTCGAAGATGTGTTTGAATCACGAGAGTTTTGTTCCATATGGTGTCATGTCCAAGTTGTGGTTTGTTGGCCAAAGTCAAGACCACTTCTTGTCCATCGACATTGATTACGAAGCTTTCCATGGTCAATGGGTCGCGCTTGACTGGATCACTAAGTTTGTTGTGCCAAAGCCAAGGCTTAGTTGATTCAGAGGAAAAAGGTTAGGTAATACATTGGATGTATTGGCATATATAAGATATATGTTTCGGACTTGGACGTCCCCCTACCGGATCTAGGAATTGGATTGGATCCAATTGATCTTAGAGATCTACCTAGTTAATTATCATACAATTTGTTGGCCAAAGTCAAGATTGTGTGATATTTAACGGGATCCTAGCCCACTAGGAAACGCGGTTTCCCGAGTACTCGACAGAGGGTTAGAGGCTCGCCGAAAAATAGTGGGAGGCAAGAATTGAATTTGCAATACTCGTTCAATTACTCGCCATACGCGCTCATTTAAATTATTTCGTCGTAAGATTAAATGTTAGTTGGACTAATATTTAAATTGTTGTTTTAATTAACAGTTGGACTGTATTATAGTTGATTATATATAATTGGATTATATTAATCAATATATTTGAATTAATTAATTTCAGTTTACAGTTGATTTTATAATTGGATTATAGTAATCAATGTAATTGAGGTTAATTAATTTAGATTATATTTGATTATATAGTTGGACTATTATAATCATTATAATAAATAGTACCACAAATCGTTGATTAAATAGTTGGACTATTAGAATCAAGATATAAATGAAAGATTAGTGTTTAAGACATAATCCTGGGTGAAAATGTATTTAAACGACTTTAATTTTCAAAATTGGGAATAAATTTCAGGATGGTCCTGGAAAAATAATAAGTTATTTTATTTGATAAAATAATATATTAAGCCTAAGTCTGGAGTTAAGCAAATAAGTGGAACATGATATTTGGAATATTCATGTAATGATAACTTTAGTGCTTAATCCATAATACTTGTCATATAGACTCCATAATTTCTTTATCAGAACTAAGGATTAGATTCTTAAAGTATGATATTGAAATTGAAGGATATTCAAAGATTAGATCTTAGAAGTACTTTTAAAATTGCAATAAATAATTCTTGGAGAATTAATGACTATTCTCAAGGAGACAAAGTCAAAATTTGCAATTAGGCAAGTAGCGCAAGACGCACCTTACTTCAATATTCTAGAAACCCGAGGCTTGGCCAAAGGCGACCGGATATTGAAAATGACAAAGGCAAAATCATTATAATCTTCTAGGAAGATAAAAGGACATATCCCAAGAAGGAATTGAAGACGAGTAAGGCTCTGACTTCAAAAATGATTGTCATAATTATGTTCACAGCTAGTATTAAAATTAGATTTTAGATACTTAGTGTGGTACATAAAATAATATATTGATGTTCAGAATCTGTTTTGAACAGGATACTGACTTCGATTGAGAATTATCTGCGAATTGGAAACGGGACGAAAGTCGCTGTTTTAACCGTAGATAGCCAAATTTAGGAACTACCCTCGGGTGTGTACCTAAATTTGGAAACTGTTATAATGTAACTGGTTTGACTAGAAACATTATCTTCATATCGCGTATAACCCGCTGCGGGTGTACCTTTATATTCTGAAACACTAAAGTGTTTCATTATATAAAGATGATATTGAGATAATCACATAAGATGTGAATAACACCATTTATATTTTGAATATAAATAATATCTCAAATATATAACATGACAAATAAATAGCTCAAATTGATTTGATCAGTTAAGAAACTTAATTGTGGCATAGTTGTCAGGGACACTATCAAACAAGACTCGTATATCCGCACTTTTGAAGAGCGGGTACCAGGACTAATTTGATTATATTCAAATAAAGTCTACGAATCTAGTTTATTGGGCAAAGTGCCTGAAACACATTTACTTGGTAAAAGTGTCAGTGCCACCAATCTGTTAGCCCTAGTTCATAGTGAAGCAAGTGGGCCCATGTCTAGCTAGGCTAGATATGGATATGAATATTTCGTGACCTTTACGGATGTGGCATCGCGTATAGTTATGTGTTTCTTTTGAAACACAAATCGGAAACTTTTAAGTTTCGACACGAAATAGACAAACAAATCGGCTAAAGTATGAAACTGTCACGGTAAGACCGTAATGGAAAATACTTAAGCAATAAGTTTCTAGTATACTTGAAAGAGTATATTATTCTTTCAAATGAGGACTCCTCCCGGAACATGTCATTTTGACGGTGTGTCCGAATAGGATTAACCGAATTTTGTTAGACATAATAAGGTTAATCGCGAGTCGCTTTGAGCTACCATTTCCTTCAACGGATACGCTAAACAGTGCAAGAACTTATTTAGAATAAGGTTCCATAAATATCTGTTTGACAGATAACATATTAGATATGAACGGGAAAGAAACCGAGTTTCTCATTCCTGTTAGATTTGGGATGCTAGGCATACGTTTGGATGATACCAAACAAGAACCCAAATTGAATATGTGCCAAATATAAGTTATCCTAGGGATACCATAAGTATTGTACTTATACACCTCACCAGAGAATAATTAGATTATTGCTCACCATGCGGTTTTCCTGATAGGAATACCGAAATGCAGTGGTAAGTGGGAGGATAGTAACTCGATGAAAATCAGAGTAATACTGTTCAAGGCACTGAATCTTAATGGAACATAAATAGTTCATCAAGGATGAGACTATTACTATTAATCTTCGAATACACAAGAACCGCGTAGGTCGGAGAGAGTCAGAAAACAACCTGGGGTATGGGTTTCTGATCTCACCTCATAAAGATGTCTATCTTATTGAGGGATACCAACTGACTACGTATGAGGAAGTGATACAAGGTATCGACTCCATATTATGGCAAAGTGCCATATAGTCCGAAACGGATTCCATGTATATCAACATGTTTAGAACTAGTTGATGTACCACAAGGTATTGTGCCTAATGGTACTTTATGAGTCTTCAAGGAAGACGTACATGGATGGCAACATACCAACGTACTAAGCTAGGCTTGTAGCGGAAAGGTATCGTTATCAACATTGTGTTGATTACGATTCAACCTTTTACCTGTTGCCACGGTAGATCCATTTGGATCATGCTTGTTATTCGATCCATGTTTGGATTGAAGCAAGCATTAGGTTCTTGGAACTATCGTTTTGATGTAATCATAATAGTTTATGATTTAATTCAAAACGAAAAGATTCTTGTGTATATAAGAGGGTTAGTGGGAGCGCACTGACAATGGCTGTCCTATAAAATAATGATAATAATATAAGTCATTTCATGGAAATGATATTCCCATAAAATAACTATCGGCGAAAGCTTGGCTTTCGAAATACTCTCCGAGAAAACCGTACATTGAAAAATGTACGCGACCTGGTGTCTCATACGCTTTGAGCATATGGATTCACAAACAGGCCAATCCGAGTGAAAGTCACTATATTGATGTTAAGAACATCCGTTAGTATCTTAGAGAACTAAGGATGCTGTCTTAGTCTATGGAAAATGAGAACTTGAAGTGACCGGGATCACTGTAGCAAGTTTCCTATAACCGATAAAGACGACTAAGAGTCGCATAGGTACTATACAGTTTGAATAACGGTACAGTGAGCGGGAAATCTTCCAAGCAAGATACTGTTACCGAATAAAAAACAAATGCGGGTTAATTGCAGCAGCTGAAGCAGCAATAGAAGCCATCTGGGTCAATAACAAATCTAATTAGATTAGATATAGTTCTGTTAGCAGCTGAGCTAGGCGTCAGCACAAGCTAAAGAATTATTGGTCTCATCAACGATCCAGATATATACTTCGATATTCATCTGATTCGTTCGGATCATACATCGTGGCGATGTGATGATCGAATAAATCGCATCAAGATGATAATCATATAATCCGCTGACGAAAGCTTTTCTCAGCAGTTTGAGCCAACCGTACATAGTTCGGGTGTCAGAGACTCGAGTGACTGGCTATAGGCCAAGTGGGAGATTGTTGGACAATTATGACCATAGCGTCACTATTTGTACAGATCATGATGTTGTTGTACAAATTAACTATGTGACAAAGGAGATTGCACTCTTATCATTTGTGATTAGATCACCTAGATATATAAATGATGAGAGGTCCCTATGATTTGTTCCTGGACAGAGAATGATATGAGACAGTATCAGTCCACGAAGGATAAATCGTTAAATATCCCTAGTCAGAGTATTATCGAGATTGGACATCGATAAATACGTAAAAGACTAGTATTACACTTGTGCGCGTTTGTGAGGGCACAACGACATAGTTCTCATATATTTGGGTATAGGATACTCATGCAAGTGTAGTAGGAGGTTATGTTTCACCGATGGTACGGGAAACAGCTTCGCTCTGGATAGACCCCCCGCGGAATCCCATTGGTAGTATGACTGTGTCTATGGGAGTCTGCAATCAGGGTAGGTGTATTTGGTCTTAACCTGAGGCTTGCACCGCTAATACATACGACAATCAATATACTTTAGTTGAGGTCGTCCAGGGCTTTAACGGTTCTGTGTACGCCGATGCTGGGTATATTGGGAATCGTAGTGTGTTGGGTGTGATGTCAAGACGGAAGTGTCACTCCAGTCATATGGAGATGATGGTCACGTAGGATACGGAACTTGTTCTCTTAAATGCTCGAGCTATCGGGATATTATGACAAGGTCATGTATATCCGATTATAGAGACTAGTTACCAGACATCCGATATGTGCTTCGTACGGGGCAGACACAATTCCAGCCCCAGGCCTTGCACGTGAACATCCGATACTGGACAGAAATACGCAATACTTCGGTATACTACGCTTGATATAGATCACATATTCCTATAAGGATATTTCCGAAGAATTGGGTAGGCATGACCTTTGCTAGAAGCCAACCTTGTCTTGTAAATCGGTACAAACGTAGTACGAGGTACTTACGTGTTCGGATAGTCCGACGACCGTATTTACTGCCAATATATCCGGGGATCTCATGGGTCGCTTCCCAAAGATTCAGATGTATGACTCGCACTTTAATTAATTTGGGATTAATTAGAAGAGAGAGAAAATTAATCTAGGATTAATTCGGAGATATTTTATCTGGGATAAAATATTAATTAAAGAGAGAGAACGATTAATTTGGAATTAATCGATAAAATAATATATTCGATATATTATGTGAAATTGGATTTCGACGCGGAATTAGAATTAGATTTTAATTCGGGCAAACGAATTAATTTAGAATTAATTCGTTAGCGACGTGAATAGTGATTTCGCTAGGCGTAATCATTTAATTACGACGCGACGGAAAATTCGTTAATTTGGAATTAGCGAACCCGAGCCCGGGATTGTTTGCGAGCGCATTCGCATTTCGAATTAGAGTGCGGCACGCAAGTCAAATCAAGCGTCAAATCGCTAGTCGCATCAATTGTCAAATCACTTGTCACTTTGAGTGATGTGACATGACATGTTTTCACTTTATTAAATTGACTTGATGTGAATAGTGAAAGATGTTGGAAATCATTAATAGGCTTTTTGCCTTTTGACTTTTGAATTAAAAAGTAATGTATATCTTTTATTTAATTTACTTGGTAAATAAAATAAAATATATATACAAAAGCTTTTTTCTCTCTCTCCAACCAAGTGTGGTTCACGGTTTTAGGAACCAATTTTTTCCCTCTCTTTTCTTCTTCTTCATCTCACGGCTTGGAGCCATTTTGTTCTCCAATTTTCTGGTTTGACCGAATTTGTGAGAAGCAAAGGAAGAAGAGTAGTGCTAGCACACACATGGGTTATATTATGGTGATAGGGAAACGAATTTATGAGCTTGGATTTGTTATTGAAGCTTGGAGCTTCAATGGTGGTCTTCCATGGCCGATTTTTGGAGCATCAAAACAGCCCCCCACCGAGCAGTCCCTGCTGTTTTTGGAGGTCAAAACCGAGCTTCAACAAGGAGCAAAATGGGTCTTGTTCTTCCTAGCATCAAACCATTCAATGTGAGTATGAATTCCGCCTTATTCCTTTGATGTACTCTTGCGAATTTTATGCTTGATTTCATGATCTTAGGACCTAATATAGAAACTCAACACACATACACCTACCCTGATTCGGATTCACATAGACACATAGTCATACTACCAATGGGATTCTGAGGGGTCTATTCAGAGCAAATCTGTTCCCGGTCCAACGGCTAACAGAACCTCATATCACACTTACACAAGTATCCAATACTTAAATATATGAGAGCTATGTCGTTAAGCTTCCATAATGCGCACAAGTGTAAAACTAGTTTATTCCGCAATATCGATGTCCAGTCTCGATAATACTACGACTAGAAATTCTTAATGATTAAACCTTTCATGGATTAATATTGTCTCATATCTTATTAATCCGGTACTAATCATATGGACTTTTATCATTTATATATCCAAGTAATCCAATTACAAAATGATAAAAGAGTAATTTCCTTTGTCACATAGTTAATTTGTATAAAAACACCATGTCTTTTACAAATAGTGATGCTATAGGTCATAATTGTCCAATAATCTCGCACTTGGCCTATAGCCAATCACTCTATGTACGGGTTACTCAAACATTTACTGAGAAATAGCTTTTGTCAGCAGATCTGTAAGGTTATCATATGAAACGATCTTTTCGATCTTTACATCGCCACGATGTAGGATCTCACGAATCAGATTAAACCATCGAAGTACATACTTAGATCATTGATGAGACCATAATTCCTTAGCCTGTGTTGTAGCCAGTGACCGGTGCTTACACACACGCGTATAACGCAAGCGCACGTATCGTTCAAGTAGTATAAAAAATATCGATCCCACGAGGACTTAATACCTAATCTATTAATTTTATGAGGTCAAATGATTACTAGTATCTAATATGTTGTTTGATTGATTTGAAATAGTGATGATTCTAAATTTAAAAACAAGTAAATAAAATTGCACGAAAGTAGGTTTATGAAAATTCAATATTAGAAAACTATCTAGGGTTTTGAATCTTCCAATATCATTTTAAAGATGAAGTGGTTATTTCATTTTTGTGTAATATATCGGTTTACTAACCTGGAACACTAAATTATGTGAAAGCCTTTGTCGATGGTCAAACGCAAATACCCAGTATAACCCAATTGAACCATATGTCTATGTCAACCAAATTACCTGGATTCATAAGTTTAAGTTCCAATTATGGCTACCCCCGCCCGACAGGTATATGTCTATCCTGTAAGAAAATCTATTAAAGGGTTATCTATCCTCAAGGAAGATCGTGGGCTATTAAGTCTAAGGCTGAAACCTAAAATTCTTTTATCAAGTTTATTTTAGATTTACCAGATCAATCTTATTAGTGGCCAATTAACAAGACGCATTAAGCTTAAGACTAATAAGTAAACCTTTAAATTACCCAAACTATAAAATAACCACTTATAAACCGGTGATATTTGAAGTCATCACAACCCCAGATAACTAACTTAGTTACGACATATTACTAGGGCTAGTAAAAACTTAAATAAAATAAATGACATAAAATAAAATGCTGAAAAGTAAATTGCTGAAAAGTAAATGACGGAAAGTAAATGCTGAAATTAAATAATGAAAATTAAATGCTGAAAAGTAAATGCTGAAAAGTAAATTACTGAAAAGTAAATGCTGAAAAGTAAATTGCTAAAAAGTAAATGCTGAAAAGTAAATTGCTGAAAAGTAAATAAAGTAAAAGTACAATAAAAGAAAATACCGAGGTAAAAGGATCCACTTTTATTACTTCTATTTTAGATATCTCCTTTAATATAATATATTAACTTTGCATGAAAATTACCAACCAGCCATATAGGCGGTATCCAGATTAAGTCAAATTAATAATTAATTACCAACCGACCAATCAGGAGGTTTCCAGTTTAGTCAGGTTAAAACCAATTTAAATAATTACCAACCGACCAATATGGCGGTATCCACATTAAGTCAGGTTTTAACTAGTTTATATATTATAATTAAGGGAGATTAATCTAAATATTAGTAATAAAAGTTTTACCTTTTACCCCAGCAAAGGGGAGTTACCTCCTCATTACTGAAAAGTAAAAACTGAAAATTAAAGAAAGAAAAGTATTGTGCGTAAAAGTAAATTGCGAAAAGTAAAAACTGAAAAGTAAATAAAAGAAAGTGCGAAAGCGGAAATTAATTAATGAAAACTGTAAATAGACAAACAAGATACAATCTTCTTAGTATTCTTAAGGAATTACTTAGAAGAAAGTATGAATTTACAAATGAAATGACTTGGTATTTATAGGCAAAATTTTGCCTCCATCAAATCATCCACCAAATCCATTATTAATTGCTCCACTAATTGCTCCACTAATTACTCCACCAAATCCATTATTAATTGCTCCACTAATTGCTTATCATGTTTGGAGGTGATTTGATAATTGTTATTATTTTTTTATTAATTTATTTTTTCTTTGAAAATGATTGAAAATGACTTTAATAATTATACACAACATACTTCTGGATGGTTCATCAATTTCGGGCATGAAATCTTCCGAATTAGAAATTATTTTGTCTTTAACAGTTGTAGATCTTTGCGTCTTCTTTAATCAAGAACTTGAATCAGCTCAATCCGATATCAGAGTAAAATGTTATACCCAAAATACGACAAATGAGTAAAATTGGAATTTCCAAAACTGCACTTCGTTAAAACGCCCTTTCAAGTTTCCAATCTCCAAAATTAATATGTCAAGTCCAATTTTTGCCCTTATTTGACCCACATTTCGTCCTAAATGATTTCATTGTGTCCCAATATTATTTTATCTGCAAAATAAACTAAAACACATCAAAACGTTCATCAAACCCGGGAAACTAAACAAAATATTAAGTAAAAGGGGCGGTAAATATTGATATATTTTCCGCTTATCACACCCCCAAACCTAAACTTTTGCTATCCTCGAGTAAAACAACAAAATAAAATACAAGAAAAAATTAAAATTAAACTAAGCCACTTTCGTAGGGATCACGGTTGCATTTTAAAGAAGAAAAAATTAAAACTAAACTAAGCCACTTTAGGAAACTATCTAGGGTTGTGAATCTTCCAATATCATTTTAAAGATGAAGTGGTTATTTCATTTTTGTGTAATATATCGGTTTACTAACCTGGAATACTAAATTATGCGAAAGCCTCTGTCGATGGTCAGACGCAAATACCCAGTATAACCCAATTGAACCATATGTCTATGTCAACCAAATTACCTGGATTCATTAAGTTTAAGTTCCAATTATGGCTACCCCCGCCCGACAAGTATATGTCTATCCTGTAAGGAAATCTATTAAAGGGTTATTTATCCTCAAGGAAGATCGTGGGCTATTAAGTCTAAGGCTGAAACCTAATATTCTTTTGTCAAGTTTATTTTAGATTTACCAGATCAATCTTATTACTGGCCAATTAACAAGACGCATTAAGCTTAAGAGTTAATAAGTAAACCTTTAAATTACCCAAACTATAAAATAACCACTTATAAACCGGTGATATTAGAAGTCATCACAACCCCAGATAACTAACTTAGTTACGACACATTACTAGGGCTAGTAAAAACTTAAATAAAGTAAAAGACATAAAGTAAATGCTGAAAAGTAAATGACGGAAAGTAAATGCTGAAATTAAATACTGAAAATTAAATGCTGAAAAGTAAATGCTGAAAGTAAATTACTGAAAAGTAAATGCTGAAAGTAAATTGCTGAAAAGTAAATTGCTGAAAAGTAAATGCTGAAAGTAAATTGCTGAAAAGTAAATAAAGTAAAAGTACAATAAAAGAAAATGCTGAGGTAAAAGGATCCACTTTTATTACTTCTATTTTAGATATCTCCCTTAATATAATATATTAACTTTGCATGATAATTACCAACCAGCCATATAGGCGGTATCCAGATTAAGTCCAATTAATAATTAATTACCAACCAACCATTCAGACGGTATCCAGTTTAGTCAGATTAAAACAAATTTAAATAATTACCAACCGACCAATATTGCGGTATCCTCGTTAAGTCAGGTTTTAACTAGTTTATATATTATAATTAAGGGAGATTAATCTAAATATTAGTAATAAAAGTTTTACCTTTTACCCCAGCAAAGGGGAGTTACCTCCTCATTAGTAAAAATGAAAAAATGAAAATTAAAGAAATAAAAGTATTGTGCGTAAAAGTAAATTGCGGAAAGTAAAAACTGAAAAGTAAAGAAAAGAAAGTGCCAAAGCGGAAATTAATTACTGAAAGCTGTAAATAAAAAAACAAGATGCAATCTTCTTTGTATTCTTAAGGAATTCCTTAGAAGAAAGTATGAATTTACAAATGAAATGGCTTGGTATTTATAGGCAAAATTTTACCTCCATCAAATCATCCACCAAATCCATTATTAATTGCTCCACTAATTGCTCCACCAAATCCATTATTAATTGCTCCACTAATTTCTTATCATGTTTGGTGGTGATTTGATAATTTTTATTATTTTTTTATTAATTTATTTTTTGCTTTGATAATGATTGAAAATGACTTTAATAATTAGACACAACATACTTCTGGATGGTTCATCAATTTCGGGCATGAAATCTTCAGAATTCAAAATTATTTTGTCTTTCCAAGTTGTAGATATTTGAGTCTTCTTTAATCTAGAACTTGAATCAGATCAATCCAATATCGGAGTAAAATGTTATGCCCAAAATTACGACAGATGCGCAAAATTGGAATTTCAAAAACTGCACTTCGTTCAAACGCCCTTTCAAGTTTCCAATCTCCAAAATTAATATCTCAAGTCCAATTTTTGCCCTTATTTGACCCACATTTCGTCCTAAATGATTTCATTGTGTCCCAATATTATTTTATCTGTAAAATAAACTAAAACACATCAAAATGTTCATCAAACCCGAGAAACTAAATAAAATATTAAGTAAAAGTGGCGGTAAATATTGATACATTTTCCACTTATCACCCAACTCAGCTGCTAACAGAACTACTCCTAATCCAATTAGGAATTTTATAGATCCAAAATGCTTCTTTTGCTGCCTCAGCCGCAACATGTATTCCGCTTTTGTTGTTGAATCGGCAACAGTATCTTGCTTGGAAGATTTCAAGCACACTATTCCGTTGTTCAAACAAAATATGTACCCCGATTATGACTTACAGTCGTCTTTATCGATTTGGAAACTTACGTCGGTGAATCCAGTCACCTCAAGTTCTCCATCTCCATAAACTAAGAAAGCATCTTTAGTTCGTCTAAGATACTAAAGGATGTTCTTAACATCGATCCAGTGCCATCACCTGGATCGGCCTGATAGTGACTGCAGATGCTCAAAGCATATGAGATACCAGGTCGTGTACATATCATGGCATACATGATTGATCCAACTGCTTAAGCGAACAGGATCCGATTCATTGCATCTCTCTCATCTTTAGTTTCAGGACACATGTCCTTAGATAGAGAGACGCCATGTTATACTGGAAGCAGTCCCTTCTAGGACTGTTCCATGTTGAATCTCTTCAACACTCTCAATGTACGAGTTCTCAGAGAGTGCCGACAACTTTTAGATCTATCCCAATAGATCCTTATTCCTAGAATAAAGGTTGCCTTTCCCAAGAATTTCATGGAGAATTTTAATGAAAGCCAAGCTTTCACCGATTTTAGTATGGGAATGTCATTGCTAAGAAGCAATACATCATCAACGTATAGGATAATCAATGTCAGTGCGCTCCCACTAAACTTCTTATATATACACAAGAATCATCGTCATTTTGAATGAAACCATATACCATTATGATCTTATCAAAACATTGGTTCCAAGAACGCAATGCTTGCTTCAATCCATAAATGGATCGATTTAACTTCCAAACCTTGTTTGCATGTTTTGGCACTACAAAACCGTCAGGGTGTTGTATATGAACATCCTCCAAAAGGTTTCCGTTAAGGAAAGTGGTTTTGACATCCATCTGCCATATTTCATAATCAAAATATACAGCAATAGAAAACATTATACAAATGGATTTAATCATGGCAATGGGTAAAAGGTTTCGTCGTAATCAACACCATGTTGATGATGATACCCTTTTCGCTACAACCCTAACTTTGTACGTTTGTTTGTTGCCATCCATGTCTGTCTTCACCATGAAGACTCATATACTACCAATAGGCATAATGCCTTCCGGTACATCAACCAGTGTCCAAACTTGGTTGTATACATGGAATCCATTTCGGACTTCATGGCATCTTGCCATAAAGCGGAGTCGATACCTTGTATCGTTTCCTCATACGTAGTCATCTCGTCTTCCACAATAAGATTAATATCCATATGAGGTGAGATCATAAACCCATACCTCTAAGGTTGTTTTTTGACTCTCTCCGACCTACGCGGTTCTTGTGTATTAGAATATTATGGAACAGTCTCATCCCTGATGAACTGTTCGTGTTCCGTTAGGGAATCGGTGCCAGAAACAATATCACTCTGATTTTCATCGAGTTCTACTTTCCTCCCACTTACCACTCATTTAGGAATTCCTCTAAGGAAAACCTCATGGAGAGCAACAAATATTTTATTCTCTTATGGGTTGTAGAAATAATATCCTTTGGTTTTTCTAGGATAACCAATTACAAATAGGTACTTATCCGATTTGGGTTCTAGTTTGGCACCATCCAAACGATTAATATATGCCCAGCATACTTAAATCTTCAGGAATGAGAAACCCGATTTCTTTCCTGTCCTTATTTCATATGGAGTCTGTCCAACAGACTTTGACGGAACCTTATTCAAAATAAGTATTACACTGTTTAATGTGTATCCCTAGAAGGAAATTGGTAGCTCAGTGCGACTCGTCATTGACCTTCCCATGTCCAACAAAGTTCGGTTTCTCCGTTCGGACAAACCGTTCAATTGAGGTGTTCCGGGAGGAGTCCACTGTGAAAGAATACCATATTCTTTAAAGTAATCGAGAAACTCATTGCTTAAGTATTCTTCACCATGGTCCGACCGTAATGTTTTAATAATTTTGCCGGTCTATTTTTCTACTTCGTGTCGAAACTCTTTGAATTTATCCAAAGTTTCCGACTTGTGTTTCTTAAGATACACATAACCATAACGCGATGCAACATCCGTAAGGGTTACGAAGTATTCATATCCACCTCTAGCCTGGCTAGACATGGGCCCACATACGTCACTGTGATCGAGGGCTAACAGCTCGGTGGCACGTACACCTTTACCGCTTAAAGGCGTTTTAGACACTTTTCCTAATAAACAAGATTCGCAGACATCATATGAATTAGGGTGAAATCCGTCCAAGTATCCACTCTTCGAAAGTGTGGATATACGAGTCTTGTTAATGTGTCCCAGAAAACAATGTCACATATAAGTTTCATATGTTTTACTCAATTTGATCCTTTTTTTTGTCATATTATATGTTTGAGATTCATTTATATTCAAAATATAAAGACAATTATTAACATCTACTGTATATATTAAAATGTTATCTTTATATAAAAAACACCCAGTGTTTCTGAATACAAAGGTATACCTGCATCAGGTTAAACAATATACAGAGATGATGTTCCTAGTCAAACTATGTACAAAATAACAGTCACCTAATGTAATTACATGCCCCAATGGCAGGTTCAAAACATAGGTACCAACGGTCAAAACAACGACTCTCGTCCCGTTTCTGACTCGTAGGTCGATCTCATCTAAAGCCAGTCTCCTGCTAATCAGCAGATCCTACACATCAGTATATATGTGAGTACCATATCTAGTATAAAAAATCCAATTTTTGTAACTAGTAGTGGACATATTTATAACAAACATATCTGAAGCCGGAGCCTTGCCCGTCTTCACTTCCTTCAACTCCGCCTTGTACTTACGGCAGTCACGCTTCCAGTGACCACGTTTGCCACAGTGTAGGCAGATATCTTGGGATATGTCCTTAGTCTTCCAATAAGACTGTGATGATTTGGCCTTGCCCTGGGATGTCGAAGTAAGGTGCGCCTCGCGCTTCTTGCCCTTCAGAAGCTCTGGCTTTGCTTCTTTCAGCATTGCCATTAACTCTCCAAGATTCTTCTCTTGGTTCATTATATTGTAGTTCATGATGAACCCGCCCCAGCAATCGGGCAGAGACTGTAAGATCAAATCTATGGAAGTCTCGGCCTCAAAGGTTATGCCCAGCTAACCTAGCGGTTTGATGTCAGCAATCATCTGTGACACACAGTGCTCCACAGATGTACCCTCTGACATATGCGAGCAAAAGAGCTTCTTTTGCAATTCGTATTTCTGAGATCTAAAGTTAGATCTGTGAAGTTCCTTCAATTTCAACATTATACTATAAGGATCCAATCCTTTGTTCTGACGACGAAACTGAAGAGTCATTGCGGCAAACATGTCAGATTGAGCACTAAAGTTATCATCATGATGAGTCTTCCAAAGCTCATGCTCTACTATTTACTCAACTCCGGGCTCAGGTCTGAGAGGTTTGTCTATAACATAGAGCAACTTCTTGGCTCTCAGGACTATCCTGAAGTTCATCTCCCAATCCAGAAAATTGGCGCCGTTAAAGACATTATCACCCATGAAGATATCCCTAACGCTAATCTTTCCAGTTATCTCAATTGCAATAGTCCAACTATCCAATCAACGATATCGGGTACACTCAAAATATAATGGTTACTATAGTCTAAATATATAACCAACTACAAGTGGAGTAGTGTGAAAACAGTCTAACTGTTCACTGAAAGCAATAAAAGATATTAGTCCAACTAATATATATTTATAACGACGATAAATAAAATTAAAAGAGCGCATTTAGCAAGTATTAAAAGAAATTGCAAATTTAATATTGGCCTCCCACTAATTTTCGGCGAGCCTCTAACCCTCTGTGGAATACTCGGGAAACCCAGTTTCCTAGTGGGCTAGGATCCCGTTAAATAACACACAACCTTGACTTTGGCCAACAAGCTGTATGAAACTTAACTAGGTAGATCTCTAAGATCAATTGGATCCCATCAAATTCCTAGATCCGGTAGGTGGACCTCCAAGTCCAAAACATATATCAAATATATCATCCTAACCTTTTCCTCTGAATCAACTAAGCCTTGGCTTTGGCTTAACAAGCTTAATGATTCTAGTTAAGCGTGACCTATTGATAGTGGAAAAGCTTCATAATCCACGTCGATGTACAGAAGTGACCTTGACTTTGGCTAACAAGTCACAACTACCCAAGACATGCGATATATAACAAAGCTTTCGTGGTTCAAACACATCCGCGATGGAAAATGATCTTGACTTTGGCCAACAAACCAATGCCAATCTTGGATCTTGAGAAAGAACCACTTGATGGAAGGAAAATGCTTAATATTAAAGTGAGGGTTTTTTCACGTAAATTGGCAACCAATTTATTATCTTTGATTAGGTCTCATCATACACCCTTAAACATGTATTCTAAAAGCATAGTAAGGCGCGATTAAAATAATAATGATATGCGGATGGATATATAATACAATTTGTTCCTAGAACAAATTACTCTCTTTCCTCTCTCCCGCTAGCACTTTACATTCTTCTACCCAATTACATAACACTAAAAGAAACCTCATTTGCATTGAGGGGAATTGGTGAGAAGAGAAATACAAAGAGATAAGGAGGTGAAAGGCTGGACACGCAGGTCCAAATTAAATAATTACACTTATTTTAGTGCCTTTTAGACTTGGATTCCAAATCCAATCTAAATGGGTCTCAAAGGCCCAATTAGCATTCATTAATATTCAATTAAAGTCCAACAGACTTTCAATTAATTCTTTAGGCATGGGCTTTGGCCATAATGGATCAAACCCAAAATGCCAAGGCCCAATTAGGAATCACCCTATGCCAAAAAATCAATTTAGGCCCATTAGGCCCAATTAAATTTTTAAAGGCCCAATAGTAATATTTGGACTTTATGGAAATGATTTTAGGCCCAATTGGATCCAACCCAATTTTCCAAAACCAAACTTGGCCCAACCAAGCCCATTAGCCCAAATATAACAAATTAAATTAACATATTATTCCAAAAACATATTAATTCAATTTAAAGTGTAATAGGCACAATTAATCAATTAATCTAATGTTTCCAAAACATTAATTAATCCAATTAATCATGCTTAATTTGAAATTCATGTCCAACAAAAAATTGAAGCAAAATCAATTCATTCCAACATGCTCAAGCTCACGGCAATATATGAAATTAACATCCAATTTTGATTTCAATCCAATTGAATCAACAATTAACATTCAATTTCATGCCAATTAACATATCCAATTGTCAAAATTCAAAAAATCACCATGAGCATTTCTAGGGTACCATTCGGCCATGCTAAAGAAAGTGGGGATTTTTTATCCAATCAATTTTTCTCAAATCCAAAGATGCACAAATCCAATTCATCGTCATATAAACACAACCAAACAAACAATTTAGGAAAATACATACTCCAAGCAAAATCCCCAAATTAAAGTTTAGAACCCTAGAATTTAAAATCAAGTTTAGGTGGCTCTGATACCATTGTTAGTGCCTCTAAGACTTGCCAAGGATCCTAAACATGATTCTAGTGTGAATAAAATCAAAATAAGTTGCGGAAGACTTACATTGATCAGTAAAGAAGTTCAAAACTTTTGTTGGATGTTGGAGGCTCCAAGCTTTTATTTTGAATTCAAAACTCAAGGGTGAGTTTCCCTATCACCTTTCTTTGACTCCTTTAAGTGCTAGCTTGGAAAATTTGTGAAGCAAGATTTTCCCAATGAAGAAGATGGCTCACAATATTTGGAGAGAATGAGAGAAAAAGTTGTTTTTAATTTTCCATAAATTGGTGTGTAATTGTTTTCCAAAAACAAGGTTGGTGTAATGAAAAAGAATTCATTAATTGCATCCAAATACTTCCATCAATTGTCAAACAAGTGATGTAAGTAAAGTGGGTCCCACCACTTTAAATTCCAAATTTATTTGGCTTACACAATACACTTTGGGCCCGGTTCGTTTAATCCGACTAAACAGATTTTTTGTCGCTAAATAATTAAATCCAATTTAATTAGATAATAATGCCTCGTAAAATTATTACGAAAATCGCTTACGAATTAATTCCAAATTAATTCGTTCGCTTGAATTAAAATCCAATTTTAATTCCGTATTGAAATCCAATTTTAATTCAGTATTGAAATCCAATTTCAATTAATATATCTGATATATTATTTTAGCCTAATTAAATCAATTAAATAGTAAAATCAAATTTAACTATTAAATTTACTTTGCCGATTAATTCCAAATTAATCGCGTTCTCTCTTCTAGTCGAATTAATCCCAGATTAATTCTTGCCGCAATTAATCCCAGATTAATTTTCTCTCTCATAATTAATCCTAGATTAATTCTGTTCGAGTCAAATGTCATCGATGAATCTTTGGGAAGCGACCCAAGAGATCTCTGGATATGTTGGTAGTAAATACAGTTATCGGACCATCCGAACACGTGCGTACCCGGTACCACGTTCTCACCGATTTACAAGACATGGTTGGCTTCTAGCAAAGCATCATGCCTACCCAATTCTCCAGAAATATTCAACAAAGAATATATAATATGTATCAGGCATAGTTATACAATGTATTGCGTAATACGATCTAGTATTGGATGTCACACGCTAGGCCTAGGGCTGGAATTGTGTCTGCCCCGTACGAAGCATAAATTAGATCACTAACAACTAGTCTCTATAATCAGATAATCATGACCTAGTCATACTATCCTGATAGCTGCAGCTTTTAAGAGTACTAGTTCTGTATCCCTGCGTGATCATCATCTCCATATGACTAAAGTGATACTCCCATCTTGATATTACATCCAATACACTACGATTCTCAGTATACCCAGAAGAGGTGTACACAGAACCTATTAAAGCTCCAGATGACCAAAACCAAAGTATACTAATTTTCGCAAGTATTAACGATGCAAGTCTCAGGTTAAGACCACATACACCTACCCTGATTCGGATTCCCATAGACACATAGTCATACTATCGATGGGATTCTGAGGGGTCTAACCAGAGCGAAGCTGTTCCCGATCCAACGGCTAATAGAACCTCCTATCACACTTGTATAAATATCTAATACTTTAATATATGATAACTATTCCGTCAAGCTTCTATAACGCGCACAAGTGTAATACTTGTCTATTCCGCATTATCGATGTCCAGTCTCGATAATACTACGACTAGGGATATTTAATGATTAAACCTTTCTTGGATTAATACTGTCTCATATCTTATTAATCTGGTACTAATCATATGGACTTTTATCATTTATATATCAAATTAATCCAATTACAAAATGATAAAAGAGTAATTTCTTTTGTCACATAGTTAATTTGTACAAAAACACCATGTCTTTTACAAATAGTGATGCTATGGGTCATAATTGTCCAACAATTTATAGCCAAAACAGTGCTCAAATTTCAACAAGTATTTAATGAGTATTTACTATGCTGGTTGCCACTTTCGACATATTTGCTCAAGCGTTTAATGAAAACTTTGGAAAATGCACGTTGATGCATTTAATGCATGTTGGACTCTTCAATTCTCTCTCTGCAGTTGCATCTAAAATGATTGTCAACTAACAGCTATCCCGACTATGTCTCTGCACAGCTCTAACTTATCCCGAGTAGCCACATTTGTTAACATACCAGGTTGATTCTCATGTGTATGGATCTTCACTAGTTTAAGCAGTTGTTGATCCATCACCTCGCGCATCCAATGATAGCGAATATCAATGTGCTTCATCCGGGAATAATACATTGAGTTTTTGCTCGTGTCTATAGCACTTTGACTATCTCAATATATCTTGTATTATGTTTGCTTGATCCCTAATTCTTGGAGAAAGCGCTCTGGATCCACTGCTACAATATACTTAACTTCTGTTGTGATAATGCAATACAGCTCTGTAATCTTGACTTCCATGACACAACTACCCCAGCAAAAATGTAGAGAAAAACTGATGTAGACCATCAAGATATTCTGCCATATCTGAAATTATATACCTTTCCAAGATTGGATCAACTCTCCCGTAGCACAGACATAACTTTGATGTACTCTTGAGGTACCTGATAATCTGTTTGACTGTCTCCCAGTGTTTTTTTCTAGATTTGAGAGACTCACTACACCCATTGCATTGGCAATATCAAGCCCGGTATATCATATCATACGTTAGGCTTCCAACTACTGAAGAATATGGTATTGATGATATTTTTTCTATCTCTTTCTTAGATGAGGGAGATGAACTCTTGCTCAGTTTGAAGTGGTGCGCTAGTGGAATGCTATCAGATTTTGCATTTTGTACATTAAATCTCTTGATCACTCATTCAATGTAATTCTCCGGTGACAACCACAATTTTTTTGTCTCAAACTATTTACATTCCTAAAATATGCTGAGTTGGTCCTAAGTATTTCATGTCGAAAGACTTAAAGAGTTCATTCTTAGCAAGCTAATCTTCGCAGCATCTTTTCCAACGATCAATATGTTGTCTATATATAATAGAAGAGCAGCAAATGTTCTATCTAGAAACCTTTGAATATAGACACAATGGTCTGTAGTAGTTCTATTGTAGCTTTGACTCACCATGAATAAGTCAAACTTCTTGTACCACTATCTTAGTGCTTGCTTAAGGCCGTACAAGCTCTTCTTCATCTTGTAAAAAAAAGTTTTCTTTTTCCTGAAATTTTAAAACCTTATGGCTGCTCCATGTATATTTCTTATATACATCAAAATGCAGAAATGTTATCTTGACATCCTTCATTTTAAGCTCTAGGTTCATACTAGCTACCAATCCTGTGGTAACTCGGATTAAAGCCTATTTTACAAGTGGTGAAAAATTTCATAAAGATTCCTTTTTTTTTTTTGTAGGAATTCTTAGACTACTAATCGAGCTTTATGCTTCACCACATTTCAACTAACATCTTTCTTTAGTTTGAACACCCATTTGTTCTTCAGTGCCTTATTTCATTGTCGGAGCTTAACTATCTCATAAATATGATTCTTCTACAGAGATTTCACTTCATCATGCATTTCGTGCAGCCATTTATATTTATCTTTATGAGATACAAATTCTTTGAAATTTTTTGGCTCCCCTTCATCAGTAAGCAGAATATAGTAAGATCTTAAGTATCTGATTGATGGAATCCAGCCTCGCTCGGATCTTCCTACCTGAGGTTCCTTGGTTTTTGGAGGTCTCTCGTCATCTAGATCTATTGATGATCTTGTAACCTCTGATGGAGCTGGTTACGGCTCCCCCTGCTCAATATTTTTTTCTTCCTCATCTGGTTCTGTTTCAGACATTTCATCATACAGCCAATCATTATCTATGGCTAATCATGCTAGTGCGGGGGTTGTGTCTGAATTTGAATTAGTTCCATCGGCACTAGAATTAGAAGACATCTTGAGTTTTTCAACGTCTTCTATTGTTTGGTCTTCAAGAAACATTACATCCATACTTCTGATGACCTTATTTACATTTGGGTCCCATACTATGTATCCAAACTCCTCGACTCCATAGAATATGAAGATGCATGGAGTAGTCCTTAGGTAGAGCTTCTGTCTAAGCTAATTGGATACATGTGCAAAGGGTAAACAATTGAATCCTCTAATATAGGAGTATGTTGGATTCTTACCATATCATATTTTCTCCAAAATCTCAAAATTCAACGATACATATGGTGATCTATTGATCAGGTAGCAGACGACACAAACAACTTCTCCCATAATGACTTTGGTAGTTTATCCATATTGATCATGCTTTTAACATTCTCCATAATGGTGCAGTTCATTCTTTCAGTTGCACCATTATATTATGGGGTGTAGGAACAGTCCTTTCATTTCGAATATCGTGTCTTCCAAAGTTGGCATCGAACTCTCTGGAAGTGTGCTCACCTCCATTATCTATGCGGAGACACTTTAACTTCTTCATTTTTTCACGCTCTACCATGGCATTGAACAGCTTGAAGTGATCCAGACATGATCCATCATTTTCAGGAAATAAACCGCTGATTTTCGAGAAGCATCGTCAATGAAAGTCAAGAAGTACTTGTTACCGCCTAGTGAATTAACCTCCAATGGACCAAAAACATCAGAGTGTACCAGACTGAGCAAATTTGATGTTCTCGTAGAATAGAAGTTAAAGGAGACTTTATGTTGCTCACCAAATAGACATTGATTACAAAGATGTAGAGAAGCATAATTAAAGACAGTGATTAGATTATTCTTTGTCAAGGTAGACAATCATTTCTCACTCATATAACCGAATCTCTAGTGACACATATTTTGAGAAACCTCATGTTCAGCTACATTAAGGCATCTGCACACATATTCACACGAGTCTTGTATAAAGTGCCGTAAATATGTCCTACAAACATGGCACCTTTTATCATTCCTAATATGTCATTGCTAAAATGATTAGCGTAGCCTGTTTGTAAAGGGCTACCCCCAAGAGTAGATTGAGCTGAAGTTTGAAACATGTCTGATATCATTTAGGGTTATTGTACCCCATATATTTGTCCACATCTAAATATCACCAATTCCAACGATCTCAGGGAAACTAGTATTTCCCATCTTCACTGCACCGGAATCTCCTACTTTTTATGTGGTGAAGAAATTCTTGTGAGGAGTGACGTGGCAGAACACTACAATATTTATCACCCACTCAACATCTTGGGTATGGTGTGAAGGCATGTGTCTTTCTAGATAGAGTGAATAACTACATCTCCCGAGACAGCTATTAGTGTCTCCCCATCGTTGTTCTCCAATTGGGAATTGCCTTAGCCCTACTCTCGTTGTCGTTTTTAGCAATTCTTCTTTAACTGGACTTCTATGCTACAATAATATTACTTGTAAGTAGACTTTCTTCCATCTGTGGATCTGCCTATACTTTTGCTTCTACCTCTCTCTATACCTTGATTTTTATCTCGTTCTATTCTTTGATTCTCCGCGACGAGGACATGTGTCTGATTTTTTCCCACATTTTTATTTGGCCTCCTCATTTGACAGGACTTCCTTAACAATAGGTATGGTAAGTTTTCTCCATGGAGCCGAATTACTGAGAGTAACCACTAATGTCTCCCAGCTATCAGAAATAGAATTGAGAAATAGAACGGTTTGGACTTCATCTCTCAGCTGCATGTCTACTACACAACTGGTTTACCAGGATATGGAACTCATTGGTGTGTGTAGGCATTGCATTTTTGCATGTGAAACCCGATGATGAGTCTCAGTTGGAGGCACTACCTTTTATGTCACGGAAGTCGCGAGAAACGGATATCGGAAGGGGAAATTCAGGATGAGTATGCTATTAGAGTCATTTCACATGTTCACTGTTTTCATTCGTTCTGCGTTCTTAAACACGTTCGAACGTCAGGCAGATTGCGGGCGTTCATGTCGCGTTCGAATTGGCGTTCGAACGGTGTCGGTATTTCTGGTTTTGTTGTTAGCCTCATGACCCGAGCCCATTTAGCCCACTTAAAACACACCCAAATTAAATCAAATATTAAGTTAAATATTAATTAGATAATGTGATTAAATAAAATAATTAATTAAGTCATATACCAAATTAAATAAAACAAATAAAATCTAAATAATCACCTACTAAAATAATAAAAATACTTACACAAATTAAAGAAATTGCATGCCTAATAAAGATAAATCAAATATATTATATTCCAAACTTAACAAATATCATGCCTAATTAAAATCAATCATAACAAATTAAATATTTTGTATTCCTAATCTAGCCAAGATTTGTCCCCCTCAATCTTTGACTTTCCTTGCTCAACACTAAATCAATTCCCTTCCTTGTGAGACAAGGTGAAGCCCTAGCCATTCTCTATATAAACAACACTAAACCAAAGCCATTCTCTCCTTCACACAGCCTAGCTCACGCCCATCACAAGAAAAAGAAGCAAAGAATTTTCATCCCCCTCTCCAAGCCCTCCATCAACGAAAATTACAACCAAAAACTGAACTGCAGTGAAAACAAAAACTGCACTGTTTTACACGCCCAAACAGCAGCAAAATCCCCTTAAAACAGTCCCTAAAATCCTTAAAATAGTAACATAAAAAACTGCACTTATAATCCTTGAAATAACCACACAAAACTACACTAAAAACCCACCAAAAAACACCAAAACAGTCTTTTGAAACGTTAAAACAATGACCTAAACAGCGAACAGAAAATACAGAAGAAACAGCAGCAAAACGGAGGCCAAATAGCAAGAAAAACAGCAAAACAGTGAGCTAAGACGTTAAACCAGTGAACCGGAGAAGTAGAGGAGCTGTACCCTTCCGATCTCTGTGAAACGCGAGTCCGAAAGTCGGCAAAAAAGGTTAGACCTGAGGGTATTTTCCACATTCGTTTTCTGTTTTGTTTGTATTATTTATTGAGTATTGCTTGCATGATTGTTATGTTAAATTGCATGTTGTGGTCCTTGAGTAGATAAATATGCATGGATTATGAGATATTGCATGTTGTGGCTTTGGAATAAAATGAAAGATGTGTCAAATCTCGCGGTATATCGGATGGAAACCCGGACATAAATTTCATAGCCGATTCCGAATAGACGGTAATATGATCTGTACTCGGGATACAACTCCACGTACCACTTGAGTAAACGACATTTTCTTTTGTTTTATATTGCTTTGTTTTATTTATCTTTCGTCATTTGAACTCCGCATGATATTTGTATGCATGATACGATCGAGCGCATGGCTTAGTAAGTCAGGTTAAAGGTCCTCTATTTGAAAGGGTTAAAATCCTTTACCACGTCGCTTTGCCGCACCGATTGATGTGTGTTCGGTTGAATGCAAGATGTGTCTAATCGGGTATAGAAAGCACGATATCATTGTCTTTACTTTTTATATATGTGTTGTGTTGATTGCGCATGGGCTTAGTAAGTGCGATTAAGGGTCCTCTATTTTGAGAGGTTAAAATCCTTTACCACGATGCTTTGCCGCGCTCTTAGCCCGTTATTGTTTACTAGATGTCATATATTCATCTGTCCATGTATGTGTCGTTGACCGGCGTAAACACACACGTATAACGCAAGCGTACGTATCGTTCAAGTAGTATAAAAAGTATCGATACCACGAGGACTTAAAACCTTTTCTATTAATTTTTATGAGGTTAACTGTTTACTGGTATCTAACAGATTGATTTGATTTGGTTGGAAAAAGGCGATGATTCTAAATTTAAAACAAGTAAATAAATTTTTGCTTAAGTGAAATGATGAAAATTTAATTTATAAAAACTATCCAGGGTTGTGACTTATTTCAATATTATTTAAAAGATGAAGTAGTTATCCTATAGTTGGGTAATATATCAATTTATTAACCTGAAACACTAATTTATGTAAAAGCCTCTTCCGATGGTCAATTACAAATACCTAGTATAATCTGATTGAACCACATGCCTATGTCAACCAAATTACCTAGATTCATTAAGATTAAGTTCCAATTATGGCTACCCCCGCCCGACAGGTATATTCCTATCCTGTAAGGAAATCTATTAAAGGGTTATCTATCCTCAAGGAAGATCGTGGGCTATTGAGTCTAAGGTCTTAAACTTAAAATCCCTATGTCTAGTTCATTTTAAGTTTACCTAATCAATTTAATTAATGGCCAGTTAATTAAAGAGCATTAAGATTAAGACTCAATAAATAAAATTTTAAATTACCCAAACTATAATCTAACCCTTATAAACCGGTTTAATTGAAATTCATCACAACCCTAGATAACTAACTTAGCTACGACACATAACTAGGGCTAAAAACTTAAAAGATTTAAAATAAAATTGCATAAAGTAAATGCGGTAAAATAAATGCTGTAAGTGAATTAAAATAAAATTGCTAAGGTAAAAGGAATTACTTCTACTATATACTAATTAGATTTCTCCCATAATATAATATAAGCTTTGCAAAACATTACCAACCAGCCATATAGGCGGTATTTTGATTTAATCAGTTAAAAACAACCAGCCATATAGGCGGAGTGAAAATAACCAGCCATAAAGGCGGAATGAAAACAACCAGCCATATAGGCGGAACCAAAATAACCAGCCATAAAGGCGGAACCAAAATAACAAGCCATAAAGGCGGAATATGAATTTTATTACCTACCGACCAATCTGGCGGTATCCTGATTAAGTCAATTTAAAACTTTGAATATATTATAATTATGGGAGAATAATCTAAGAAGCAATAGTAAAAGAATTACCTTTTACCCTAGCAGAGGGAAGTTACCTCCTCATAATGAGTAGTAAAAACTGTAAAATAAAGAAAGTAAATTATTATTATTACAGAACTTAATTAAAAATTACAAAACTTTATCAAAAGAAACTTAGAGAGAAAAGAACTCCCTAACTACATCAAAAAAGTGGGAGGAAATGGTACAACAAAAACTGAAATCTCGCGCTCTATTTATAGGCGCGGATGGGGTCTGGGCGTCGCGACGCTAAAGGGTTCCGCGTCGCGACGCTAGCTATAGTAACACGTGGCACAATAACGGCTTGACACGTGGCGAGGCGGCTAAGAGATAAGATCCTTATCTGGACACGTGGCACTGTTCATGACGTCATTGCTTACGTCATACTGAGTATGATTGTCGGCAGCATCAGATTTCGACACGTGGCACGGCGCAAAATAGCAAGTCCGTTGAGATGTCGACACGTGGCAAGGCGCAAGATAGCAAGATGATGATTGTCGGCGCTGTAGGATGATGACACGTGGCAGCGCAAGTTAGCAACTCTTCTGTGATGGTGACACGTGGCACGGCGCACGTTAGCAAAGTCAAACTTCTCAAATTCTGACCCGTTGACCCGGCGCACTTTAGCAGATCCGGCGCATGCTGGGCGTCGCGGCGTGCAATGCTCCAGCGTCGTGACGCGCAGAAGATGAAAATATTCCTGTTGCCGTATTTTTGTCCGGTTTTGCCCCAAATTGCCTCCAGTGCTGTCCAAACTTTATTTATCTGCAAAATAACAACCAAACACATCAAAACGTTCACAAGACTCAAGAAACTATACAAAATATAAGGTTAAGTGAGTGGGAAATAGTGATATAAATACCACTCATCAGTCGTATTGTTTACTACTTTTTTTTGAGGTCACTACGGTAACCCCAATCGAACGCGTTTCAGAACGCCGCACGAACGCATGTTTTCTGTCTGGTCTCATTCGAACGCGTTATCAAACGCCATATGAACGCGGACCTTCTGTTTAACGTTCGAACGCGTTTCGAAACGCTGCACGAACGCATGTCTTCTGTCTGGTCTCGTTCTAACGTGTTATCAAACGCTATACGAACATAAACCTTCTGTTTACCGTTCGAACGCGTTTACGAACGCTACACGAACGCGAACACACTGAACCGAGACATCTTCATCACATGCCATGTATAATTGTTTCTTAGGTAATTTTTCTTATGAAACTCCATATAGTCATTCTTATCTTTGTACACATCATAATGAAAAGCATGTTTATTCCATTGGTTGCATCATTTACCTTAGTCTTGGTTTAACGTATTACAATTCATATATCTATGTCATGATGACTTTTGAGTATTATTTCTTGTGGTATATCGGATGGAAACCCGAACATAAATTCCGTAGCCGATTTCGAATGGACGGTAGTGCGGTCTGTACTTGGGATACAATTCCACGTACCACTTGAAAAAGTGCTCACATGTATGCTTGTATGGTTAGTATGTATGCTTGTGTTTTCGTGAACATAATATGCCAATGAAGTTGTATGTTCGTTACTACTTTGATGTATTTTCAAGCATGCAACCTTAGATGTGAAATATATGTAAATTTAGGTTTAAGTTTTATTTTAGACATGTGTATTTAGAAGCATGATACTCTTGGAAATAAGTGTTACTTGAGCTTGATTGAATTATTACATAAATCCTCTTATTACAAGTGACATAAGTAAGGGACCATTCCGAACCCAACGGTTTGAGGTCTTCCCTTGCGAGGGGTGAGTGCGGCCTTAAATCTCATTTTCCCGGTTCACACCGGGTGGCGACTCCATTATTCTCCGGTTTAGTCCCCCGTGGGCTACTCCGTATTCCCAACCGGGCCGCGAGCTCGGGACAGCATACGTCGCCCAGTTTCTGTATCCCACAGTCTGGCGACTCCACTGGGGATAGAGAATCGGCCCCGAAATATTGTTTTGTAATGTTTGGATTTATGTTTTAATTGACCGTGTCTATAGTGGATGAAATGGGGGTTTAATCAAAGGCATTTCTGAGGCTAGGTATGGTTTGGTGTCTTCCTTCATTCACTACCTTTCTAGAAGGAAAAGCTGTGAAGGCACCTATATAGCCATCTACTCGTAGCCTATTGTGATGGACTAATTGGAGGACTCGTTGTTTATTCCTGACCACCAAGCGATAAGAGCCTAAGAGGCTTGGGTATTTAAGTGAGCCTCGCTCCACCTTCCCTCTGGGGAATCTTACAACGGGAAACATCATTGACAGTCAGTCACACACCATAGCTCATTGGCATGTACCTTAGTGTATAAAAAAGAATGTGCTCACTTGGTCGCTCGAACCCTTGATTTGGGAGACCTAGTTGTGGGCCATCCTTCGCCGATGAGAGCCTTTGTCTACACTCATGCGAACCCACTAATAGACCGGGATTGTAAGGTTAAAGTAACAATTATTCCCTTGAGTATGAGCTTGTGGACCATCCTCATTTGGATACAGTTGGACCATTGTCAGAAATGCGGACTTGCTGGGCCATTTAAACTGGGGTGAGTTCGTACCTTATGACCATTGGACCCAAAGCTTCTGAAATGTTGATGGGCCATTCTATAGAAATTATTGTTCTGTGTTTGCATTATCTTTCTTTTATGTTTGTGTTTGGGAACATCGCCATTTGGATCCATTTGGACCATTTGTCATGGGATATGGGCTTGTTGGGCCATTTAAACTGGGACAAGAACATATTTTATGACGATCGGGCCAAAGGCTTCTAAATGTTGGTGGGCCACTTTGTGCTTGTGTTCGGAACATACCATTTGGATTTAGTTGAGCTCCTTGCCATGAGATGCTGAATTGTTGGGCCATTTAAACTGGGACGAGTTCACTCCTATGACAGTTAGCCCAAAAGTTTCTGAAATGATAACGGGCCGATTTGTTTAAGAATTTTTAATTGATGTAGTATGTTATATATGTTACATGCATCCCATGCACCTCATGCATACATATATCTGTTACACCCTCTATGTCTCAAAAATACATCATAGATACCGTTTGGGTTAGAGAAGGAACAAGGCTCATTAAAAGAACAGTAAACAGTCATGGTGAATCTGGTGAGGTATCCCGTATGGATCAGTTAGAGAACGGTCTCGCCAAGGTCACCGAACAGTTGCAAGTTTGACTACTGCTATGGCTGGTATAGCTGGGTCTCGTGCCAGGGTTAATTCCGGGGATGTGAGGCCGAGGAATCTCCGAACAGATTGGGGATGATATCCCCATTTTGATGATGATATGGCAGAGTATGCAGCAGGCAGAGTATCTGGGTCTCAGGCAGAGTTACAGAAACTCTGGGATCAGTTGAGTCAGTTACCCGCAAGATGAGGGGTAAGAATGAGGACGCTGGATTATGACACTGGATAGACACACTGACTTCGAGGAACAGTTGCCGGCACAGTTCAAGATGTCTGACATGGCTAAGTTAACGGGAATGGGGATCCAAGGGTGCATCTCCGGCAGTTTGTATCAGTCATGAGTTCAGTTGGCTTATCTCAGCGCAAGTGTAGAAAATGTTTGGAATGTCGCTCGAGGGAGCTCCCGTGGTGTGGTACCACAGTTTGGAGAAGAAACTGAAGGAAGATTGGAGGGAGTTGGCTGATGCCATCCTGAAGCAGTATGTCACTGACCTAGAGATCGATCTGTCACTCTGTGATCTAGAGAATGTTAAGCAGAAGTCGGAGGAGAGTTTTAAGGAGTATGTGGACCGGTGGAGGGGTCAGTTGTTGAAGATGCAAAACTAGGCCTTCGGAGAAGGATCAGATTAAGATGATTATCAAGGGCACCAAGCCCTCCATTTACAGTAAGTTGAGAGGATGGCCTCCATGATTGCAGACTTTCGGCAGTTGAGGGAAACTGTCATGGATATTGAGGAAGAAGAGGCCGAGAATAGAAAATTCTATGGTCTGAACAGGAGGCCCATTGGGGGAACATCGGGAACAAAGCCTGTTTCTGCTGAGATTGCCGTTATCCGGAACCGGAGATTTTCCAACTTGGGAAGACCCCTGTCAAATGTGCTAGAGAAACTGAAAATGCAAGGGCTCTTAAAACCCTTAGAAGCCAAACCATTACCCAATCCCCTACCATCACATTATAACCTAAGTCTTTACTGTCACTTTCACCAACAAAAGGGCCATGACACTGACAATTGCGCCCGACTCCGCCATAAAATCCAAGACCTGATAGACTCCAAGAAAATACCTGACCCAGAAACAGAACAGCCTGACACACACAGAAACCCCTTACCCAATTACCGTGTCGTACCACCACCAGCCTATATGATCAACTCTGGCCTCCCAGATGACCTTGTCCTAAAATCCTTTCACCCTCAAGCCTTTTGCCTGGGAATCTGGGATAGTGCTAGTGAAGATGAGACTGAGCAGGGGAAAAACTTTTGGCTTGTTTTCTCTAGCAGTGATGAGGAAGAAGTAAAGGGAATGACGCGTAGTGGTCGTTTATACAATGATATGGCAGATAAGGGTAATGAAGTTTTGACAGATGGTATAGAAGTGGTTGAGACTGCAGAAAACACTGAGGGAGATTTAGTACTGAGGCAATTGAGGAAGACTAGAGCACAAGTGAGTATCTGGGAACTGTTATGTGCATCTCGGGAGCATAGGCAAGCCATGGTTGAGGCTTTGAGCAAGATTGTGGTACCAAAAGACGCCAACCCTGCAATGTTTATTGGGTCGGTTCAGAAGGAAGCTTTGCAGATATCTTTTTCTGAGGATGAACTCCCAGCAGAGGGGAGGAATCATAACAGGCCTTTATTTATCAGGGCCAATGTGAGGGGCAAGAGAACTTCATGTGCAATGGTGGATGACGGTTCGTCCATCAATGTGTGCCCGCTAAAAATTCTGGCAAGATTGGGTATGAAAGCAACAGACTTGGACCCCTTCAGTATGACTATTAAGGCTTATGATGACAGTAAAAGGGGGATTTGAGGGTACCTTCGTGGCTATGGTCAAGGTATGACCGATTGAAGATGAGGTTGAGTTCACAGTACTGGACATCCGGCTACTTTCGCCTTATTGTTGGGAAGGCCTTGGTTTCACAAACTTGGGGGCGTGCCTTCCACTTTACATCAGATGATCAAGTTCCCGTATGAGGGAGAAATGTTACTATCCGGGCTGAGTTAGATAATGCCGTGGTGCCTTGGAAATACAACCTTTCACGAGGTTTCAGGTGTCAGCTACTTTTGAGGAGTGGGTGGATCCTAGGGTGGCTAGGATTATGGAGAAAATGAAGTTTGAGCCGGGTTAAAGGTTCAAAAAATTACCAGATTTCAGAGGACAGACTACTCGGAAGGGTTTGGGGTACAAGTCTGATGAAGAAAAGCCAAAGAAAAAAGGGCATGGAACTGATGGAATTTTGTGAAAGCTTCGGGATATCAAGGGGAGCCTGAACCTGTGGAAGTTAATGGAATTGTGGTACCTGGGTTTGAGATCTTCCAGGATATATGGGTAAGAAGCTGATAGTTGAAGAAATTGTGAAGAGAGAAGAAGATAATTGGGAGGAGGAACTAATGAAGTTTGGAAAGCCTGACTCTGGGAGAGGATGAAAAGTATGAGGAAGACTTAATTGCAGAGGAAGAAGTGTCTATAGATGATGAAGACATCTACCTTCCTGATTTGTTTGAATGTACTTCTGCATTATCCAATAATAAAGACATTTCTTTTGCTTACTTGCCTGAGTCATTTCCATTTACTCTGCATGAATCAAGCATATTTGATATCAGTTCGTCCAGAACTACTGCATTTAACTTGGGTACACTTGAGAACCCCAAAGAAATTCTGATCGCAAGTGAAGTTACCTCTGAAGAGAGAGAGAAATAGAAGAAGTGTTGGTCATATATACCAAAGTATTTGCTTTGTCCTATGAGGACATGCCTGGGGTAGACAGAAACATTGCCCAACACACAATACCCAATTATCCGAATATGAGGCCAGTAAAACAGAAACTCCGAGGATGAGACCAGAATGGCTGAGAAACGTCAGAGAGGAAGTTAAGAAACAGATAGATGTGGGGGTTCCTAGAAGTAGAAGTATCCTGAGTGGTTGGCTAATATAGTACCGGTGCCAAAGAAAGACTGGGAAGGTCAGAATGTGTGTAGACTACAGAGATCTCAACAAGGCTTGTCCGAAAGATGACTTTCCCATGCCACATATAGATGTTCTGGTTGATAGTGCGGCTTTATCTGCTATGTATTCATTTGCAGATGGATTTTAAGGTATAATCAGGTTCTCATGGCTGCGGAAGACAAACATAAGACCGCATTTGTTGTCTGAGTGGTGGTACTTATTGTTACAAGGTTATGCCATTGGGCTTAAGAATGCGGGGCCACTTATCAGCGGATGGCCACTACATACTCACGACTTGATGCACAAAGAGATTGAAGTGTATGTGGATGACATGATGGTGAAATCAGAGACAAGAGTTGGGCATATTGAAGCACTGGAAAGGTTCCTTCAGAGAGTTGACAGATACACCTGCGGCTTAATCCCAAGAAATGTGTGTTTGGGGTGACATCGGGGAAATTGCTTGGTCATACAGTGGGAATGGGCGGAATAGAGGTTAGACTCCGAGAAGATCAAGGCCATCACAGAAATGCCTGCACCAAAGACAGAAAAAAGAGTTAGAGCATTTCTGGGAAAAATTCAGTATATCAGTCGGTTCATCGCCAAGTTACATCAGTATGTGAGCCTATCTTCAAACTATTGAAAAAAGATCAGCCAGTGAGATGGAATGAACAGTGTCAGACAGCCTTCGACAAGATCAGAGAGTACTTGGTAAAGCTCCTGTATTGAAACCTCCGAGACCGGGCGACCTTTGATATTGTATTTGGCTATAGAATCGGAAGCACTTGGGGCAATGATGGTACATGCAGATGAGACAGGGGTAGAACATGCAGTTTACTATCTGAGTAAGAAGATGCTCCCGTATGAGGCTCGGTATCAAGAAGTAGAGAAGATCTGTCTTGTCGTGGTATGGGCTTCCAGAAAAGTTGACATTATTCCAGTCATACAAGATCCAAGTAGTGGCAAAAGAAAATCCTCTGAAATATCTTCATTCGGTGCCTTCACTAGTGGGAAAATTGGGCAGATGGTTGGTATTACTGACAGAGTTTGACATTGAGTATCTCACCTCCAAAGTGATCAACGGGCGAGCAGTAGCAGAGTTCTGGAAAAACAACCTGTTGAGGGGGATCAGTACAAGTTGAATTTCCAGATGAAGAGATCCAAGCAATAACAGTTCAGAGATGGAAGATGTATTTTGACGGAGTAGTGAATTACAAGGGAGCCGAAATTGGGATCGTGATAGTGACCCCGAGGGAGAGACTTTACCTTTGGCCAAGAGATTAACATTCATATTGACTAAAAACATGGCCGAGTATGAAGCATGTGCTTTCGGTTTGACAGCATTGATAGCCTTGAAGGCCGGGAGTGTGGAAGTCTACGGAGATTCTATGTTGGTGTCCAGCAGATACGAGGAGAATGGGAATTGAAAGAAGAACGGTTGAAACTTACCTTTTTCACCTTAGAAAGTTGGCGCAGGCTATCCCCGAGTGCAAGTTTCAGCACTTACGAGAGAAGAGAATCAGATGGCAGATGCATTGGCTACGCTTGCAGCAACTTGGAAAAATCCAGAAAGTTAGTGATGGAGACGTTGATACTGAAACCAGCGAGCAGACCTGTTTATGAGATAGAAAAGAATTCTGGAAGTTTAGGTCGACAGATGGTAAACCTTGGTATTATGACATTCAGAGGTATCTGGAACATGGTGAACTCCCGGAAGGGGCATGCAGAAAAGACAGAATAGCCATTCAGAAGTTAGCTTCCCAATATGTGATTTTGAAAAGGGAACTGTACAAGAGGCAAGCAAGTGGTATTCAGTTGAAGTGTTTGAGGAAAGGAGAAGCTCAGCATTATAGAAGAAATACAAGCCGGGGTATGTGGTCCGCACATGAACGGGTTAAATCTGTCCCGAAAGATAGTGAGACAAGGTTTTTATTGGTCAACTATGGAAATAGACTGCACGAAGATGGTTAAGCACTGTCATGACTGTCAAGCACACGGTAATTTGAATCACTTACCACACACAGAATTGCACACGGGTTGTCAGATCCGTGGCCTTTCTCAGCATGGGGAATTGATATGATTGGAGAAATTCGACCAAATGCATCGAATGGGCATCGCTTCATAGTAGTGGCCGTAGATACTTCTCGAAGTGGGTGGAAGCCGAATCATTCCGCAATGTTACAGTAAAATAGATGGCAAGTTTATAGCTCGGAACCTCATTTGTCGGTATGGTATGCCGCATCATGTAGTGACAGACAACGGAGTTCAGTTTCAAGGAGAGATGAAGGCGATGTTACAGAGGTATGGGATAGGCCACCATAAGTCTTCACCGTACAGGCCGTAGGCAAATGGCACAGTTGAGGCAGCCAACAGACTATAAGATGATTTTAGCCAAGATGACAGAGAACTGCAGAGATTGGGCCGAGAAACTACCACTATGTTTTGTGGGGTACCGACATCAGTAAGAGGGCAACACATGGGCCACACCTTACTCTTTGGTCTATGGAATGGAAGCAGGAGATAGGGACTTCTTTCTTCTTTCTATTTGAATGTGAATGGATACTATTTCTTTACAACATTTGTCTCGCTTCCAGTGAACTACGAGCACTTGCTAGTAGAAGTGGAAATACAGTCCATGAGGGTATTAGCAGAGGCAGAATTACCAGAACAGGATTGGGCCGCACAGAGGTTTGATCAGTTAGCACTATTGGATGAGAAGAGAACGAAGTCTTTGTATCACATGCAGTTGTATCAGAAAAGACTAGCCCGGGCATTCAACAAGAAAGTACGTCCCACCAAGATCAGAAAAGGTGATTTGGTACTTAAGCAGTCGAGGCCGTCGGCGACAGATCCGAGAGGAAAATTCAGACCTCACTGGGAAGGACCTTACATAGTGCAGAAGGTAATGGGAAATGGAGCAGTGAGGTTATCAGACTTGGAAGGAAACGAGTTCACCGAGCCGATCAACGTGGACGGATTGAAGCAGTATTTTACCTGAGGGAAAAAGGGACTGAGCAGTCACCAAGGGAATTGGCAGAAGACCTAACCCGACGAAGTAGGAAAATCATTCATATATACACGTAACATTGCATTCTTTCCGTGTTTGTTTTTGTTTTGTGTTCGCAGGTTCGAAGAAAAAAAAAAGCGGCAGAAATGAGCCAAACAGTGTCAACGCAGTTTCAGTTTTGGGGATGAGTCCCAAGGGGCGAGGCCCACATCAGTACCAGTCTGGGGGCGAGGCCCACATTAGCAACAGTTTGGGGCGAGGCCCACATTAGTATCAGCTTATGGGCGAGGCCCACTTTTGTCAGCGGTGTTGGGTCGAGGTGCCCAGGGTCGAGGTGCCCCCGTTATCGGTTGTAGTTCCGGGATGCGTCCCAGGGTCGAGGTGCCTACTACATCATCAGTTTGAGGGCGAGGTCCTATTGTCAGCGTGTGGGTCGAGGTGCCCAGGGTCGAGGTGCCCCCGTTGTCGGTTGTAGTTCCGGGATGCGTCCCAGGGTCGAGGTGCCCACTACATCATCAGTTCGAGGGCGAGGTCCCTATTGCCAGCGGTATAGGGCGAGGTGCCCCCATTGTCAGTTGCAGTTAGTGGGATGCGTCCCAGGATCGAAGTCCACTACAGCACCAACTCAGCTCGAGGCAGCAGACGAGCCAGGTAAGTGAAAATGCATTGCATAACTTTGATAGGATTGTTCAAAGTCACACACTGCACAAGTCCCATCAAAGTGAAGGCGACTGTAGGCATTTTATTTTTGCATGTGAAACCCGATGATGAGTCTCAGTTGTAGGCACTACCTTTTAAGTCACGGAAGTCGCGAGAAACGGATATCGGAAGGGGAAATTCAGGATGAGTATGCTATCAAAGTCGTTTCACATGTTCACTATTTTCGTTCGTTCTGCGTTCTTAAACACGTTCGAACGTCAGGCAGATTGCGGGCGTTCGTGTCGCGTTTGAATTGGCGTTCGAACGATGTCGGTATTTCTGGTTTTTTTGTTAGCCTCATGACCCGAGCCCATTTATCCCACTTAAAACACACCCAAATTAAATCATATATTAAGTTAAATATTAATTAGATAATGTGATTAAATAAAATAATTAATTAAGTCAGATACCAAATTAAATAAAACAAATAAAATCTAAATAATCACCTACCAAAATAATAAAAATACTTACACAAATTAAAGAAATTGCATGCCTAATAAAGATAAATCAAATATATTATATTCCAAACTTAACAAATATCATGCCTAATTAAAATCAATCATAACAAATTATATATTTTGTATTCTTAATCTAGCCAAGATTTGTCCCCCCTCAATCTTTGACTTTCCTTGCTCAACACTAAATCAAATCCCTTCCTTGTGAGACAAGGTGAAGCCCTAGCCATTCTCTATATAAACAACACTAAACCAAAGCCATTCTCTCCTTCACACAGCCTAGCTCACGCCCATCACAAGAAAAAGAAGCAAAGAATTTTCATCCCCCTCTCCAAGCCCTCCATCACCGAAAATTACAACCAAAAACCGAACTGCAGTGAACACAAAAACTGCACTGTTTTACACGCCCAAACAACAGCAAAAATCCCCTTAAAACCGTCCCTAAAATCCTTAAACAGTAACATAAAAAACTGCACTTATAATCCTTGAAATAACCCCACAAAAACTACACTAAAAAACCCACAAAAAACACCAAAACAGTCTTTTGAAACGTCAAAACAGTCACCTGAACAGCGAGCAGAAAATACAGAAGAAATAGCAGTAAAACGGAGGCCAAACAGCAAGCAAAATAGCAAAACAGTGAGCTAAGACGTTAAACCAGTGAACCGGAGAAGTAGAGGAGCTGTACCCTTCCGATCTCTGTGAAACGCGAGTCCGAAAGTCGATAAAAAAGGTTAGACCTAAGGGTATTTTCCACATTCGTTTTCTGTTTTGTTTGTATTATTTATTGAGTATTGCTTGCATGATTGTTATGTTGAATTGCATGTTGTGGTCCTTGAGTAGATAAATATGCATGGATTATGAGATATTGCATGTTGTGGCTTTGGAATAAAATGAAAGATGTGTCAACTCTCGCGGTATATCGGATGGAAACCCGGACATAAATTTCATAGCCGATTCCGAATGGACGGTGGTATGATCTGTACTCGGGATACAACTCCACGTACCGCTTGAGAAAACGACACTTTCTTTTGTTTTATATTGCTTTGTTTTATTTATCTTTCGTCATTTGAACTCCGCACGATATTTGTATGCATGATACGATCGAGCGCATGGGCTTAGTAAGTCGGGTTAAAGGTCCCCTATTTGAAAGGGTTAAAATCCTTTACCACGTCGCTTTGCCGCACCGATTGATGTGTGTTCGGTTGAATGCAAGATGTGTCTAATCGGGTATACAAAGCAAAATATCATTGTCTTTACTTTTTATATATGTGTTGTGTTGATTGCTCATGGGCTTAGTAAGTGCGATTAAGGGTCCTCTATTTTGAGAGGTTAAAATCCTTTACCATGATGCTTTGCCGCGCTCTTAGCCCGTTATTGTTAACTAGATGTCATATATTCATCCGTCCATGTATGTGTCGTATTGTTTACTGCTTTTTTTTAGGTCACTACGGTAACCCCATTCGAACGCGTTTCAGAACACCGCACGAACGCATGTTTTCTGTCTGGTCTCATTCGAACGCGTTATCAAACGCCATACGAACGCGTACCTTCTGTTTAACGTTCGAACGCGTTTCGGAATGCTGCACGAACGCATGTCTTCTGTCTGGTCTCATTCGAACGTGCTATCAAACGCTATACGAACATAAACCTTCTGTTTACCGTTCGAACGTGTTTACGAACGCTACACGAACGCGAACACGCTGAACCGAGACATCTTCATCACATGCCATGTATATTTATTTCTTAGGTAATTTTTCTTATGAAACTCCATATAGTCATTCTTATCTTTGTACACATCATAATGAAAATCATGTTTATTCCATTGGTTGCATCATTTACCTTAGTCTTGGTTTAACGTATTACAATTCATATATCTATGTCATGATGACTTTTGAGTATTATTTCTTGTGGTATATCGGATGGAAACCCGAACATAAATTTCGTAGCCGATTCCGAATGGACGGTAGTGCGGTCTGTACTTGGGATACAATTCCACGTACCACTTGAAAAAGTGCTCACATGTATGCTTGTATGGTTAGTATGTATGCTTGTGTTTTCATGAACATAATATGCTAATGAAGTTGTCTGTTCGTTACTACTTTGATGTATTTTCAAGCATGCAACCTTAGATGTGAAATATATGTAAATTTAGGTGTAAGTTTTATTTTAGACATGTGAATTTAGAAGATGATACTCTTGGAAATAAGTGTTACTTGAGCTGATTGAATTATTACATAAATCCTCTTATTACAAGTGACATAAGTAAGGGACCATTCCGAACCCAACGGTTTGAGGTCTTCCCTTGCGAGGGGTGAGTGCGGCCTTAAATCTCATTTTTCCGGTTCACACCGGGTGGCGACTCCATTATTCTTCGGTTTAGTCCCTCGTGGGCTACTCCGTACTCCCAACCGGGCCGTGAGCCCGGGACAGCATGCGTCGCCAGTTTCTGTGTCCCACAGTGTGCTATGCTACTAAAGTTCAAGGCTTTGTTCTGACTAGTTTGGTTAGGTACATGTCTTCCAGCTTCATCCATATTTCTTAAGTATTTGTATCATGTGCTATGTGGTGGAGGAAACTGTGGCCGATCCACAACCTAATTTGTCCAAGAATTCTGTTGTTAAATTTATTCTAGTCACTCTCTTTGATAGAATCTAGTTTAACTCTATTTACCTCGATCACATTGAATAGATCATTGTAGTGTAAATAATTTATCATTCGAGGTCTCTAGAGAAAGTATTTAGTTATAGTCAGCTTGATCATTGCACTAGAATATGAATCTTCAATTTTCATTTTAAGTTTAGGATTTAAAATGAAAAAGGAAAATATCGAGGCTAATTTTCACCAATTGGAGGTCACCGTTGCATCCTGAATGATCGAAGATAATGGAATTGACTATTCATATGTCCAAATCCGACACATGGCCAATTTATAAATTTCAGAAACGTTCTGGGTCAAACTATAAATTTCCGAGACTTCACCAGACATAATGAAATTTATCGGGTATAATGACGTGGCAGACACGTAGGTGCTGTTGTTGTAAAGTGGGACTGAATTAATGATGTGACAACTGACGTGGAAGATAACATGTCAATATGTGGCGATGATGTGGAAGATGATATGGAAACACGTGTTTGCTGACTGGGCACTGACGTGTATCGTCTTCAACTTCTGGAGCTCGTGTGGTGAGTGGTGAAGTTGGCAGCATGTGAGCAGCTCTTTATTTGGCTCGTGTGGCACATGAAGATGTCTCTGATCTCCGTTTGATCGCCAGAAAATGTTGCTGTGATCATCTCAACATAAACAAGTTGATGGTATCCTCAAAATTGATTTTTGGAGAACTTTCATGAAACTCAAATTTTCATAACCGAGTCTTTGTGTTTTGACTTCGGGACCCCAACGTAAAACCAAAGCTCATGATACCACTTGTTGTGATTCTCTAATCACTGAAGAGTGTTTATGAGGAAAAATAAATACTTATATTACTACTTAATAGACTTTATAAAGATTAAAAACTTTGATAAAAAAAAAAAAAAAAAACCTCACTTTACACTTAAAGCTCTTTTGACACGGAGCTTAATAATTTTTGGAATGCTTGAGCTCTCAAATGAGAGCTCAATTTATAGCCACAACAATGCTCAAAGTTCAACAAGTATTTAATGAGCTTTTAATGTGGTGGTTGCCACTTTTGACAAGTTTTCTCAAATATTTGATGCAAACTTTTGACAACGCACGTGGATGCATTTAATGCATGTTGGACTCTTTACCAATGTGAGTCTGCGAGTCATGCGTACACGAATATGGCCTAAAACGAGTTAGGCTTGCATTGGTCTTAATTTTGCTAAATTTCCTTTAATTTTTAGTGGCTTTTCATCTACTGTAATAGTAGCTAGCCATGATGTGCCCATAATTACTCCTATCGAATATATTATTCAATGGAGAGTTAATCCAATTAAATGCACTTTGATATTATAAAATTGGAAAGGTTTCTTTTGTCTCTTAATTACATAAAATGTAATACATTGCATAAGAAAAAAAACACCCTTGTTTTCATATTTCCTTGTCAAGCCGAGAGCACAAATATTTGCGCACAAAGCCGAGAGTAACAAAAGAATCATTTTTTATACTCGAGATCAACACGCAACCAAGTTCGCTAAGGTAATTTGACAGTATTGTAGAGTTATCTATTGTCGTTTTATCCTAGGAAACAGACGCCGGTTTCAATTTTGAGCACCATGACAGATGCCGAATCTATTTTAAGGAAACTATTATATACATGAATCGATAATTTTCGCTTTCCAATTACTTTCCGTTTGTAATTATTGCAATTTAATTTTTTTTTTCATAACTTACTTTTTATAATTGCTAATCCAATATTTATATCAACCATCACATAGGAGAGTTGTGTGTGGTCTGCACATTGACATTAGAACTAACTCCATCAACAGCATGAAAGAATAAAGAGGAAATCATGATATGAGCATTTAGTCAAAGGAAATGCACCCAAGATATGATATAACATTAGAGCCACAACTTTATGTTGGAAAATTGAGTAATTTGTATTGATATTAAAACTTATAAAGTTATATGAAAGAAATATAAAATTAAAATATGCAACAAAGAAATAATATGTAGAACTTGAAACTTAAGAGCTATATCTACTTGAATGAACTAACTTAATCGATTCCGGAATTTGATTCATTAGCCTTAAGATAAAATCAACCATGTATTGGTACACTTCAGCTTCGGTTGTTGTCTCCTAGGATTCATCATTCACTTCTTGTTGATAGATAAATTTTAAATCAATAAAAATAGTGAACTTCTTTACTTGAAACTTAATTTACCCTTATGCTCACAAATAGCTTCTTATAAAAACTTTTCTCCATAGAAAAAGAAAAAATGATGAGTGAATAATCCATGTACATTAAGTCTTATTTATAGATATGGAGGGATGTTATTGAAGAGACATATCAAGTATCAAGCGTTGTACTTTTCCATTTGCATTTGCACAATTTAATCTAAGATTTGTATTCTTTCATTTGAATTATATTTTTTCAATTGAAGTAATATTAAGCCTTTAAAAGTCATGTCTTATCACTTTTGGAGCCATTCAAACACAGAAAAAAAACGTTTTATTTTCATTTCAGTTCCCACTGCAACTCTCTGATATATTCCGGTCGTCCAAACTGCAAGGTTCGGACATTTGATATTCCTGAAATTCGATTTCTAGAAAAATCCGAGTTTGGGTGTCCAAACATAACTTCTATTTTTGAAAATTGCATATACTACAAAAATTAGACCATAATTCGACGCCATAAGCCACATTTTCGACGCAAAAGACAATCAGCGTCGAAGAAATTAGACGCAAAAAATGGACGCTGAAATGTCGACGAGAATCAATTTTAGCGTCGAAATTATTAAATGCGACGCTAAAAACTATATTCTGCGTCCAATTTATGTCGACGCTAAAGTAAATTTTCCGACGCTATAGGTTATATTTGGCGACGAAATTATTCGACGCCAAAAGTGAAAATTTTAGCGTCGAAACGTGTCGACGCTAAAGTATATTAAAAAATTAATATATGTATGCTTATAGCGGCCATTTTTTGTTACTATTAGCGTTGAAATATTCGACGCCAAAAGTTGACTTTTTGCGTCAAATTATTTCGTCGCTAATAGTTCAAAAAAATTTTTTAAAAAATTTTTTTTTTGGTCTAAAATATTTAATTTAATATTTAATTTAGTTGAAAAAAAATGTAATTAATAACCGAATTACGAAATATTATAATAAATATTATATTGAAATTTGTTTTAGAAAAAAAAATATTATATTAAATCTATTTGTTCAAAAAGTTTATACAAAACCAAATATAAAATTAATTACTACTGTGATGGGGGGACGCTCGAGCCCGATTCACCATGACTGACTGAGGCCTCAAACATCTGACGGAAAACCAGCATTTGCTGTTCCAACTACTCCATCTTCTTCTCGTGGTCCACCATCTTCTTCTCGTGGTCCACTGTGACCTGTTGTAGCTTCTCCTTAGTCTGCTGCAGCTCGTCTCGGGTGCTGGCTAGCTCGTCTCTGGTGGTGACTAACTCGTCTCGAAGAGAGACATTTTCCGAATTAACACTATTGCGTGCAGATGACGTTGGCTTTTTACGAGTGCCAAGGCCAACATTGTAAGCTGTCTGATTCTTGAAAACCAATTGCGACAGCTGCTCATCTGGTATGGGGTCGGACCCTGTCTCCTGAGTTTGATGTTGGAGTTCCATCATTTCGTTCTGTTTCAAAAAATAAGTTAATATTAGAATTTGAGAAAAAAAATTAACATATATAATATTAATTATTTTATTTTAAAAACTGAAACTTACATAGCAGCGTTCGGCTTCTTCATTTATCCATTTGTTCCTCTCATTGTAATGCGTCACACGAAAAAAATCTGGAAATGATTGCACCTCACATGTGCTACTCTGTTATAAACAGAAAATAAATTCAATATTATTCCAGATTAGTAAAAACAATTAAATGTTAAATTTTACATTAGGATATATTTACCTCAGAATGTTCGGCACAATGTTGAATAAATGGCTTCGAACCTCCACGGTGGTTAAAACGCAAGTGACTTCGATTTTCCATATTTGCGTGACATTTAACCTACATTTACCAACATTGTAAGTACCGAAAACAAAGACAATTATAAATTTCCGTTTATTTCAAAATTTACCTCGTGTTTTTTGCAAGACCAAAGCTCACATAAGAATGTCCAATCTTGTTCCTCTATAAAATCAGGCTTGTGTTGTGGAGCATTTGAAGGTCCATGTTCGTCGAATATTGGTTTCAGGACTTTTGTTCTATAATCTTTATAACTTTTCCCCATGTGGTACTCAATATATTGTTGGACATTCACTTGGGTCAGATCGAAGTCGAACCATTCCTACATGAAAATTCGAGTAAAAATAAGTATAAAATAAAAATGTTAAATAACAAACAATATCGAAAACTTACAAGTAGCGAAGGGAATAGCTGGTTCATTTTCGTCTCCCACGGTATCTTTCTCCAAGATACGTAGTTTTGGGGAGCTTCATATCGAGCTGTAGCTCCTATGGCTGTATTAAACGCTGAATTATGTTGTCCAACTTGAGTGTGTCCATCATCTGATATCTCTATCCGGATAAGGCTGTGAGCCTTAACGTACTTAGCCAACCCCAGGCCACGGGTGCGTCCTCGACCCTTCACTGTACTGGACTCACCTGTGCTAGCAGAGGAACCACCAGGGCCAGTTGCCCTTACTGATGTAGATGGAGTCGCGTTAGCCCGTTTGCGATGGCCCGGTGCCATCTGCAAAAACCTGTCGCATTAGCGTCATCAAATTCCAAATTTCTTATACATATACATATCCATACAAGTCAATACAACTTAACAAAAGCGCTTATAACATCGAATGCTCACTTTCGTTTTCAAATTCATTCATTCATTTATTCATTTCACATATGCATTCATTATCCATATAATCTACGAGTTCCATCATACACGTACATACACACAGTCACACACACAATCATCATACAACCAACCACGAAGCACATTTAACAACCAATACATCACAAGGCACACAATCAAACAATACATACATATCACGACACACCAAACTCATCACACGACTTCTCATGCACACGCATAACCATAACAAACATTCCAAAACACATACTATACTATATGAACTTTGGAATTCCAAAACACATACAACATTCCAAATAAACATATCCAACCTATACGTCTCTTAACATCATATGTATATACAAATACATACTATATCCAAACATTTGATATACGAATGACGACGACACTTGCTGTTCTGAGCTGTTCTGGGCAGAACAGCATGGGTCGTCGTCATTCATATTAGCGTCAATCATCATCATTCATCATTCATTAGCGTCAATCATCATCATTCATCAACAATCATCATCATCATCATTCATCAACAATCATCATCATCATTCATCAACAATCATCATCATCATCATCAATGATTCCACTCTATGAACAATCATCATCATACAAATTCATCATCATATATCAACAACCATGATATGTCATCATGCAAATTCATCATCAACTTCAACAATCATCATCATCAAAATTCATCAATCTTATTGACAACCATCACCATCACCATCATCATCATCATCATCAAATTAAAATCAAAAAGTGAGACTTACCTTAAATTCGTTGCAGTAGATGTCTAGAAGCCGAGAATGCAGAAGAAGATAGTTAATGAGAGAATTTTGCTCGTTTGAGCCGAGAAGAAGAGGTCTCTGGTTTTAGAGATTTTAACGACATTTAGCGTCGAATTAATTTCATTTTAGCGTCGAATAATTCGACGCCAAAAAGTAGGCGGTTTATTAAAATTTAGGGTTATTTTTCCGGGAAATTTAATTTTTTTATTTAGCGTCGAAACACAATTTTCGTCACTAATTGTACATTTAGCGTCGAATTAATTTCATTTTAGCGTCGACTATTTCGACGCCAAAAAATAGGCGGTTTATTAAAAATTTAAGGTTATTTTTTCCGGAAATTTAATTTTATATTTAGCGTCGAAATACAATTTTCGACGCTAAATGACAAACATTAGCGTCGACTGTTGACATATTATACTATTACTAATTACGATAATATTTCAACCATAGCTAAAGAGTAATTAAAATCAACAACCATACATTATAATCCAGAAAATTATTCATCAATCACAAAATACAGTAACTTCATTAATCACTATTGTCGTCGGTATTTGAGGATTCGTGACTGGAATCGAAGTCATATTCAGTGTCAAATTGTTCTTCACTTGCTACTTCAACGCTCACTTCAGCATGAGGAATTATCTCAACGTCTGTACTAGCTCGAGTTAATGTGATATTTTCAGGAACGGTGACAGTTGGTCCATAATATATTTGTGCAGTATCTTCAAAGTTGCCGGAGACTTCTTCTGTTTCATCTGATATGTCAACTCTATCTTTCTCCTGCGTGTCCCAGATGGCCCTATGTTGTAACTTTTCTACTTTTCTACCACCATCCATCCAGTTCCTAACTTGGGATCAGATATGTATATCACTGAACGTGCTTGGGTACAAAAAATGTATGGATCATTCTTGTACCAAAAACGTTGAACATTAATTGACGTTAGATGATTACGAACTTGAATTCTCCTCTTTATGGCATTTGTGTCAAACCACTTACAGTCGAATAGCACAATATGTCGTCTGGGTCGGTATATCAACTCAATGACCGACTGCAATACGCCGTAGAAGTCAATTAGATCTGAGCCGTGTTCTCCTTGGACTACAATTCCAGAATTTTGAGTCACATGAGTAACATCTCGCTGTTCGGTATGAAATCTAACTCCGTTGACAATGCATCCACTGTACTCATAAGCCTGCTTTTTAGGCCCATAAGCCAAAGAAACCAACGAGGATTGCGAGTCCAATTGACCATTTTGAACTTGGTTGTTAATCTGACAATGAGAGAAATATATGTGTTAATATAACAAACTGAAATGCATAATATGTTAGGATAAAAATAAATATAAAATATTCTAACTTACAGTTGTCTGAAACCATTTAGGAAATTATTTTCTGTGTGTTCCATCAACATTGTGGTCACCACGACATTGTAGCATTGTTAGATGTTGCCTACAATAAATTATCACGGTTAATGTATGGCAAAAATACAGTAGTTATGCACCAGAAAAACTTACGTTATATACGGTTGCACTTCATCACAATTACTCAATATAAACCAATGCGCACGATCAACTTCCTGAAGGGATAGTAATTTGACACCTACTGCTCCAAATGGTCTGCAATTTTGACGGAACACTGTGATATATTGGTTATTACTTGCATCTCCATCATAGTTTCGTGGCCGACGATTAAAATGAGTTTCAATATTCTGCATGTACATCGAACAAAATGTTATTGCTTCGTTTATTATAACAGCTTCAGCTATTGACCCTTCACGGCGTGCCTTGTTTTTCACATATTGTTTGTAATCTCCCAAAGCCCTGCAGATATGACAACAAGTTTGCATTAATACTAAATTCTATGCACATGAAAAAAGTTAAGAATTTTCTTATATAAAACTATATATATATAGTACCTCTCAATGGGATACATCCATCTGTAATGGACAGGACCTCTCTTTCTAGCTTTAGCCGGTAAATGCACAGCCAAATGTACCATGACATCAAAAAAAGCGGGTGGAAAAATTCGCTCCAGCTTGCATAGGATTATCACGATTCCTCGCTCAAGGTTGTCAATAACAGATGTGTTTAATGTCCTCTGACATAATTGTTTAAAGAAGCCACATAGATCAAGTACGACGTCGCATACATTCGGGGGGAGATAAGGTCGAATGCCAACATGAAGGAGAATCTCGAGAAGCACATGACAATCGTGACTCTTTAATCCCGTTATTGTATCATCTCTGACCCAACGCCCAATATTCGATGCATAATTATCAGGGAATTTAACCATTTTCAGCCAATCACAGAATGATTTTCTCTCCGATTGATTGAGCACATAACTAGCAGGAGGCTTAATAAGACCTCGAGAGGTGACTTGTAAATGCAATTCACTGCGAATTCTAAGATCTTGTAGATCCAATCTAGCATTTACAGTGTCTTTTGTCTTACCCGGAATATTGAATAGTGTACCCACTAAACTCTCACAAATGTTTTTTTCTATATGCATTACATCCAAATTATGTCGCAAACTCAGAGTCCCCCAATATTCTAACTCAAAGAAAATACTCTTTCCTGTCCAATTCAACTCTTCAGGTAAGCGTTTTCGATTTTTATCTCTATTATTATGATGTTTACCTGGTGTGCTGTCTCTGAGATGTTGATGTTGGCAAAGTATGTCGAATCCAGACAATGGACTGGGCATACTCTGAGGTTCATGTTGACCGTTAAATAATTGACTCTTCCGCCAAGGATGACTCAACTCAAGAAATCTCATGTGCCCTGTGTATCCGATTTTATTCCGTAGTCGTTGCGAAGGTGTTTGACCCGCACAAACTGGACATGCCATGTATCCCTTAGTGCTCCATCCAGATAATGAACCATAAGTTGGAAAATCATTAATGGTCCATAATAATGCGGCATGCATTTGAAAATACTGCTCTGAAGCTGCATCATAGGTATGCACACCCACATTCCATAATGTTTGTAACTCCTCGATCAATGGTCTCAAGTAAATATTTATATCTTTACCAGGTGAACGTGGACTAGGGATAAGCAATGACATAAACATGAACGGATCCTTCATACATTTCCAGGGAGGTAAGTTATATGGAATGACAATAACGGGCCATATGCTATAAGAGTTGTACATATTCCCAAATGGGTTAAAACCATCAGAGGCAAGACCTAACCTGACATTACGGGGGTCCTCAGCGAAACGAGGGTACATGTCATCAAATTCCTTCCATTCGGTTCCATCCGCAGGATGTCTAAGTATACCCTCCACACCGATCCTCTTTTCATGATGCCACATCATATCAGTCGCTGTGTGTCGTGACATGAACAATCTCTGCAGCCTGGGCGTTAAAGCGAAATATCGCAATATCTTTTAAGGCACTTTCTTCCCTATACCATGGACTTTGTACCGACTTTCACCATATATCGGAAAATGTTCAAGTGATTCATACTCGGCACGAAATAATACACAATCAAACTTACAAGCATGAATGGATTCATACCCCATTCCCAGATCACACCACATTTTCTTTGCCTCGTAGTACGACTTAGGCAATTCGCTTCCAACCGGTAACATTTGGGCCAGTAACTCTAACATCATATCGATATTTTTGTTGGTCATTCTTTTGATCACTTTAATGTGTAATAATTTCACAACGAAATTCAAGATCGACATTCACGCACCTTCAAATGTAATTTTTTTTGCCTCATCAAATAGTTCACTAAATAAATTTTGATCATTTCCACTTAACACTGTCATGTCACCACTAACACTATGACCAAGTTGTGGACCTTGTAAGTCATGCAAAATATCAGTGATCTCATCGTTTGCAGGTTGATTGTAACCACTGCTCCCTTCGCCAGAATCAAAAAACTGTGACTGAGAATTATACTGCTCACCGTGATAAATCCACGTACGGTAAGTTGGTGATATTCCTGGCATGTATAAATGATTATGAACTTCATCTAACCGCTTCCTTTTCCTATTCAAATAATTTACACATGGACAACGAACACGACCTTCAACATCAATGTGTTGCTTTGCGACTTCCATAAACTCATACACTCCATTACGATATTCAACACTCAATCTATCCAGAGAGCTCATCCAATTTCTATCCATTTCAGCAGAATACCTAAATATAATAATATAATTATTAGATATCATATTACAGTAATCAACATTACTAATCATTAATACTTTATTTAAGCATATATATATATATATATATATATATATATATATATATATATATTTATATATATATATTTGGTTGATAAATTAATTAAATAGTTTACAGAAAAATTCTATTTTGTTAATTAATATACTTACTCTACATATATGAATTATAAATCACTAACAAACAGCATATAAACAACATATATAATCATAAAAAATTGAAAATAATAAAGAAATATGAAAGAAGATTTACCTTATCGGAAATTAATTACAATTTTATTGAATATTTTTAGGAGAGTTGTGAGGCTGTAGAGGAGAAATTCTCAGATTTCAGAGGATGAAAATGAAGAGAATGAGAGAAAAAACAGAGGGGGAGAAGGGTTGGTGGCATTCTGCATTTTAATCTATATTTAGCGTCGCATCTGATAATTCGACGCTAATTGTTACTATTTTTAGCGTCGAAACAAATATTTCGACGCTAAATGTCTGGTTTTTGGCGTCGACATAAATTTAGACGCTAAAGATTCAAGGATTGTCGGTGGAAACTTCATAAACGTTTAGCGTCGAAGCTGATTATTCGACGCTAATTGTTGTAGTTTTTAGCGTCGAAAAAACAATTTCGACGCTAAATGTCCGACATTTAGCGTCGACATAAATTTAGACGCTAAAGATTCAAAGATTGTCGGTGGAAACTTCATAAACCTTTAGCGACGCTATATAGTCGACGCTAAATGTCTAGTTTTGGCGTCGACACAGATTTTGGACGGTAAAAGTTTAATATTTGGCGCCAAAAAGTATTGCAATAGTAAAATTATTTAGCGTCGAATAATATTCGACGCTATAGTCATAATTTTAGCGTCAGAAACTGTTTTCGACGCCAAACATTCAAATTTTGGCGTCGAAATTTTGTTCCGTCGCTAAAAAAATGACAATTAGCGTCAAATATTATATTCGACGCTAAAAGTGAGTTTTGGCGTCGAATATTATGTCGACGCTAAAGTGTTGGACGCTAAAAGCCATAATTCTTGTAGTTAACGCTTTGCCCAAAAACATGCTTGAATAGGCAAAACAACAAGTCACTGTTTGCTGAGTGATTTGCCTGTTTCGGCGTGCCTAATTTTCGGACATATCCTCGGACAAATAAGTATTTTCCTTTTACGGATAGATGTTGGTACATGTGTGTAGTGTGTGTAACCCACCAATTTTTGTGACCTTTTATAGAGAAAATTTTACTGTGGGGGAATAGTTAGTGAATCCTTCCCATCAAAAGATTTTATCCCCTTTTCATTTTTAATAATCAACAAATAAAGAGAGCATAGGCTCAGGTTTGTTACTCTCTCATATGGAATCACTAAGTAAAGATCCAAGCCCTTCAGAGGCATCAAGCATCATCGCATCTCCAGATGAAGAAGAAGAAGCAAAACCTACTGTTTTGTTTGATCTAAACCTTGATAGAATTACTGATTCTGATGATGATGATGATCAAGGTTTCAATCAAGAGCTCAATCTCATTGACAAGCTTAAACAACGAGGGATCATCCCCTCAAGCAACTAGTGATCAGCATGATCATGGCGAGCAAAGAGTGTTCTCATGCAACTACTGCCAAAGAAAATTCTACAGCTCACAAGCTCTTGGTGGGCACCAAAATGCTCACAAAAGAGAGAGACATTTAGCAAAAAGAGGACAGAGAATCAGCACATATGCTGCAGCAGCTTCAGCTTTTGCTTTTGGGCAGCCATACTTGCACCAAAATCACTACTCTAGCTCCTCTTCCCTTTCTCTCCATGGTGCTTCTTATAATAACTCTCTTGGAATTCAAGTTCATCACTCAATTATTCATAAGCCTAATCACACATCAACTTCTCATGGGAATTGCAATTTTTATGGGCATAACAATTGGTCTAGGGCTCCTATTGAGCAACAACCAGCAATTGGAAGATTATCATCAATGGACAATTTTCATGCTAGTGCAGCAGCAGCAACATCATCTCATGCTAGTGTTGGTAGATTCAACTTATTTAGAAGTAATTATTTGATGTGTCATGAGGCAACACGTAATTATTGGTGGCAAAATGTTGGTGGTGATAATTTGAAGAAGAATCAAGAAGAAATGCAGAAGCTTGACTTGTCTCTCAAGCTCTAATTAAGTTTCTTCTAGCTATTATATATCTTTATTATTTTTAATTTAATTTTCATAATTTCCCTACTGTGATTTTGTTACTTATTGTGTATATTGATAATAAAATAGTTTTGAGTGGGTTTTTACCCCCAATTGTTATTCTCATATTCTATATTTATTTTATTGAAACCTAAAATATTGTATCGGTTTGTGTGTTTATAGTAGGTATGGTAGAAAATCTTGAATAATAATTAATCAAAAATATCTTTATTCGATTGAGATTTGAGTTCACGAATAATTCAATCTACGATTCAAGATGATTGTTAGTTCCGATCCAAAAAAGATAAAGAATTCAAGATATTTTTCATCCTAAATTCATAATTACGACGAGACCAATATTGAAAAATCTCTATCCATATTGACCAATTACCCTCTCTAGTATTTACAATCCTAAGCAAAGGCACGAAGATTAAGAATGTTCTAAAACACATTGAGGTTACAATGAATCTTTTGACGTATTTTATTATTTTATGAAGTTTATTCAAAATTTGATTTATTTTTATGGTTTCTATAATTGTCAATTTGTCTCTAGATCTCACTTAACATATGACAATACCGCTTGATCAATTTTTCTCATCGGGACACTTAAAGATTTTAAAGATTTACGTTAGACATATCCAAACGGTCTTAATTTCTAATCTTCTCTTCAAGACATGTTTGTACTATTTACTTGAGTTAAATGAGAATAATTTTGTCCTCTATTGAGAAGCATATGTACTTTGTCGTTTTCACCAACTGCCAAATTAGAAATGGGCACTTGCAATTTCCTCAAAATGCAACCTCTCATTGGATGAATGGATGCTGCTTTAAGCACTTGAAGAAACGGCTTTCAGGCAAATAGGAACCAAAGAGAACGGATAAGAACACAAGATACAGTGAAAAGATAACAAGGAATCTGCGAAAATGAATGGGACATGCCAAATTATGGAGATCATAATGTGTGTATGTAATAGGGCAATTCATTACCTTACACTGTTGGATCAAGACTGGTCTTGTATACAGTTAACATATGGATGGCAATATTAGAGGTGCACACGCTCAATTTGAGGCTCCATCGAACCCGCACTATATGCAGGTTGGAAAAAATCAACTCAATTCCACTTGAGCAACCCGCACTATTTGCTTACCAGGTTTGGTTATGCAGGTTGAATTTATTTATTTTAAAAAAATCAAAAATTTAATTAAAAATTCAATATGTCGAAATACATAAACAAATGTATAGGAAAGGGAAAAGAAGATTAAAAATTCAATCATATAAAATTGAAACAGTATTAAAAAAAATTAAAAAATAAATAAAAACTTAAAAAAATAATTAAATATGCAGGGTGTGTGGGTCAAGTTGAATGTATAAATAAAATTAATTTCTATTGGTGATGATTTTCAGTGTCGGTTTTCCGATATCTAAAATATTTTTGGTCGGTTTCGAATAGTTGCTATCCAAATCCAACAAAAAAAAAAGATATAAATAATAATAGTAACAACAATAACAATTTGGCTTTTTTTTACCCATATTATACCAAGAATCTAAAAGATTTGAAAGATCTCCCTCAAAACCATTAATACGGTTTTCATCAAATATGCCTTTCCAATGAGGTCCAAATAGATATTATTTGTTTTCAAAAGGTTATACGTCGATTACGAAGTCCAATCCCAATATTTCAATTTCTATCATTAGGTGCGACTATCTCTATTATTGAAAGAACAATAACAATAATAACATAAGTCAATTAATCAGTCACTATAAGAAATAAGATTTTTATCGTCCAAAGATTTAGCGTCGCCATGTAAATTATCGCTAAATTTACTTTTAGCATCGCCAAAAACTAACGACAGTAAAAGTAACAACATCTTGATTCTTCAGGAGAAGCGACACTAAAATTATAGCATTTAGCATCGCCAATGTACTTTCGACACAAAAAATTATGACATTTAGCGTCGCTACCAAATTATTGACGCTAAATATGAAGAATCATCAACATTTAGCATCGAACATAGGTAACAATGCTAAATGTCAGACATTTAGCGCCGCCAACGAGCTTTTGACGCAAAAAAAACTGAGTTACTTAGCGTTGATACCTAATTATTGATGCTAAATGTTGTAATATTTAGCGTTTAATATATGTAGTGCTGCATAATTATCTTTAAAGTCGACTATTTCTAGCGACGCTAAAAAGCCTTTAAAAATTCCTTCCCACCCACGACTCATATCTTCTTGTTCTTCATTCTTCTTCAAAAACCCACGTAAAAAATATCTTTTCACTATTTTCAACCCCAATCCAATACTAATCCAATTAAAGTATGAATTTTCTCTAATGTATCTGTTGGAGTTGGTGCTTGAAGCGCCAATCCGAATAATGTATTGTACATTTTATTATTTATTAATAAAATAACTACATTTTCATTTCAAACCTTTTAATGGTAATATCATTATGCATTTAGATCGATGTATAAATATGCTAAGAATGACATCGGCCTTAGAATAGTTATGTAGTAATACTGGACATTAGGTGGTCCGACATTGGAATAATATTACTATTATAAAATATTCTTAAAGTAAATATTCATAGTCGTTGGTTTTGGAATACAATCGAATTCTTATAACTTATAAGACTAGCACATGTCGTATATTGGAATTGGAGATCCAATGGACATGAGATGCTGTTTCATTAAAGCATTGGGAGTTATCAGTTTTCAATATTTTCAAATAAAAGTTATTTGAATTTAAACAAAGTGGTGTTTGTTTCTGTTTTGTTATGTAAATTTGATTTCTGTTTCAAAACTATTGCATGATGGTTATCATATTATCTAATAATAATAGTTATTATTTCAAAATGGATTACCTATATGTTAAGGAAATTAGGAGATAACTTGCATGTGTTAAGACCGTTAACACATAAGTCATTACTCAATACTAAAATATTTAAGGTTGAGAAACCTAAAACTAACCAGCAAAAGATTTTTCCACGTTGACACATATCTGTGACATCTTAGACTTTGTCATATTAACCTTGACCGGATAGACAGATTGATAAAGAACGGAGCCTTAAACCAGTTAAAGCTCGGAACTTTACCAGTCTGCGAATCCTGTTTAGAAGGAAAAATGACCAATAGACCTTTTACTGGAAAAAAGGTATAAGAGCCAGTTAACCACTTGAGCTAATACATTAGGACGTTTGCGGACCGATGAATGTAGAAGAGCCCGAGGTGGTTATGAATACTTCGTCACATTCATTGACGATTATTATAGATATGGGTATGTTTACCTAATGCAGCACAAGTCAGATACTTTTGAAAGTTCAAAGAGTATCGTGTTGAGGTTGAGAACCAGTTAGGTAAAATAATCAAAACTCTACGATCAGATCATGGAGGAGAATACATTGACAGAGATTTCGAGGAATTCTTGGTTGAGCATGGGATAATATCCCAGCTCACAGCACCTGTATATCCTTAATGTAGTTCGTTATGGATATCCTAGTTCGATATGGATATGCACTGCAAACTGCAGTGCATATCCTTAATGTAGTTCCATCTAAGTCTGTTTCTAAGACTCTCTTAGAGTTGTGGAATGGTCGTAAAACTAGTTTATGATATATTTCCGCATAAGAGGGTGTCCAACACATATACTGAAGAATAACACTACAAAGTTGGAGCCACGTTCTCAGGTGTGCCTATTTGTAGGCTATCCTGAGGAGACTAGGGGTGGATTCTTCTATGGTCCTGATGATAACAATGTGTTTGTATCGAAAAACGCTACGTTTCAAGAAGAGGATTATATTAGGGAGTTCAAACTTCGAAGTAAAGTGTTACTCGAGGAGTTACTTACTGGTTCGACCAGCACACCATCGTCAACGACAGTTGACAAATATAAAGCACCTTCGACATCTGAGCATCAAATGCAAGCTCATCAGAATGATCTACCACCTAGACATAGTGGGAGGGTTGTACCACAACCTTATCGCTATCTTGGAGTTAGAGAGGCACAAGTTGTCGCATCTAGTGATGGTGTAGATGATCCATTGACCTATCATAGTGCAATGGATGATTCTGACAAAGAGAAATGGCTCAAAGCCATGAACCTAGAGATGGAGTCCATGTACTCCAACTCAGTCTGGGAACTTGTAGACCAACCTGATGGGGTGAAACCCATAGATTGCAAGTAGATCTACAAGAGGAATATGGGAGCAGATGGGAAGGTACAGACCATCAAGGATAGGCTAGTGTCCAAGGGTTATACCTATAAATAGAGAGTTGACTATAAGGAAACTTTCTCGCCAGTAGCCATGCTCAAATCGATCCGCACTCTTTTATCCATTGTCGTATATTATGACTATGAAATTTGGTAAATGGATGTCAAGACTTCATTCTTGAATGGTAATCTTGATGAGAGTATCTATATGGTACAACCAGATGGGTTCATAGCCCAAGGTCAATAGTAAAACGTTTGCAAGCTGCATAGGTCCATTTATGGACTTACGCAGACATCTCGATCTTGGAACATAAGATTTGATACCACGATCAAGTCTTATGATTTTGTGCAGAATGTTGACGAGCCTTGTGTGTACAAGTGCGTCATTAACGGGAATGTGGTTTTTTCTTATTTTATACGTCGATGATATTTTACTCATTGAGAATGATGTAAAGATATTATCGGACGTGAAAACCTGGCTAGCTAACCAATTCCAAATGAAAGATTTGGGAGAGGCCAATTATATTCTTGGGATTCAAATACTTCAGGATCATAAGAAATAATTGTTAGCTATGTCTCAGGCATCATATATCGACAAGATCATTGTGCGATTTGGGATGCAAAATTCCAAGAAAGGCAATCTGGCTTATCGGCATGGAATTCATTTGTCAAATGAATATTATCCTAAGACACCTCAAGATGTTGAGGAAATGAGACATATCCCATATGCCTCAGCAGCTGGTAGTCTCATGCATGTTATGTTATGCACGAGACCATACATCTATTTTGCAGTGGGAGTAGTCGGTAGGTTTCATTCGAACCCAAGATTGGATCATTGGGTGGCTGTGAAACACATTCTCAAGTATCTTAAGAGAACGAGAGATTATTTGCTTGTGTATTCCGGTGAGGTTATGATCCTAAGGGGATATACAGACTCTGATTTTTAGACAGATGTCGATTCTAGGAAATCAACATTTAGATCAGTGTTTACCCTAGGTGGTGGGGCTATAATATGGCTGAGTATAAAGCAATCTTGCATTGCTGACTCCACCATGGAGGCTGAATATATAGCAGCTTGTGAAGCAGCCAAGGAAGCAGTCTGGCTCCGTAAATTCTTGGGAGATCTGGAAGTTATTCTAGATATGGATAAACCACTCACACTTTATTGCTATAATAGTGGTGCAGTGGCAAATTCAATGAACTAAGAAGCCACTAGAGAGGAAAGCATATATAGTGGAAACTCATAGGAACCTGGCAGATCCGTTTACAAAGACCTTGTCGGCTAAAGTGTTTAAAGGTCACCTAGATGGTCTATAATTACGTAACATGTCTCATTTACTCTAGTGCAAGTGGGAGATTATTGGGATGTATGCCCTAGAGCTACGTGAAATGTAACGGTTTTATGTGTTTTGAAATAAAATGATGCATTATTCATCTATCAAAGTGTTTGTTTAATATTCGCATATTATAAATTATCTTGAATACCCTAGATTACTTATGTACCTTCAGACTTAGTGTATGAGTGTCATACATAAGAGGATTTAAGTATGAAGTTAGTAATCTTAAATAGTCCATAGAGAGCAAACAAAACAGGTACTTTTTTATGGTTTATCTATAGCTGCGGTCCATTCTATATTTTTATGGCGACCTTGATACGGGATAGTCCATGTAGAGACATGAGAAAGGAGGCGCCTTGTATGATATGATCATATAGGACTAGACCCAGATGGAAATGACATTCTTTTAATATCCTTAAACAAAGAAAGTCATTTCGATCTACTAGATGGTCATATATTGATTGATCTTAATCCTGAGTGTACTACGAACTCCTGCATGACAAGCTATGTCCTTTTATTTACAAAGGTGAGGTTGGTGTAGCAGTCCCGACCAATAGCTACATACTTTTGGGATATGGTCTGTTGTGTAGCTGGGAACGTTTTACATAGATATGGAGTTCACTCCTTCTTGCGAGAAGGAGAAGAGTATCTTTCTTAAGGGTTGATTTGGTATCTGAACGGTTAGAGCGCTCGAGTCTTTCAATTACGAATAGAAAGATTAAAATTCATAATGGTTATGAATAAATCGTTCATTATAGAATCAATAGTACTTAAGGTAAAAATAATTAGAGGGGTATAACAGACATTATGACCCGGCTCTAATTACGAGATACTCATGAAAGGTTAATCTATATGTAATGACTATATCGATGGACACCGACTTGGTTCGGCTTAATATATCATATGCGGAAATGAGAGTGCAGCTTCAGATTTTTAGTGGAATAATCCAGAGTTCATAATTCGGAATATTTAATTAAGAGCTTAATTAATATTTCGAGATTATTGGAGCTCGGAACCGTAGGTTCATTTGGTCATCGTACTAGCTCGATATACTATAGCGGATTTAATATAATTGGATAGTCTGATTATATACTCACAAAGGTATAAATATTATTAATATGATTAATAATATTATTTTGTCACACTAGAAACTTTATATTAAAAGTTAATATATGATTTTATTAAATATATGATATTTAAACACATGTTATTTAATTATATTAGATATAATTAAATGAAAGGTTAAGTTAGTAATTTCTAAAATTTGGGTTTTGGAAACCCTTGGATTTAATTTGGAAGTTACAAATTATTTAATGAAATTTAACCTTTTATTTTGTAACATATCTTTAATTATGGTAATTAAATTTGGTGTTGCAAAATTAATTAAAAATACATGTGTTGGCCGAATTTGATCATGGTGGAAGGGGATATGGTTCTGTTTTATTTTGGAAAATTAAACCTTATGTATAAAAAGGAAATATGATTTTTCTTTTGACTAAGCCATTCATTCTAATCCTAGCCTCCATCTTATTCTTCTCCAAATCCTCTCAATTGTTGAAAAAAAAAAAGAAAAAAAAAAGAACATAAGAAAAACAAAAATAAAAAGAACAACATTATTGTGTGACTTTATCTCTAAATCGTTTAGGGATTGATTTTGTGAGTCTTGCCCACACAAGTTTCCGTTAGTAACAAGATAGAGTTCGAAAGACTTTGTGATGTCAAACAAATCATCCTTTTCATCTCTTTCTTATTGTACACGGCACTGAGCATTGTTTTTGCTCATTGCATCCCCTTTCTTGGTGAAACGGAACTCGGTTTGGTTTCGTTTTAATTCAAAATTTTTGGGGAACATTTTGTGATGTTTTGGGGCTGTTTTCAAGTGAAATATCAGAACCAAAACACATTCGCTGTCCATGCTTTCATTCAGGGGCAATTTCTGCAGTGCGTTGGGCTCGAATTGAGTCCAAAACAGTCCAGTTTTTGTCCGGCAGTTCAGGGCTTGTAGGAGCGAAGCGGGGTTTACCGCTATGCCTATGATGCTCGGCGACCATGACACTGTTGGACTCCCAGCCCCTAGAGAGTATGGAGTAGCCCACGGGGGACTAAACCGGAGAATAAATGAGTCGCCACCCAGTGTGAACTGGGAAAAGATTTAAAGTCGCACCCACCCCTCGCAATGAAAGACCTCAAACCATTAGGTTTAGAATGGTCCCTTACTTATGCCAGTATACTGGACGGGTTCACACAATGGTATATCCATGTCTTATGCAGTTCATGCAAAGTATTTCAAATAAACATAAATTTGCACACCCATAAACATTAATAGAAATAATAAAAGCATATTAAATTAAGAAGTACGAGATGCAATAACGAAAATCAATCAAAAGCGGGAAAAACATTAATAAATAAATAATAAACGAAAAGGTGGGGTTAATCATGCATATATGAGTAGTTCCCGAGTGGTACGTGGAGTTGTATCCCAAGTACAGACCGCACTACCATCCATTCGGATTCGGCAACAGAATTTATGTCTGGGTTTCCATCCGATACACCACAAGGGATAATAACACACATCACCATCAATGCAATGTAAACAGACATAAAAAAAGGGTGAAATAATAAAGTAACAATAAAAATAAATAGACAAAAAGCTAAATAGTAAAATAAATGTGAAATAATAAAATAACGATGAAAGTGAATAAATAAATAAAAAGATAAATAACGGAATGCCAATGAAAGAAAAGAATTTGACCATAAATTTGACAGTCTTTAATGTAGGACTCCGCATACCCGGCTGGATGTATTTCACATCCCGCCAGACATGCAGCGTCTAGAACTATAAAATAAATATGGTAAAGGGTGCCCTCGGGTCTTACATTTTAAGTTGCTTTCTCGGAAGTGCGTTAGGCCGTCGCCAGAAGGATTGAAGCTTTGCTGTGTCTGGTTGCTGGTCGCTGTTTTTGCTTACTGTTTCACTATTTCTGCTCATTGTTTCACTGTTTTTGGGCTGTTGTTTTTTCTATTTTTGGTCTGCCATTTTGGCTGTCTTTGGGTTGCTGTTTTTGCTATTTTTAGGCTGCTGTTTTGGTTATTTTTGGACTATTTTTGGTTGTATTTTCCGGCTGTTTTTCTTCTATTTTTCGGTGGTTTTGGCACTATTTTGGGTTGTTTTTTGGCCTATTTTTTTGGTGATTTTGGGGCTGTTTCTTTCTGTATTTTGCTGGTTTCGGTGGTGGGTGTTTGTGTTTTTGTTTTCGGTTTTCTTTTTTGGTTTTCGTTTTTTTGGTTTATTATTGGGTGATTTTCTGTTTGTTGGTTTCTGTCTTAGGGGTTGGCTTGGGGTTTTGTGTTTTCGGTGATACTGAATTTTTTTGGGCTATTTCTCTGTTTTGGATGGTTTCTGTTTCAGTCTTTTGTTGTTTATTCTCCGGTGATTGTTGGTTTGGTTTGTTGTTTCGGTTGTTCTAGGGTTTTTTTTTTGGTTTTGTGTCAAGTTACCGTCTAAAGAAAGAATATGAGAGAGTCATAGGGTTGTTGTTGCCGTCGAAGGTCTCCAAGGGTTTTTTATTGGTGATGGTTCACGCCCAAGCCTCCTCCACTTTGATGATTTGGGCTATCTTTTATAATGATTTGGAGGGTTCTCTAAATAAGGAAACAAATCATGTTGATTTGGGGAATTGATATTGGGAAAGAATCTCATAAATTTGGTAAGGAGGATATCTCAAATCTCGTTATTTAGAAAGGATGGGATTTCAAATCTTGTTAAATTGGAAAGTAATTTGAGGGGATTTTAGCATGTGGAATGCATGGGATTTTATTTATTTGGGAATATTTGGGCGTGCATTGTGGATTGTATGGGCCTTGGGCGTGTGGATGGATTGCATGGGGTCTTGGGCCAATTGTGTAGGTTGCAGGGTAATGGGCCGGTTGCATGTGTTTGGGGTTTGTCCGAGACTAAGGTTTGAAACAGCGGTTGAGCGAATTCGAGGCTGGCTAGTGAGACTGAATCCGATGGGGTGCTAATTTTAGAGGTTTTCCTTCCTTCCGGCATTCATTTTTCGCAACTTCCGTAACTTTTCAGGTAGTGCCTCCATACGAAGCTCATAATCGGGCTCATGTAAAAATGTAGTTTCTACAGTCGCCCCCACTTTGATGGGGATTGTGCAGAGTGTGACAGTGACAACTCCATCAAAGTCATGCATGCATTTTTACTTACCTGGTTCGTCGGCCGTTGCCGGACTTACCTGTTGTTTCGCTACTTTTGTGAGATGCTTTGATCTCTGGGATTTGTTCCCGAAATGAGTTGATTCGATGGCGAGGTGCTTCGACCCCTGGGATTCATCCCTGCGAGATGCTTCGATCGCTAGCATTTATTCTTGAACTGAATTGAGTTGATGGTGAGGTGCTTCGACCCCTGGGTTTTATTCTCAAACCATGCTTGGTGTGAGATGCTTTCATCTCTAGGATTTATTCTCGAACTATGCTGAGTGATAGCGAAGTGCTTCGACCCCTGGGTTTCATTCCCGAACCATGCTGGGTGTGAGATGCTTCGATCTCTGGGCTTTATTCTCGAACTGTGCTAAGTTGATGACGAGGTGCTTCAACTCATTGGCTTTATTCCCATACCATGTTGTGTGAGATGCTTCGATCTCTGGGCTTTATTCCCGAAGTGTGTGAGTTTATGGCGAGGTGCTTTGACCCTTGGGCTTTATTCATGAACCTTGCTGGGTGTGAGATGCTTCGATCTCTGGGCTTTTTTCCCGAACTGTGCTGAGTTGATGGCAAGGTGCTTCGACCCATGGGCTTTATTCCTGAACTATGATGGGTGTGAGATGCTTCGATCTATGGGCTTTATTCCCGAACTGATGGTGATGTGCTTCGACCTCCGGGCTTCATTCCAAAACCATGATGGGTGTGAGATATTTTGATCTCTAAGGCTTTATTCCCGAACTGTGCTGAGTTGATAGCGAGGTGCTTCGACCCTTGGGCTTTATTCCCGAACTATGCTGGGTGTGAGATGTTTCGATCTCTAGGCTTTATTCCCAAACTGACGGCGAGGTGCTTCGACCTCTGGGCTTCATTCTCGAACTGTGCTGGGTGTGAGATGCTTTGATCTCTGAGGCACTTCGACCTCTGGGATTTTTTTCCAAACTGACGACGAGGTGCTTCGACCTCTAGGCTTCATTCCCGAACCGTGCTAGGTGTGAGATGCTTCGATCTCTGAGGCGTTTTGACCTCTGGGATTTATTCCCAAATTGAATGGGTGATGGTGTTTTGGTCCATCTGCGTGACTTTTCGATCCATTGAGGAGTTTTTTCCATGATGATGATGTGTTTCGACCTCTGGGATTCATTCCCAAATTGTTGATGACGTGGCCCTCGACCTTGGGATTCATTCCCAAAACTGTCGATAATGTGGGCCTCGACCCTGGGATTCGTTCTGAAAACTGTTGATAATGTGGGTCTCGCCCCATAGGATTCATTCCTGAATTGCCGATAATATGGGCCTCGACCCTGGGATTCATTCCTAAAACTATTGATAATGTGGGCCTCAACCCTAGGATTCACTCTGAGGTTCCTTTATTCCTCTTCATTCTTGGAGTTGCTTGTCATCGCCGCTTTTTCCTCAAAACCTTCGAATACATGACAAAAATTATGTGTATGTGACATGTGTGCATGTATACATGGATGCATTCCCTATTCCGATGGGTTTTCTTTGTCCTATTCGCTTGATGTCATCTTCGGTTAGGCATTCCTTGTGCTAGAGGGTTTTCTTCACTCCTTTAGGAATCCTTTTGGCCTATGGTGCCCTTTGCCTATGAAACGCTTTGGGCGCCTCCTGTGGGACAATTATGACCCATAGCGTCACTATTTGTACAGATCATGGTGTTGTTTTACATATTAACTATATGAAAAAGGAGATTTCACTCTTATCATTTGTGATTAGATCACCTAGATGTATAAATGATGAGAGGTCCCTGTGATTTGTTCCTGGATTGAGAATGATATGAGACAGTATCAATCCACGAAGGATAAATCATTAAACATCCCAAGTCAGAGCATTATCGAGATTGGACATCGATGAATGAGTAAAAGACTAGTATTACACTTGTGCGTGTTGTGAGGGCACAACGGCATAGTTCTCATATATTTGGGTATATGATGCTCATGCAAGTGTAATAGGAGGTTGTGTTTTACCGATGGATAAGACCCCCTCGGAATTCCATTGGTAGTATGATTATGTGTCTATGGAAGTCCGAAATCAGGGTAGGTGTATTTGGTCTAAACCTGAGACTTGCACTGCTAATACTTGCGACAATCAATATACTTTGGTTGTGGTTGTCTGAGATAAAATATCAATTAAAGAGAGATAACGATTAATTTGGAATTAATCGATTAATTAATATATTTGATATATTAAATGAAATTGGATTTCGACTCGGAATTAAAATTAAATTTTAATTCCGGCGAACAAATTAATTTAGAATTAATTCGTTAGCGACATGAATAGTGACTTCGCTAGGCGTAATCATTTAACTACGTCGCAACGGAAAATTCGTTAATTTGGAATTAGCGAACCTGAGCCCAGGATTGTTTGCGAGCGCATTCGCATTTCGAATTCGAGTGCGGCACGTCAAATCAAGCATCAAATCATTAGTCGCATCTAGCGTCAAATCACTTGTCACTTTGAGTGATGTGACTTGACAACTTGATTGATGTGATTGAGTGATGTGTGTGGTTGGCATTTGTGGGCATTAATTGCCTTGACTTTTGGAACCAAATTTTGTGTATTTGATTTGAGAAATCAATTACCAAAATAACTTAACACATTTATCTCTCTCTCCTCCATTCTCTTCATCTTTCTCACGCCCTTGGGGCATCATTTTTCTGGTTTCTAGTTCGCCAAAACAGTGAAGAAAATGGGAAGCAAGTGTGATTTTGTGGCAAAATCAAGAGTACTAGCACACTCCGGGATCATGCGAAGGTGATAGGGAAGTCCACCCATGAGCCGGGAATCACCAAGATGAAGCTTGGAGCTTGGAAGATGATCTCCAATGGCCGAACCAATGAGGAAACCATTGCACTGTCGTGACCAGTCCATGGAGGGCAGTGAACATTTTTATTCGTCAATGCGTCGCTCAACCGCTTGATGTAAGTATTACGCGACTTCCTCGAATGTATTCACACATGTTCATGCTTGATTTATGATCCTTGGGACCCTTAGAATCTCCAACACCCCCTTCGCATGATTATAGTTTCCTCCTATCAATTCTCATCCGGGGATTGTTCAATTCTATTTGGGTCCAATGGCTCATGATCTTGTTGTTTCCCTTGTTCGCGGGGTGGTAGATAGGTCATCCCCAGACCCGGCTCAGCTTTCTGCTCTTCGCTACCTGCACTGGGTCATACTGGATTACGTCTTTTTTGAAAACGGCTTCATCATTTTGGGATACTGAAAATCATGTCTTCTGATTCCCGATGCTTTCCTTTGTTGTCCTAAAGATGTGGAAAAGATATTGACTTGTTCTTCGTCCATTGAGTTGCAGGTTTGTTCTACCTTTTGCCTAAGCTATCTTTTCGGTTTTTCAACTTAGCAGATTGCTCTATCTGGCCTGAGTCGCCTTTTTAAGTTTTCAACTCAGCGAGCTAAAAATATATATATTTTTATTTTTTATTTTTTTTTCTCTTTCTTTTTCCAGATATGTCCTCATTCTCGAGGCTCTTTGCTCGTCCTCATTCCCGATGCTGTTTGACTCCTCTCCATTCCTAGAGTTCTTTGTCCTAATTCCCGAGGCTGCTCTACGTACTCCTCTCCATTCTCGGAGTTGTTCTTCTAGATCTCCTGACCTTGGTCCAGCATCTAAGAAACAAAAGACGTGATTTATAATACTTGACTCTAATCTTTCCCGGTTAGCTGGAATTTATGCAATCTATGAACATCTTGAACATTTGTTTCAATAAAGACGTCTGCATTACTTCTTAGTACATATGTAGGAAATAAACTGCATTGCAAGGGTACCTCTGTCGCTAACTGTTCCTCACGGATTTTACAATTACCATTTTTCTTGCCCACTCACGCTGTTATATTTTACTTGGGCTGTCCTTTGCGAATTTTCAACCAAACGAGCCTTTCTCTTTTTTCTTCTTTTTTTTTTTCTTTTTTCTATTTCTTTTTCCAGATATGTCATCATTCTCGAGGCTCTTTGCTCGTCCTTATTCCCGATGCTGTTCTACTCCTCTCCATTCCTAGAGTTCTTTGTCATCATTCCCGAGGCTGCTCTACGTACTCCTCTCCATTCTCGGAGTTGTTCTCCTAGATCTCCTGACCTTGGTCCAGCATCTAAGAAACAAAAGATGTGATTTATAATTACTTGACTCTAATCTTTCCCGGTTAGCTGGAATTTATGCAATCTATGAACATCTTGAACATTTGTTTCAATAAAGACGTCTGCATTACTTCTTAGTACATATGTAGGAAATAAATTGCATTGCAAGGGTACCTCTGTCGCTAACTGTTCCTCACGGATTTTACAATTAGCCATTTTTCTTGCCCACTCACGGTGTTATATTTTACTTGGGCTGTCCTTTTCGGATTTTCAACCAAACGAGCCTTTCTCTTTTTTATTCTTTCTTTTTTCTTTTTTTTTATGCAAAGTATTGTTTTAGCCTGTCTACGTTGATGGGCTCGGTGAACTTATTTCCTTCCAAATCTGACAGTCTCACTGCCCCAGTCCCTATCACCTTCTTGACTAGGTAAGGCCCTTCCCAATAGGGCCTGAACTTTCCCCTTGGGTCCACTACCAGTGGCTTCGACTGCTTGAGCACTAGATCACTTTATTTGATCTTCTTGGGACGCACCCTTTTGTTAAACGCCTTGGCCAACCTTTTCTGGTATAGCTGCATGTGGTACAAGGCCTTTATTCTTTTCTTATCCAGTAATGCTAGCTGTTCGAAACTCTGCGAGGCCCATTCCTACTCAGGCGATTCTGCCTCTGCTAGTACTCGCATTGACTGTATCTCTATTCCCACTGGTAACACTGCTTGTACCCCGTACTTCTGAAATTGGACTCCATTGTCCGTCACTATATTACGGGCTATTAACTTGGCCATCTAGCCTACATCACCGCCAAATAATTTTTTTTTGGCTGGTGATTCTTCCTTCTTCTCCCTTATTTTTTCGGCCCACTCTGGTCTCATTCTTCAGAGCTTCTATTTTACTGGTCTCATGTTCTGGGCAATCCCTTTGTCTACTCCTGACATGTCTTCATAGGACCAGGCAAATACTTTTGCATATTTTATTAATATTCTCTCTAATTCTTTCCACTCATCAGAGGTAACCTCACTTGTAATTGAAATTTCTTTGGGGTTTTCACATGTACCAAGATTAATTGCATTTGTCTTTGTTGAGTTAATGTCAAATATGCTCATGTCATGCGTGTTATGATGCAGACTAACAGGAAAAGACTCGAACAAGTAAGTAAAATCAATGTTTTTATGATTAATAAATGCAGGATTAAAATTAAATAAGTCAGAAAAATAAACATCTTCCTAATTTGCAGTCTCGTCTTCTTCCGTCTTCTTTCTTTCTTCGAGCGTCAGATTCTCCAACTGCATTAGTTCTTTTTCCCATTTGTTTTCCTCTTTTGAAACCTCCTCTTTGTCACTGCTCGAGAAGTTTTCCCAAAAATCTCTCCTCTGCTCTATTTCATCTTCACTACTGCTATCCCATATCGCCATGCAGGAAGCTTGGTGGTTGAGAGTTTGGAGGACAAAGCTTTCGGGTAGGCCATAGTTGATCATGTAGGTGGGTGGTGGAACAGAGTGGTAGTTGGGTAGAGGGTTTCTGTGTTTGTTGGGTTGTTCTTTTTTTGGGTCGGGTATCTTATGGTTGTCAATGAGGTTTTGGATCTCATGTCTGAGGTGGGTGCAGTTGTCAGTTTCGTGGCATTTTTCCTGATGGAAGTGACAGTATAGGTTTAGGTCGAAGTAGTGTAGCACATGGTTTGGAAATGGTATAGTTTCTATGGGTTTTAGGAGTCCTTGCCTCTTCAACTTTTCAAACACCTTTGACAAAGGTCTACCAAAATTAGAGAATCACCTGTTTCTGATGGCAGCGACCTCAGCATGAGCGGGCTTGGTCCTAGAAGACCCTCCAATGGTCTTTCTACTCTGGCCGTAAAATTTTCTATTCTCGGCTTCCTCTTCCTCGATATCCATGAAAGTTTCTCTTAACTGCCGAAAGTCACTAATCATGGAGGTCATCCTTCTCATCTTGTTATAAATGGAGGGCTTGGTGCCCTTAATGATTATCTTAATTTGGTCCTTCTCTGAGGGTCGTGTCTGTATCTTCAAGAGTTGTCCTCTCCAGCGATCCACATAATCTTTGAAGGTCTCATCTAGCTTTTGTTTGGTGTTTTCTAGGTCACGGAGTGACAAGTCTATCTCCAGGTCCGTGACATATTGGTTCAGAAAGGCCTCAGCTAATGCCCTCCAGTCATCACTGACCTTTCTCTCCAGGCCATGATACCATACTACGGGCGCCTCTTCCAGTGACAACTCAAACATCCTTAGCACCTGGTGTTTCGAAAAACCCACTGAACTCATGTAACGACCGATAGATTTTACTACTACCTACAGTAATATCGTCGCGTACAAAAATGAATTCATGCAAAATAAATTATGTTGGGACCCAAGTATATCCATAAAATAAATTTGGAGACGATCGGTAGACTTCTCGAAGTCCCGGGGTGGGACTGTTCCGTATTTCCTTTGAACCGCTTCAGTATTTTAGGCGTAACTTTTTCATACGATCTCCGATTTTATGAATTATATATCGCCGGAAAGCTTAGATCGAGACCTACAACTTTCACGTTATACATTTTTCCAAATTCGGAACATAACTAGGTCAAAAACGCAAAAAAAAAAAAATCTGAGTGAATAGTGATTTCGGGCTTAAATGGTAAAACACCAAAATTCTTCCTTTTTCTAGACATTTCTACACTTATCTTGTATCATTTGAGTCCTAATAAAAAAGGGGGCCAGTATTCATGAATACAAAAGAAATAAGAAAGAAAAATAGAAAGAGAGAGGAGAGAAAAACCGTAGAGAAAAGGGAGGGAAAAGAAGAGAAAAAAGAAGAAGAAGAAGAAGAAAAAGAGAAGAAAGAAGAAGGAAGGAAAGCAAAGAAGAACCAAAAAGGAGAGGGAAGACATCATTGGAAGCTTAGAAGGTGTAGAAATAAACTATAAAGTAGATCGGCCTCAAGATTCTCAGCGGCCTTCCACCCCGTGAAGGAACGCATCTCAGCCGTATACTGTGAGTGGAGACTTTCCCTTTTACTTAACTTTCATTTCATATTTTCATATCAGACTTACATTTTACGCTTTAGGGCGTTAGAAGCTTTTGCTTTCAGTTATTGTTATATATTTTTGTGTTTTGAGAAAGAAAATGATTTTCAGAAAACAGTGTTTATAATTTTAAGATTTAAAGTATATTTTTATGTTTTCGGGGCATGAGGTAAAACCTCACCCCAGTATGTTACTTCAGACACAGTTGGAATTGACGGATACAGAGAGCATGTGCACATGTTGAGGACTGAGGGGACGCTCTCAGATCCTCTAGATGGGCTAGAGGGACGGCGATACGTAACGCCCCTAGACCCTAGTTTGAGCTTGGGTGGTAGCATATATCCGCACCCAATGCTCCAGTTTGTGGCTTGGGGGACGGCGATACGTAACGCCCCAAGACCACCAGTTTCTGAGACAGTAGTGGCATGTTTTGGGAGACGACGATACGTAACGCCCCAAAGTCATGGATTTGCATTGTTGGCTCCAGTTAGGCGTATGGGGAGACGGCGATACGTAACTCCCTCATACGTCCAGGTTTTCAGACAGAGATACAGTCTTCAGAAAATTTTTCAGTTTTCGAATTTCAGATTTTCAGGATACAGTTTTCAGAGTTTCAGAATCCATATTTTTAGTAAATAGTTTTCAGAAAACAGATTCTTAAAGCCAGAGTTTTAAAGACAGTTTTCAGAAAGATGAAGTTTTTAGAACAAAGTTTTCATAAAAGATATTTGAAAATGTGATTTTAAAGTCAACAGACTTTTACTTCAGTTTTCAATTTTTGTTCACTCACTTAGATCGTATGACGATCTAACCCCCCTTAAGTCTTTATTATTTTGTAGGAAATCCAGGAGGACAAGCTCGAGAGGATGGATACTGATGTAGTCACCAGGGATGGAGTCCACCAGCATCAAGTCATAAAGCATAAGAGTCCAGTTCAAAGTCAAATTATTTGTATGCATTAGAGTCGTGTTAGTCATTATAAAAGTCTATTAAAGTTTTGTAAAAAGAAATATTTCTGAGTATGCATTTATAGGTAATAAAAGTATTTTATATTAGTTGAGTTAAGGTCTAAATGCATGACATTGCATTAGAATAGTTTACAATAATATCAGATAGTCAGAGGCTTATGGGGTTAACATAGCTATCCCCTACCGGTAACATCTCCCAGATCGGGGATGTTACAAAGATGGTATAAAAGCATGGTCTAGGGAGTCATTGACTGCAGTGGGCAGAGTGTTGGGGTCTTTTATCCAGTATCTGATCCTCGAGTACGTCCTCAAAGCTTTTCAGACAGGTTAGTAAATATTTCCCCAGCTATTCAAATTTCCTCTTTCCTCATTTTAGTTAAGGATCATTCTGTAGTAATCTTAGATTACTTTCTGAAGTTCCGAATAACCTAGGAAACCAGACTGATAAGTCCCAAAGAAAGATGAGAAAAGAGCAAGAAAGAGAAAAAAAAAGGAGACTAGAAGAAAAGATACCTAGAAGTTTGAACCAGTTAGAGACAGAGATGTAAGGAGATAGAAAGAAATAGAAAAGCCTAAGGATATCCACCCAGGAAAGTAGAAAAGAAAGATAAAGCTAGAGAGGAGGACATAAAATAAGTGTAGTAAACAAAACAGTAAAACCTATAGCAGTAAAAGAGAGTAACGAAAGCCCCAACAAGTATTAGAGTTGCCTAGCAAGATTAAGATTCCATTCCTACTCAAGAAATCCTTTTTAAGTAATCCAATAGTCTTCGAGATCCTCTCATAGATAGTGAACTTCTCGAGTAACGAAGAATAGTCAGAGAGACAACAGAAGGAAGAAATTTAGGATAGTCTTGAAGCCCCATTGAATCTAGATGCCAAAAAGGATTTCAGATACTCAAACTTCGATTATGAATCCCAAGTAAGTAGCAGAAATGGTTAAGTTACCTTATTTCCAGTAAATTTGATGAAGACAAAACCATGAACTATCTAACCTTCAATACCCTTCGATGACACTAGATAAAGGAGTTACTCTGATAGAACTTATCTTATAGGCATATATGACCATAAGAGATTTGACAAGAGTTCACCTAGGTATTTGGAAGATAGATCAGTCTAAAGTCAAATAGAAAACCATGAGAATATACAAGGATAAACCCATAAGGACGAGAGAGTTAGAAGAGACAAAGTAACAATATAAGGTGTAAAATAGAGTGCCATAGTAGAAAACCTATAGCAAGGATGGAGATAAGGATTTGGGAAGTAGGAGTATCATATAGAAATAAGAAAGAGATAGGGAAATAGAAAAAGATAAGAAATAAAGGAATTTATGGAAATATGAATTAGAGACATGAAGTTAAGTAATAAAGGATAATACCAAGATTAGCAGTAAAGATAAACATGCTAAGATTAGAACGGGATAAGAGATAAAAAGGATTAAAGAAAAGGTTCTTTCATTAAATAAGATACCATTCCTACTTAGAAGAATTCCTCTGAGACGATTCAATATCCTGTAAATCATCTCGTATAGCTAGCGAATCCTAGAATTAACAAAGACCGTTATAAGATGGGAAAAAAATAAGAACTCAAGGATGATCAGGGAACCTTCAAATGGACACAAAAATGCCAATAGAGAAAGAGAGGCTTTAGGACCTTCAAATCTTAAATTTGTAGACAAGCAAGATGAAATGACGATTAAAATAATAGATAGCTTCCCATAATCAAGAGATCCAATAGAAAAGACTTTTATCTATTCAGATTTTCACTCCTTCGAAATACCAGATTATAGAAGTTATCCTAATAGGGTCTATCTCATACCTATCTTACATGAGCAATGGACTCCCTCAGGACATAAAGTACTAGAACGAGGATAAAGAAACTTTCTGAGGCATAAATAAAAGAATTAGTGAGATATAAGCAGTTCCTATTAGTATAAACGACCGTGGGAAAACCCAATGGGGTTCTATTTGAAGTATAAATAGGACTTTGATAGGAACATCCACCTAGGAGAAAGATCAAAGAAGCGTTGGCTGTATAAAGAAGGAAATACTTAAGATAGTTCATTGATTAAGAAAGTTAGGGTAAAGAATTGGTAGACTAGCAAAGGATTACAAGAAAGCCAAATATCGTAGAAACCACAGATAAACTGAGCTAGTAAGGATTCGCAGGAAAGCATAAGGATAAGTATAAGAATAAATCTATAAGATTGGAAGTATTTAAGAAGTGATAAGGGTACCAGTATGGATGATAGGATAAAACGGTAAAATAAGGTTTATAACATGACCAGAAGGGTGAAATTTAAGAAACAAATATGAAAATGACTTACAATAGTCTTAACAGTGCGAAGTATGGTAAGGAAACAAAATATGCAGACAGTGTGAGGATTATGAAGAGTAGCAAGGAAATAATTGAATTAATGATTGTATGACCCTAGAACTTAGTAAAAGAAAGAACCTGCAAACGAGAATAATTAAAGATCAAACAAATCACGTGATGGGTCGATAACTAGGTAACAAATCTGGAGGAATTTGGACTTGAAAATTGAAAAAAAGAAAAGGAGGTTTAACACCATGTTGAGAAGGATTCGTGGGATACATTGAGAGACTTGTAAAAGAACCCTATGTTATTAAGAAAAGAAGGATTTTATGAAGGATGGAGTGTATGAATCAAAGAATAAGGAATCGAGAGACTAAGATTAAGAAGAAACCTTCAAGGAATCAGAAAGATTAGAGGAACAAAGATTATAGTGAGGACCTCATAAAGAATGAAAAAGTAAGGAGCGTATGACAATAATAGTATATTGGTCGGAGATTAAGTAATGAATGCTCGTAGTAGACTAGTAGAAACAGTTCTTAGAAAAGTAAGTGAGTAAAAGGTGAAGGACTAGAATGAGGAAGGAGCTATCATAGTAAAATGAGTCCTATAAGGAAGATAACAAAAAAGATTATATTAGTATCCAAAGGAAGAGTGTAGTATCATCAAGGCACCGAAAGTTTGAGATTAGCTCCCACTCTCCCAACCCTCGAATGTTACCAATAACGAATAGGATGGAAGTGCAACCTTGAGATACTCCAGGAACAAGTACAAGAGTAGTGATAATAAGAAAAGAATAGATAGTTCATGTGATAGATACTAAGTGGAAACATTAGATAAAGTAACAAGAGAAGAAGTAGTAACTAAGTATATGATAAGAATGTAAATGATAATGTTAAGGATAACCAAGGACAAGTAAGATCAGATATCCTTCAAGTAAAGAAAGAAGATATGACCTATAATAGGTGCAGATAGAGAATGAAGCAGAAAAGTAAATCAACAAAATGGTTGATACCAGTATGGAATGTGAGATAGTCAAAGGATAATAACAATAAGAGAGAACATACTAGATAAGTATTGATAAAAGAGAAATGTAATCTAAAAACCAAGAGAGCCAGTTTACCATAACATGGAAATTAAAGAAAAGAAAATACTTAGTTTCGACCGCATGTGAGAAGACTAGTGAACATAAAAGAATAACGGTGAAATATCGAGAATTGAGATCTATAAGATATAGTCCAAGAATAAAACATAGACTAAGTAAGCTTTGAGTGAAATAAAGAATGGATGAAAAGAATACTAAGAAAAAGTTAAAGAGGAATCGTATAAGGTACACAATCCTAGCTTAAGAAGACCAAACCACTACGAGTTTGGGATGGTTTAACCGCGGGTTATAGGTGGTTTGGTAAGTCGTATTATAGTACAGGAACGATGAAATAAATTAATGCCGAGCGGTCGTTGAAGAAGAGAAGCTTAAAGACTGCTAAAGAATGAAAAGGAATTATAGGAAGTTGATAGTTGAGTAATGGGAAATAATGTTAAGTTCAAGATGGACAAGAAGGATATAGAAGTATCAAGGGAAGATATGAGATATTAGAATCCTCAATGAGAGCCAAGAAACTAGCTATTAAGAGATTCCTCATGAGGCATAAATAAAAATCTATAAGGAAGGAATCCTAGAAATAAGAAGTATAAGGTACAACGAAAGTATGAAGTGATAATAGTCAAAGTACTCAGCAAGTAGTATTACAGAATAAGAACTTAAGAAAAGAAAGTGAGAGAGACCTAATAGTCAGCATAGGCAAGAAACAAGAGCTCAATTTTGTAGCATCTTTGGATATTTACGAAGCTAGAAGATCACGAGTTAGATGCCAGAGAGGATTCGAGGACAAATCCTATTTAAGGGGGGAGAATTGGTAACGACCGGTAGTTTTTACTACTACCTACAGTAATATCGTCGCATACAAAAATGAATTCATGCAAAATAAATTATGGTGGGACCCAAGTATATCCATAAAATGATTTTTGAGACGATCGGTAGACTTCTCGAAGTCCCGGGGTGGTACTGTTCTGTATTTCCTTTGAACCGCTTTAGTATTTCAGGCGTAACATTTTCATACGATCTCCGAATTTTATGAATTGTATATCACCGGAAAGCTTAGACCGAGAACTACAACGTTCACGTTAAACATTTTTCCAAATTTGGACCATAACTGGGACAAAAACGCAAAACAAAATCTGAGTGAAAAGTGATTTCGGGCTTAAATGGTAAAACACCAAAATTCTTCCTTTTTCTAGACATTTCTACACTTCTCTTGTATCATTTGAGTACTAATAAAAAAGGGGGCCACTATTCATGAATACAAAAGAAATAAGAAAGAAAAATAGAAAGAGAGAGAGGAGAGAAAAACCGTAGAGAAAATGGAGGGACAAAAAGAGAAAGAAGAAGAAGAAGAAGAAGAAGAAGAAAGAAGAAGGAAGGAAAGCAAAGAAGAACCAAAAAGGAGAGGGAAGACATCATTGGAAGCTTGGAAGTTGTAGAAATCAACTATAAAGTAGATCGGCCTCAAGATTCTCAGCGGTCTTCCACCCCGTGAAGGGACTCATCTCAGCTGTATTTTGTGAGTGGACACTTTCCCTTTTACTTAATTTCCATTTCATATTTTCATATCAGACTTACATTTTACGCTTTAGGGCGTTAGAAGCTTTTGCTTTCAGTTATTGTTATATATTTTTGTGTTTTGAGAAAGAAAATGATTTTCAGAAAACAGTGTTTATAATTTTAAGATTTAAAGTATATTTTATGTTTTCGGGGCATGAGGTAAAACCTCACCCCAGTATGTAACTTCAGACACAGTTGGAATTGATGGATACAGAGAGCATGTGCACATGTTGAGGACTGAAGGGACGCTCTCAGATCCTCCAAATGGGCTAGGGGACGATGATACATAACGACCCTAGACCCCAATTTGAGCTTGGGTGGTAGCATATATCCGCACCCCATGCTCCAGTTTGTGGCTTGGGGGACGGCGATACGTAACGCCCCAAGACCACCAGTTTCTGAGACAATAGTGGCATGCTTTAGGGGACGGCGATACGTAACGCCCCAAAGTCATGGATTTGCATTGCTGGCTCCAGTTATGCGTATGGAGGGACGGCGATACGTAACGCCGTCATACGTCCAGGTTTTCAGACAGAGATACAGTCCTCAGAAAAGTTTTCAGTTTTCGAATTTCAGATTTTCAGGATACAGTTTTTCAGAGTTTCAGAATCCAGATTTTTAGTAAATAGTTTTCAGAAAACATATTCTTAAAGCCAGAGTTTTAAAGAAAGTTTTAGAAAGATGAAGTTTTTAGAACAATGTTTTCATAAAAGATATTTGAAAATGTTATTTTAAAGTCAACAGACTTTTACTTCAGTTTTCAATTTTTGTTCACTCACTTAGATCGTATGACGATTTAACCCCCCTCCAGCTTTTATTATTTTGTAGGAAATCCATGAGGACAAGCTCGGGAGGATGGATACTGATGTAGTCACCAGGGATGGAGTCCACCAACATCAAGTCATAAAGCATAAGAGTCCAGTTCAAAGTCATAGTATTTGTATGCATTAGAGTCATGTTAGTCATTATAAAAGTCTATTAAAGTTTTGTAAAAAGAAATATTTCTGAGTATGCATTTATAGGTAATAAAAGTATTTTATATTAGTTGAGTTAAGATCTAAAAGCATGACATTGCATTAGATCAGTTTACAATAAAATCAGATAGTCAGAGGCTTATGGGGTTAGCATAGCTATCCCCTGCCGATAACATCTCCCAGATCGGGGATGTTACAACTCATCACTGAAACATATCGTCAGAGTAGGACCCTTGGATCTTCGTTTTCATTGAACTTGGCCATGTTAGGCATCTTCAACTGAGAAGGCAGCTGTTCTTGGAAAGTCATTGCATCATAGTCTAGTAGATCCTCATGTTTTCCCTTCATCTTGCGGGAAACTGACTCTACTTGTTCTATGAGTTTTTGTAACTCTTCCTGAGGCTCGGCTATCTTTCCCGCGGCATACTCAGCCATGTCATCATCAAAAATAGGGATTTCTTCGCTTACCCTATTCAGAGGCTCCTCACGACTTCCATTCCCATTGTTTTCTGTTCCTACAGTACGGGGTACTGTCAGATTGGCCATAGCGTTGGTCAAAGCTTGTAGTTGCTTGGTAATTCTGGTGATGTTGGTCTCCAATTGATCCATACGGGAATCATCACTGCCTGACGCATCCATGTTTGCTAACCTCTTATTGACAAGTTTTCATTCTTCTCTAACCCAACGGATATCTATGATGGTTTTTAAAACAAAGGGGTTAGCATGATGCGTGTATGCATGTGATGTATAAGATGCATGAGATACATGTGGTTATCAAAAAAACATATACCCTTCCGACCTTATTCCTCCCACACTCGTGGTAAGTCCATTTTTGTCCTAGGTATGGCTTATTTTATGCACTAGTGTGGGGTACACAAAATCATTCTCTCATACGCTACATGGGTGAACCTTGGCTACCTCAGTTCGTTTCCATCAATAACGGACAAAGACCGCCCATTTACAAGATTGACTAAGCCTACTATGGGAATCGTGTCATTGTCTAGAAACGATGAATTGGGCCCTCGGTAATCATGGTTGTGGTGGGGATGGACTTGGAAATATCTAAAAGTATACAAATATGTCATAACAAGGCGTACCCTTCCTGATGAAAGCTAGTGCAGATATCGGACTCATGGCTTTGGCATATTCGGATCATGTTTGGATGTTCTAAGCCCATCAATGTTTTCATACAAGTTGGCCCGTTATCATTTTAAAGCATTCAATCAGATTATCACGAGGTGTAAACTTGTCCCACTTGAAAAGGCCTAACAAGTTTACACTTTTGCGATAAGGTGGCTGAATAAATTCAAATGATAGGGGGCCCAAACACAAGGTGGCCAATCACCATTTTGAAAACTTTTGGCCCAATTATCATAAGATGCAAACTTGTCTCAGTTTAAATGGCCCAACAAGTTCGTATCCTATGACGAGAGATCCAAATGGATCCAAATGATAACAGGCCGAAACACAAGCATTATGGGTAGCTTCTATGGGACATATAACTATGGTTCGCATATGGGCTTACAATGGTATGGATATAGGCCCTCATCGGTGAAAGGTTGCCCACAACTAGGTCTCCCCACTCAATGGTTCGAGCGACCAAGTGAGCGCGCATTTTTTATACCCTAGGGTACGTGCCAACGAGTGATGGTTATCATCACACAATGATCCACCACCTTGAGTGAAAGCGACTTCACGATGCATGACGCCATCGGGGTAAGAAGGGTATGCAAAATATATGAGACTTGGGTAACCAAAGCCAAATCCACGGACACTACAAGGCATTGTTTCGGGGCCAATTCTCTATCCCAGTGGAGTCACCATCTGTAGAAGCAAAGCAGGGTTTACCGTTATGCCTATGATGCTCAGCGACCATGAAATTATTGGGCTCGCAGCCCATAGAGAGTACGGAGTAGCCCACGGGGGACTAAATAAGAGAATAAAGGCACCCAGTGTGAACTGAGAAAATATTTAAGGCCGCACTCACCCCTCGTAAGGGAATACCTCAAACCATTGGGTTCGAAATGGTCCATTACTTATGCCAGTATAATGGACGGGTTCACACAATGGTATAGCCAAGTCTTATGCAGTTCATGCAAAGTAATTCAAATAAACACAAATTTGCACACCCATAAACATTAATAGAAATAATAAAAACATATTAAATTAAGAAGTACGAGATGCAATAACGAAAATCAATCAAAAGCGGGAAAAGCGTCAACAAATAAATAATAAACGAAAAGGGGGGGTTAATCATGCATATATGAGTATTTCCCGAGTGGTACGTGGAGTTGTATCCCAAGTACAGACTGAACTACCGTCAATTCAGATTCGGCTACGGAATTTACGTCTGGGTTTTCATCTGATATACCAAAAGGGATAATAACACACATAACCATCAATTCAATGTAAACGAACATAAAAAAGGGCGAAATAATAAAGTAACAAAAAAATAAATAGAGAAAAAGCTAAATAGCAAAATAAATACGAAATAATAAAATAACGATGAAAGTGAATAAATAAATAAAATGATAAATAACGGAATACCAAAGAAAGAAAAGAATGTGACCAGAAATTTGGTCGTCTTTTATAGGACTTTGCATACCCGGCTGGACGTATTTCACGTCCTGCTAGGCATACAGCGTCCGGAACTATAAAATAAATATGGTAAAGGGTGCCCCTAGGTCTTACCTTTTAAGTTGCTTTCTCGGAAGTGCGTTAGGTCGTCGCTGTAAGGATTTAAGCTTTGCTGTTTCTGGTTGCTGGTCGCTATTTTTGCTCAATATTTCACTATTTTTGCTTGATATTTTGCTATTTTTAGGCTGCTATTTTTGATGTTTTTGGGCTGCTATTTTGGGTGTCTTTGGGTTGTTTTTTTTGTTTTTATTTTTGGACTGTTTTTGGTTGTTTTTGCTGGCTATTTTTCTTCTGTTTTTCGGTGGTTTTGGCACTATTTTTAGGTTGTTTTTTAGCCTTTTTTCAATGATCTTGGGGCTATTTCTTTCGGTCTTTTACTGGTTTCGGTGGTGGCTATTTTTGTTCATGTTTTTGTTTTCATTTTTTGCTTTGGTTTCATTTTTTTTGGTTTCTTGTTGGGTAATTTTCTGTTTGTTGGTTTCGGTCTTGGGGGTTGGCTTGGGGTTTTATGTTTTCGGTGATACTGATTTTTTTGTGGCTGTTTCTCAGTTTTGGATGGTTTCTGTTTCGATCTATTTTTTTTGTTCTCCGGTGATTGTTGGTTTGGTTTGTTGTTTCGGTTGTTCTAGGGCTTTTTTTGGTTTTGTGTCAATTTGTTGTATAATGAAAGAAGATGATAGAGTCATAGGGTTGTTGTTGCCATCCAAGGTCTCCAAGGGTTTTTTGTTGGTAATGGTTCACGCCCAAGCCTCATCCACTATGATGATTTGGGCTCTCTTTTATAATGATTTGGAGGGTTCTCTAAACAAGGAAACAAATCATGTTGATTTGGGGAATTTATTTTGGGAAAGAATCTCATAAATTTGGTGAGAAGGATATCTCAAATCTGGTTATTTGGAAAGGATGGGATTTCAAATCTTGTTAAATTAGAAAGTGAATTGAGGGGATTTTAGCATGTGGAATGCATGGGATTTAATTTATTTGGGAAGATTTGGGCGTGCATTATGGATTGTATGGGCCATGGGCGTGTGGATGGATTGCATGGGGTCTTAGGCCAATTATGTGCGTTGCAAGGTAATGGGCCGGTTGCAGGTGTTTGGGGTTTGTCCGAGGCTAAGGTTTGAAACAGCGGTTGAGCGAATCCGAGGATGGCTAGTGAGTCTGAATCCGATGAGGTGCTAATTTTGGAGGTTTTCCTTCCTTCCGGCATTCATTTTTCGTAACTTCCACAACTTTTCGGGTAGTTCCTCTATACGAGGCTCATCATTGGGCTCATGTAAAAAATAGTGTCTACAAGGCTGTTCGGGGACTATTCTGTGGCTGTTTCGGGGCTGGAATTTTGTCTAAAACTAAAGCAAAATTTCAGTGGTGGTGGCAGTAGCATTCGACATTCAAATGAGAAGGCACAAAATTTTTTAAAGTCTGATCCATGTGCCAAAACCATTTCCACTACGCGAGGAAAGTGTTTCCTACTGGTATTGGTTGGACCGAATACTGAATTACTCACATGTGATTCCTAATTGTTAGAAGTACACACTACCTTCAATAGGAATCTCCTCGAGTCGAGTAGCATATATAATCCTTTGACTATAGGATAACATTGATCTTATGTGAGATCCTTCACATTTTGATGCCATGTATGTCAGAAACCTTTCATGGTCTAGCCTCTAGATGTTCGTTGGGTGTGGACCGATGAACTCAATAATCAAGTTCGAAGCAAGATAGAATTCATCGGCTCGTATGTGTACCAAAAGGGGTTTAGGTATCTATATAAGTAAAGTCACGATTCTTAAAGCTTTGTCCAAAGTCGATCACCTAGGATAGATCGCATCAATTATGAAGAATCGTGGATATGTCGACATGAGATGTGCGCCTCGAAAACTTGACTGTTTATTCTATGTTTCCTAAGCACAACTCGGATAGCCTACGACAGAGGGATTGTTAAACATATATGATGACCTCGACTCGTATAGTTTAGAAAGGTCATTCGTGTTCTTCGTGAAATAGGAGGTGGCCGAATTACATACATATTAGCTTGGCTTATTTGACGAACGTATATGAACTTATAGAGTCCCAATATGAAGTTTACTCGTTGAGCACTTGGGTAGCCGATTAATTTTGATAAAAGATAATATTCGATATTATAATTATCAACTAAGATAATCAAGTATTATTGGATAACATTGATTATTTACTTTGACCTAATTGGATTAATTCAATAATTACACAATGGCTTAATAGTAAAATCATAATTATCTATACCATTTGAGGATATTATGGTAATTGTAAGTATGTAATAATAGGTTGTTCTAGCTTGATTTAATTGGATTAAATCAAAGTGGCAAACATCGAACTAATCCATTTCCTAATCCTTGTCTTGATTTAATTATATTAAATAAAAGTGGTAGACAATGGAGATTAGTCACACCTAATTATACATATTTGGAAAAATTAGATTAAGCCCACCTATAAGTTGATTAAAATTTTTATTAATTAAAAATTACCTAAGTTTTGCTATAAATAGCAAGCTTTAGGAAGGTTTTAATTAAGCTTGTGAAAGCTAAATACAAGCAATTCTTGAATAAATTAGCCTAAGTTAGAGAAGTGTTTAGAGAAGCTATTTGAGGTCTATACAACATTTCATCTAGGAGAAATCAAGATTGGATCTTGGGGTGAAGCTTGCTAGTATTGGAATCAATATTGGACCTTGAAGTCAAGCTTGCTAATCCTTGGAAGTTCTCCAAACATTTCAATAATGAGAATTAGATTGGATCTTTGAATCAACCGTGCAAGGTAAGTTTGATCTTCTCCAAAAGCTATATTTTTCATTATTGAGACATATAAGGTTGAATTATGTATTAGATACATAATGTTGAAATTAAGCTAATTAATCGTGCTATGATGATTTGGAAGTATAAACTCAATATGTTTGTAATTGGGTCAAAATATTTATGTTAGACATATATATAAAATTAGAGTTTGGAACTCTAGATAATAGCTTAAAGCTAAGGCTACCTTTCTAGAATCACTTGAACACCATTGGGTGACCTTTAATTGTTCACGAGTCATTTCATTGTGGGATTCTAATTTAGTTTGTGTTTTGGATTCAAAATTTACGCTAGTGCGTATTTAGAATAAATTTATATTTTTGTAAAAATATTTGATATTTTGAAAAACTTAATTTTTGTTCTATAACATGTGTTGATGTTGGTTTTGATGTTAAAATTAATTTTGGGTTTTTTGAAAATAGTTAAGGAAGGTAGAAGCAATTAGGGTTGAAAATCATATTGCCTTAACGTTTGAAATGAAAAAAAAAATTTCTGCCAGTGCGCGCACTGTAGCACGCGCGTCAGGATAGTACACGCACCAAATTTATTTTCTCTCATTTTTGAGTTTTCAGACTACGATTCAACCCTTTTTTTTCCTATATACTCGTAATGGAATATATTATTTCATTAAATTATTTAAAATTACATCCATGCTTGATATCCACGGATTAAACCCATTTTCGATGCGCGAGACACCGATCCATCCCAAGGAGTTCCACATCTGCCCTTACAGAATGGTATCAATAGCAAGGTTTAACTACACAACACATGTTACATGTTAGACATGGATTTGAATCTATGCCTATGTATTTTAATTTAATTATGCATAAGACATATTGGATTTGTAAAACATGTTTTCAATTACAATTTTGACCTAATTAAAATAGTGACTTGATTGTCATAAATCTCTCGTGATTAGCTTATTACTTTATTTTAAGTAATAGTATTAGTAATGTTGGAGCATTATTGGAAGATCCGTCTTGTCAATACGGAGATGGATGAGTTATTACTACTTATATCCAATATCGTCATTAGTGTGAAGGTATAAGTGCTTGGAACTTAGGTCGCTCCGGTAAAGCATTAGATGTAACGTGATGAGTTAATGAAGTCACATAATATCATCATTAGTGTGAGGGTGTACATACGAAGCTCATTAGTGCACATTGACAAGTATACACCTAGAAAACGTTTTAATCCAATATCGTCATTAGTGTGAGGATAAGAAAAGATTCAGGACCAAACTATGAGTCACATGAAGTGATTGACCTTGGAGGTCTACTTAATGAGTTTATAAAGGCCAATATCTTCATTAGTGTGAGGCTGGAGTAAATGTCATGGGATCCACTTCCCGCTATGAAATTTTGATAGTCAAATTTCTATCAATTAGTGTTATTATTTTGAAATGAAAACTATTATGCTACTATTTAAAATGTTATCTTATAGATGGCTGCCTCTAATCCATTGATGAGACTTTTGGATACCAATAAACTAAAAGAAGCCAAGAAATATTTCGAATGGGAAATGAACATACGCATTGTCTTATAGTTTTAAAAGTTGACTTATGTCACTGTCAATCCACTACCTGTTGAAATCGATCCTGACTCCATTCCAGAAGAATGAGAAACTTTTAATAGACGGAAGGATGATAACCTTAAGGTGAAATCCTACATTTTGGGATCGATAGTTCCAGATTTATTGAGACAGTACAATGAAGTACCAGATGCTTGGAACATCATAGGAACACTCAAGGAGTTATTCGAGGAAAATCAAGATATCAAACTTTATCGAAGATCTAAGGAATTATTTCCTGCTGAACTCAAGGATGGAGAAGCTGTCAGCATTCATGTTTTGAACATGATCGATCGAATTCGATACCTGGAACGACATGGCACTGTGATTGATGAACGACTGGGATGTAATTTGATTATGTCTCATTTACTTGGTTTTTATGCTAGCTTTGTATTAAACTTCCATATGCACTCGATGCAAGATAGTTGTAAAGAACTTCATAATATGTTACGCACGACGGAGTATGATTTGAGGAAATGTAATGCAACATTGTACCTCCATGGTGGAGTTGGCTTTTCTAAGACTTCTAAGAAGTCAAAGAAAATTAAGATAGGGAAGAAGAAGATTGCAAAGAAGAACTCCAAGAATCGCAAAGGCACAAAATTACAAATAGCTTGTGATCAATGTCTACATTGCAAGAATTCTAGAATTTGAAAGAAGAACTGTCCAAAGTTGATAGGAAAAGCATGACCCTCAGGTACGCTTTGTATTTTTCCAATTATCGACATCTTATTAGCCTTATATGTAAATAGTGGATGTGTGTTAGACACTCGCAGTCTTACTCATATTTGTAACTCCCTACAGGTAATAATGGTAAAAAAAGACTGAATAAAAGGGAGATCCAACTTAGAGTTGGTAATGGCGAGACATTGGATGTGAAAGCCATAGGATCGATTGTAAGTTAAATTTACAAGACTGTTATTTTATACCCTCACTTATCAGACAAATAATATCACTGCCAATATTAGATAAAGAGGAATATGAAATAAACACTAAGGATGAAACTTTTTATTTATATGATAAAGATAATTTATTGAAATGTGAATGTTATTTATCAAACGGTCACTATGTTTTGGAAACATATAGAGATATTCTTAATGTAGAGGAAAATACAAGTAGGAAATCTGATTAAATAATATTGAATTATGACATATGAGATTGGGCAACATAATTGTTAGACGTCTATCCAAATTGGTAAAGGATGGTTTGATTGAAAATCTTACCTTAGATATTTATCTGATTTGTAACTCATGCATCCAAAGGAAGATGACAAATGCCCCATTTCTTGGTGTCGGACACCATGTTGGAGATTTGTTGGAGCTAATACATAGCGATCTGTATGGTCCATTAAATCATGTCCCTTATGATATATACTTTGTGACTTTAACAGATGACAAGTCTTGATATGGATATGTCCATTTAATGAAACATAAGTCCGAAACATTTGACAAGTTCAAAATATTCTGAAACAAAGTAGAAAAAAACTAGTAAATTCATCAAGAGCCTTAGATCAGATAGAGGCAGAGAATACATGAATTCATAAATTATTTAAGGGATAATTGAATTCTTACCCAATATAGCCCACCAGGAACACCTCAATACAATGGTGTGTCTGAGTGTAAAAATCGTACTTTATTGAATATGGTGTGAACAATGATGAGTTATATAGATCTTCTTTATTACCTTAGGGGTTAAGTTTTACTTACTGCTGCCTACATACTTAATAGAGTTCCATCGAAAGATATTTCTACGACCCCCTATCAGATATGATTCGATAGAAATCCAAATCTGGGGCATTTAAAGATTTGGAGTTGTCCTACATACATTAGAGTTGCACAGCGGGATAAACTAACACCCAGATGGTATAAATGTAGGTTCGTTGGTTATCCTTGTTGGGTTTTCTAGGTCAAACCATGATCATATTAAGCATAAAATGGTGTGAATAAACAAAGAAGTATCGGAAATACTCACTTTGATCGGCTTGGATGCTGGCGGAGAGTTCAAAACTTTTCTTCCATGGAAGTTGCTCCAAGCTCCTCTTTTGATGTATGTTGAGCTTCCAAGCTTGTCCTTGAATTCCAAACTCATGGATTAGTGTCCCTAACACCTTTGTATGACTCCTTGATGTGCTAGCATGCAAGATTTTTGAATCAAAAATCTTCTACCAAGAACCCTAGGTCTCGACAATGGAGGGAGTGAGAGAGATGGAGTATACGGCTTTCACAAAAAAAATAAGAGAGAGAGAGAGAGAAATTGTGTGTTGTTTTTTATTTTCAAAAAATCAATTATCATATACCAAAACCAAACTTTTGGTATTAGTCATTCCAAATGACAAAGAGTGTAAAATAAACAACCACCAACTTCTATCACCATAAAGTAACAAAGTTGACTAGTTGATGTGACTTGTGGGCCCCACTTAAATTCAAAATCCGAGTGAGCCCGCAAACACGTTCTGTGCTCGGGTTCGTTAATTCCGAATTAACAAATTTTCAGTTGCGACGTAATTAAATCAATTTAATTAAATAATTATGCATAGCAAAATTACTATTCACGTCGCTCGTGAAATAATTCTAAACTAATTCGTTTGCCCGAATTAAAATCCAATTTTAATTCCGTTATGAAATCTAATTTCATTTAATATATCGAATATATTATTTTAATCGATAAATTCCAAATTAATCATTCTCTCTCTTTTAATTGAATTTTATCCCAGATAAAATTCTCCGTAATTAATCCTAGATTAATTTTCTCTCTCTTCTAATTAATCCCAGATTAATTATGTGCGAGTCATATGTCATCGGTAGGGGTGGGCGCGGTTCGGTTTGATTCGGTTTTTGTTAAAAACCGAACCAAACCATATTTTACAGTTCAAATTTTTTACCTCTCAAACCAAACCATTAAATAACGGTTTAGTTCGGATTGAAAATTTTTTAAACCAGCGGTTTACAGATTGGTTCGGTTCGGTTTATGGATTATTATATTTAAAATAAAATTTCATCCACTTAAGTGAAAAAAAAATAATAATAACTAGTCTATCCAACAAATGGTATGAAGTGTTAGGGTGTAAGCTGTGACTCCAGGGAATATATGCACTTCATGAAGGATTGAAAAATGAGGCACAATTAATTCTTGTATTTTTTTAAAAATTACCTCGAATTATGATGCTACCATCATTCTAATTAAGAGACAAATCTAACATCTTACTTTCAAGAATAATGATGCTACCATAAAACAAATAAATTGAAGAATAAAAGTATTAACAAATAAATATATTAACAAAAATTTAAGAATTAAATTATTAACATACTAATAAAAAGAAAGCATAGAATAAAATTAAAAGAAAAATACAAATTTTTTTTTATAAAAATTTATATTTTTTTAATTATAATGGTTCGGTTCGGTTTAACAGGTGCGGTTCGAATTAGGTCCTGAACCGAACCGTAAACCGTTTGGGGTGGGCCAATCCGAACCGCAAACCAAATCGTTAGGAAAAAACAGTAAACTCGGTCCGGTTTGATTCGGTTTGGTTCGGTCGGTTTTTTTTTCCCAACCCTAGTCATCGGTGAATCTTTGGGAAACGACCCATGAGATCCCTGGATATGTTGGCAGTAAATCCGGTCATCGGAATATCCGAATACGTGCGCACATAGTACTACATTCTTATCGATTTACAAGACATGATTGGATTCTAGCAAAGAGCCATGCCCACCCAATTCTCTAGAAATATTCTTTTAAGGAATATGTAATCTATGTAAGGCGTATTATACGTAGTATCGTGTATTGTGATCCAGTATCAGATATCACATGCTAGGCCTGGGGCTGAAATTGTATCTGCCCTGTACGAAGCACATATCGGATCTCTGGTAACTAGTCTCTATAATCGGATAATCCTGACCTAGTTATATTATCCCGATGACTGCAGTACTTAAGAGTACTAATTTCGTATCCTACGTGATCATCATATCCATATGACTGGAGTGATATTTCCATATTGACATCACACCCAATACACTATGATTCTCAGTATACCCAGAAAAGGCGTACACAGAACCTGTTAAAGCCCCGGACGACCAAAACCAAAGTATACTGATTGTCACAAATATTAGCGATGCAATTCTCAGGTTAAGACCAAATACACCTACCTTGATTCGGATTCCCATAGACACATAGTCATACTACCAATAGGATTCCTAGGGGTCTATCCAGAGCGAAGCTGTTCTCGTACCATCGGTAAACACAACCTCCTATGACACTTGCATAAGTATTCAATACTTAAATATATGAGAACTATGTCATTATGCTCCCACAACGCGCACAAGTGCAATACTAGTCTATTCCGCATTATCGATGTCCAGTCTCGATAATACTATGACTAGGGATTTTTAATGATTAAACCTTAATGGATTAATACTGTCTCATATCTTATTAATCCAGAACTAATCATATGGACTTTTATCATTTATGTATCTTGGTAATCCAATTACAATTGATAAATAGCAATTTCCTTTGTCACATAGTTAATTTGTACAACAACACCATGTTCTGTACAAATAGTGATGTCATGGGTCATAATTGTCCAACAATCTCCCATTTGGCCTATAGCCAATCACTCAAGTATCCTACACCTGAACTATGTACGGGTAGCTCAAACTTCTGCTGAGAAACTGCTTTCATAAGTGGATTTGCAAGGTTATCATCTGATGTGATTTATTCGATCATCACATCGTCACGATGTATGATCCGACGAATCAGATGAAATAGTTGAAATATATACTTGGATCGTTAATGAGACCAATAATTCTTTAGCTTGTGATGTAGCCTAGCTCAGCTGCTAACAGAACTACTCCTAATCTAATTACGAATTTTACAGATCCAAAATTGTTTCTTTTACTGCCTCAGCTGCAACAATATTCCACTTTTGTTGTTTATTCGGTAACAATATCTTGCTTGGAAGATTTACAGCTCACTGTTCCATTATTCAAACTATATAGTACCTTTATTACAACTTATAGTCATTTTTATCGGTTAGAAAACTTGCAACGGTGAACATAGTCATTCAAGTTCTCCCTCTCCATATCTTAAGAAAGCATCATTAGTTCATCTAAGATACTTAAAGATGTTCTTACCTTAAATCCAGTGACTGTCACTTGGATTGGCCTAATTGTGACTCTATATGCTCAAAGCATATGAGACACCAGGTCGTGTACATATATTTCAATGTACGAGTTCTCGGAGAGTGCCAACAAATTTTAGATCTATCCCAGTAGATCCTTATTCCTAGAATAAAGGTTGTCTCTCCCAAGTATTATATGGAGAATTTTCATGAAAACCAAGCTTTCACCGATTGTATTATGGGAATGTCATTTCCAAGAAATGATATATCATCATTATATATAGAACAATCATTATCAGTGCGCTCCCACTATCTTTCTTATATACATAAGAATTATATTCGTTTTGAATTAAATCATATACCATTATGAACTTATCAAAATGTTAGTTCCAAGAATGTAATGCTTGCTTCAATCCATAAATGGATCGATTTAACTTGCAAACCTTATTTGCTTGTTTTGGTATGACAAAACTGTTAGGATGTTTATAAACATCCTCCATAAGGTTTCCGTTGAAGGAAAGCGGTTTTGATGTTCAACTGCCATATTTCATAAATGAAACATGTAGTATTAGCAAGCATTATCCAAATGGATTTAATCATGGCAACAGATAAAAGATTTCATCGTAATCGACACTATGTTGTTGACGATACCTTTTCTGTACAAGCCTAGCTTTGTACATTTGTATGTTGCCATCCATGTATGTCTTCCTTGAAGACTCATATAGTACCAATAGACACAATGCCTTCCGGTACATCAACCAGTATCCAAACATGGTTGGTATACATGGAATCCATTTCGGACATCTTGGCACTTTTCCATAATAGGGAGTCGATACCTTATATCACTTCCTCATACGTAGCTGGTTCGTGTTCCTCATTAAGATTGACATTTTCATGAGGTGAGATCAGAAACCCATACCTCCCAAGTTGTTTTCTGACTCTCTCCGACTTACGCGGTTCTTGTGATTTTGAAGATTATGTTACAGTTTCATCCCTGATGAATTGTTTGTGTTCCGTTAAAGAATCGGTGCATGTAACAGTATTACTCCGATTTTCATCGAGTTTTACGTTCCTCACACTTACCACTGCATATAGGTATCCCTCTTAGGAAAACCGCATGGAGAGCAATAATTACATTGTTCTCTTGTGAGTTGTATAAGTACTATACTTTGGTTTCCCTAAGACAACCTACAAATAGGCACTTATCCGATTTGGGTTCTAGTTTGGTATCATCCAAACATATGCCCAACAATCCCAAATCTTCAGGAATGAGAAAACTCGGTTTCTTTTCTGTTCATATCTAATATGAAGTCTATCTAACAGATTTTTCACGGAACCTTATTCAAAATAAGTATTGAACTGTTTAATGTTTATCCTCAGAAGGAAATTGGTAGCTCAGAGCGACTTATCATTAACCTTATCATGTCCAACAAAATTCGGTTTCTCTGTTCGGACACACCGTCAAATTGAGGTGTTCCGGGAGGAGTCCACCATGAAAGAATACCATACTCTTTCAAATAATCGAGAAACTTATTGCTTAAGTATTTTCCACCATGGTCTAACCGTGACGGTTTAATACTTTAGCCGGTCTGTCTGTCTACTTCGTGTCGAAACTCTTTGAATTTATCAAAAAATTTTGATTCGTGTTTCAAAAGAAACACATAACTATATCGCGATGCCACATACGTAAAGGTTACGAAATGTTCATATCCACCTATAGCCTACCTATATATGGGCCCATTTACGTCACTATGAACAAAGGCTAACAGATCGGTGGCACTTACACTTTTACCAAGTAAAAGGTATTTTAGGCACCTTGCCTAATAAACTAGATTCGTAGACATCATTTGAATTAGAATCAAATCTGTCCTAGTACCCACTCTTCGAAAGTGTAGATAAACGATTTTTGTTAATGTGTCCCAAAACAATGCCATTTTTAAGTGTCAACTGATTAATTCAGTTTGAGTTATTTGTTTGTCATATTATATGTTTGAGATTTGTTTATATTCAAAATATAAATACTGTTATTCAAATCTAATCTGTTTATCTCAATATCATCTTTATAAAAAAAAAACACATAGTATTCTAGAATATAAGGGTATACCCGCAACGGGTTAAACTTAGATATAGAGATAATGTTTCTAGTCAAACTAGGTACATTATAACAGTTTCGTAATTTAAGTTTCTACCGTTAAAACAGCGACTCTCGTACCGTTTCCGACTCGAAGGTCAATCTCATCTGAAGTCAGTATCCTACTTATCAGCAGATCTCGCACATCAATACATATATCTATGTACCACATCCAGTACCTAAAATCCAATTTTAAAACCAGTAGTCAACATGTTTATGACAAACATACTTGCAGCCGGAGCCTTGCCCCGCCTTCACCTCATTCATGTCTGCCTTTTCCATACAGCAGTCACGCTTCCAGTTACCCCGTTTGCCTTAGTTTGGCAGACATCTTAGGATATGTCCATTGTCTTCCTAGAAGACTGTGACGATTTTGCCTTTGCCCCCTTTTAGAAGCTCTGGCTCTGCCTCCTTGAGCATAGCCATCAACTCTCCAAGAGTTTACTCTTGGTTCATAATGAACCTGCCCCAGCTTTCGGGTAGAGACTATAAGATCAAATCTTTGGTAATCTCGGCCACGTAGGTAATGCCCAGCTAACCTAGCTGATCGATGTCAGCAATCATCTGTGACACCTAGTGCTCGACAGATGTACCCTCTGATATACGCGAGCGAAAGAGCATCTTTTGCAATTCGTACTTCTAAGATTTAAGATTAGAACTATGAAGATCTTTAATTTCAACATCATGGTATAAAGATCTAATCCTTAATTCTGACGACAGAATTAAAAAGTCATTGCGGTAAGCATAACGGATTGAGCACTAAAGTTATCATCACCATGAGACTTTCAAAGCTCATGCTCCACTATTTTCTCAACTCCGGGCTCAGGCCCGAGATGTCACTCTATCAAATAGAATAACTTCTCAGTTCCCAGGACTATCCTGAGGTTCTATTCCCAATCTGAAAATTAAAGCCATTTAAAGATATTTTCACCCAAGATTATGTTCTAAACGCTAATCTTTAAGTTATCTTGATTCCAATCGTCCAACTCTCCAATCAACGATTTCGGGTACAATTGATTATAATGATTACTATAGTCTAACTATGTAATCAACTACTATTTGTAATCAAATACTATTTGATTGGTTAAAATTCAATTGTATACAAAGAGTCAAGAGGTAATAGGCTGGACACGCTGGTCCAATTTAATAAATTCTAAATATTTTACAATAATTTCCAAAATTGCCCTCACCCATCTAATATCCATATGATATACATTATTCATACATCACATCCATGTATTCACACAAAGCATGTTATTAATCAATGTAATCCAATTAAATAATATTTAATTAATGACCATCCAATGTTCAAACAATGATTTGATTTACGCGATTCCAACTCGTTTAAGAATAAGTACTCAAAGTATGAATTCTCGAATTATATCAAACTACAATATTAAATCCAATTTAATTTGTATTCAATATTAATTCTTTATTTAATTCCAAATTAAATAATTACACTTTATTAATGAGTCTTTGCAACTTAGATTCTAAATCTAATCTTAACGGGTCTCAAAGCCCAATTAACATCCAATGTCAATTTAATTAAAGTCCAATAGGCTTTTAATTAATTCATAAGGCATGGACTTTGGCAACCAAAGCCCAATAAGGAATCACCATTTGCCACAAATTTAATTTTGGCCCATTAGGCCAAATTAAATTTTAAAGGCCCATTTATTATATTTGGACTTTATAGAAATAGTTTTAGGCCCAATTGGATCCATCCAATTATCCTAAACCATACTTGGCCCAACCAAGCCCATTAAGCCCAAATACAACATTTTTAGCCCAATTCTAAATTAAGCCCAATTAATTAAATTCTAATATTCCAAATTTCACAATTTAATTAATTAAAGTGTATAGCCATAATTAATTAGTTAAATTAATATTTCCAAAACGCCATGACCTTAGGGCTCCTAATGAATTCGGCCAAGCCTCATGAATTGGGGAAAATTAATCCAATTAATTTTTCATCAAATTGATCATGTATAACTCTAAGTTAACATTATCTAAGCATACTCAAACAAATAATTTGATCAAATCATGCTCAAAAAAATAAAGAAAAACCAAATTCAAGATTAAGAACCCTAATTTTATTTCATTCTTAATTTAGGCTCTAATACCAATGTTGGGTTTTCTAGGTCAAACCAAGATCATATTAAGCATAAAATGGTGTGAATAAACAAAGAAGTAGCGGAAATACTCACTTTGATCGGCTTGGATGTTGGCGGAGAGTTCAAAACTTTTCTTCCATGGAAGTTGATCCAAGCTCCTCTTTTGATGTATGTTGAGCTTCCAAGCTTGTCCTTGAATTCCAAACTCATGGATTAGTGTCCCTAACACCTTTGTGTGACTCATTGATATGCTAGCATGCAAGATTTTTGAATAAAAAATCTTGCATGCTAGGTCTCGAAAATGGAGGGAGTGAGAGAGAGAGAGTATACGACATTCACAAAAAAAATAAGAGAGAGAGAGAAATTGTGTGTTGTTTTTTATTTTCAAAAAATCAATTATCATATACCAAAACCAAACTTTTGGTATTAGTCAATCCAAATGACAAAGAGTGTAAAATAAGCAACCACCAACTTCTATCACCATAAACTAACAGAGTTGACTAGTTGATGTGACTTGTGGGCCCCACTTAAATTCAAAATCAGAGTGGGCCCGCAAACACGTTCCGGGCTCGGGTTCGTTAATTCCGAATTAACGAATTTTCCGTAGCTACGTAATTAAATCAAATTTAATTAAATAATTATGCATAGCAAAATTACTATTCACATCACTCGTGAATTATTTCTAAACTAATTCGTTTACCCGAATTAAAATCCAATTTTAATTCCATTATGAAATCTAATTTCATTTAATATATCGAATATATTATTTTAATCGATTAATTCCAAATTAATCGTTCTCTCTCTTTTAATTGAATTTTATCCCAGATAAAATTCTCCGTAATTAATCCTAGATTAATTTTCTCTCTCTTCCAATTAATCCCAGATTAATTATGTGCGAGTCATATGTCATCGGTGAATCTTCGAGAGGCGACCCGCGAGATCCCTAGATATGTTGGTAGTAAATCCGGTCATCGGAATATCTGAATACATGCGCACCTAGTACCACGTTCTTACCGATTTACAAGACATTTTGGCTTCTAGCAAAGTGCCATGCCTACCCAATTCTCCAGAAATATTATTTTAAGGAATAAGTAATTTATTTCTGGCGTAGTATACGTAGTATTACGTATTGCGATCCAGTATCAGATGTCACATGCTAGGCCTGGGGCTGGAATTGGGTCTACCCCGTACGAAACACATTTGGATATTTGGTAACTAGTCTCTATAATCGGATAATCATGACATAGTCATATTATCCCGATGACTGCAGTGCTTAAGAGTACTAGTTCCGTATCCTACGTGATCATCATCTCTATATGACTTAAGTGATACTTCCATCTTGACATTACACCCAATACACTACGATTCTCAGTATACCCAGAAGAGGAGTACACAGAGCCTGTTAAAGCCCCGGACGACCAAAACCAAAGTATATTTATTGTCGCAAGTATTAGCGATGGAAGTCTCATGTTAATACCAAATACCCATACCCTGATTCAGATTCCCATATACACATAGTCATACAATCAATGAGAATCCGATGGGTCTATCCAGAGCAAAGTTGTTCCCGTACCATCGATAAACACAACCTCCTATCACACTTGTATAAGTATCCAATACTTAAATATATGAGAACTATGCCGTTATGCTCCCACAACGCGCACAAGTGCAATACTAGTCTATTCCGCATTATTGATGTCCAGTCTCGATAATATTACGTCTATGGATTTTTAAAGATTAAACCTTAATGGATTAATACTGCCTCATATGTTATTAATCTGGAACTAATCATATGGACTTTTATCATTTATGTATCTTGGTAATCCAATTACAAATGATAAAAGAGCAATTTCCTTTGTCACATAGATAAAATGTCTACAAAAACACCATGTTCTATACACATAGTGATGATATGGGTCATACTTGTCCAAAAATCCTGATAATTCCATGGGATATCAATTCTATAATTTTGAGAAACGAAATGTATTTGTTGTTCATTTTTCCACTTTTCTTGAAAATCAATTTTTGAGAGAAAGTAGGAATTGTAGAGAGATGGAACTTGATGAGTTTGATCCTAACATTAAAGAACCTAGGATGGATCCAGAGATCCAATTAGAAGAAGGATCTACAACACAATTTCTATGTTATTCGAATAGAATATCAAAGCCTCCTGAGAGATTATTTTTAACATCTGATGTGAGCCTTGATGTTTTCCTCTTAGAGGAACAGATCTGACTACGTATGAGGAAGCGATATTGGATATCGATTCGGGAAAATAGCAGAAAGCCAAGAAATTCGAAATGGATTCTCTCCATGACAATCAAGTCTGGGACTTAGTTGAAATTCCCTGAAGGAGTTAAACCTATAGGATGTAAATGGGTTTACAAAAGAAAGCGAGGGCCCGATGGAAAAGTGGAAACCTTTAAGGCCCGACTAGTAGTGAAATGTTATACTCAACATCCTGGGATTTACTATGAGGAAAATTTTTCACCAATAGCCATGCTAAAATCCATTAGGATTCTTTTAACCATTGTTGCATATCTGTTGGGGCAGTTGTGGAACCCCTAGGGTCGGATTGGTGCCCCGACAGTGGAAATGGGTCTACCCATGGATATCAAGTATGAGTGTAATTTTATATTATTTAATGAAATACTATATTCCATTACGAGTGTATAGGAAAAAGCTGGGACTAAATCGGAGTACGAAATCTCAAAAATGATGCAAAACAAAATTGATACGCGCAGTACATGTACGCGCTCGGACTGTGTGCCAGCTGGAACTCTTTTTGTTTTTCATTGTTTAAATGCTTCAGCTCACTTTCCAGTGAGCTGAAGCAATTAGGGTATTTTACCCTAATTGCTTCCGGTCTTCCCTAAACACTTCAAAAATACTCAAAATTAATTTTTAATTTCAAAACCAACTTCAACACATGTTATAGAATAAAAATCAAGTTTTTCAGAATATCAAATATTTTTCCAAAAAAATAAATTTATTCTAATTACACATTTGCGTAAATTTTGAATCCAATACACAAACCAAATTAGAATCCCAATTAGAAATGTCTCATGAATAATTCTAGTCCACTTAAAGGTGGTCAAGTGAATCTAGAATGGTAGCCATAGTTCTAAGCTTTAATCTAGAGTTCCAAACTCTAAATTATGTTTATTTCTAACATAAATATTTTGACCTAATTACAAGCATATTGTGTTTATACTTCCAAAACATCCTAACACAATTTATTAGCCTTATTTCAACATTAAGCTATATGATCATGCATCTAATACATAAATAAACATAGTTTAGGAGAAGATCAAACATTACCTAGTAAGCTTGATGCAATATCCATTCTACATAAGTTGAAATCGTCGGAGAACCTCCAAGGTGTGCAAGCTCGACTTCAAGGTCCAATCTCGATTTCCAATGCAAACAAGCTTCACTTCAAGTTCTCACTTCTCTAACTTAGGCCAATCTCTCTAAGAATTTGCTTGTATTTTAACTTGTAATTAAAACCTTCCTAAAGCTTGCTATTTATAGCAAAACTTAAGTAATTTTTAATTAATAAAAGTTCTAATCAACTTTTAAGTGGGCTTAATCCAATTTGTCCAAATATGTATTATTAGGTGTGACTAATCTCCTTTGTCTCCCACTTAAATTTAATCCAATTAAATCAAGCCAAGGATTAGGAAATGGATCAGTTAAATGTTTTCCACCTTGATTTAATCCAATTAAATCAAACCAAAACCACAAATTATTACATACTTGCAATTACCATAATATCCTCAAATGGTAAAGATAATTATGATTTTTTAATTAAGCCCTTGTGTAATTATTGAATTAATCCAATTAATCTAATTAGGTCAAAGTAAATAATCAATCTTATCCAATAACATTTGAAAATATTAGTTGATAATTATAATATCGAATATTATATTTTATCAAAAATAATTAGCTAACCAAGTGCTCAATGAGCACCTTTTATATTGGGACTCTCTAAGTTCAGACACGTTCGTTAAATAAGCTTGGCTATTATGTATGTAATTGGCCACCTCCGAATTCGCGAAGAACACGAATGACCTTTCTGAACTATACAAGTCGAGGTCATCACATATGTTTAATAATCCCTCCATCGTAGGCTATCTGAGTTGTGCTTAGGAAACATAGAATATACCGTCAAGTATCCAAGGCTCACATCTCATATCGACATCTCCACGATTCTTTACAACTGATGCGATCCACCCTAGGTGATCGGCTTTGGCCAAAGTCTTTAAGAATCATGACTTTACTCACATGGATACCTAAACCCCTTATGGTACATATATGGGTCGAAAGATCCTATCTTGCTTCCTACTTGATTACAGAGTGCGTCGGTACACACCCAATGAATATCTAGAGGCCAGACCATGAAAGGTTTCTGATATACATGGCATCAAAGTGTGGAGGATCTCACACAAAATCAATTATATCCTATAGTTAAAGGATTACATATGCTACTCGACTCGAGGAGATTCCTATTGACGATGGTGTGTACATCCAACTATTAGGAATCATCTGTGAGTCATTCAATATTCGCTTCAACGAATATCCATATGTCTATATGAGTTTCCTAAACTCAGGGTACATCATGTTAAACCATTGGAACTCCAATTCAAATATACGACATGTGTTAGTCTTCTAGGTTATAGGAATTCGACCGTATTCCAAAACCAATGACTAGGAATATTTACTTTAAGAATAGCTTACTCCCAGTGTCAAAACTATTCGCAGTTGAGTAGCATATGTAATCCTTTGACTATGGAATAGCATTAATTTTGTGTGAGATCCTCCAAACTTTAATACCATGTATGTCATAAACCTTTCATGATGTAGCCTCTAGATGTTCATTGGGTGTGGATCGATGCACTCAGTAATCAAGTGCGAAGCAAGATAGAATAAGTCAGCTCGTATGTGTACCATAAGGGATTTAGGTATCCATGTGAGTAAAGTCATGATTCTTAAAGCTTTGGCCAAATTTGATCACCTAAGGTGGATCTCATCAATTATGAAGAAATGTTGGAATACGGAAATGTTATGGAAATTTTTTAGTAGAGTCTCTCTTAGAAAGACCTTCAAAGAGTTGTAAGAAAGGCAATAGATCCCAAGAATATGAATAGGGCTTTCCCTTTTTAAATATGAACTTGTTCATCTATGCTTGTTTGTTATTTAGATGGGAAATATATGATTAATATTATTATGAAATACTCGTAATCAGGATTCATCAAGAGGTGTTGGACAGGTGGGTAAGGCGTGACCCCCCGTGTCACATAAATCTCAGGTTTCATTATCAAAACTCCGCGCTGGAGCTTTGGTACCCAATGACGTGCTCCTTTGAAGGATATATCATGAAGACCTATATGGCCTTTGGCGCCTCGAGGTAACCATAACACGATCGGTGAGAGAGGGAGCGTGACATTTGGCACCTCTAGGTATCCATAGCACGTATAGATTGAAAGCCGAGGTATTACGGTACCCTCGAGTTCGCATAGCATGGGGAGGGATAATCCCCCCATGGTGTTCGCCGCCCAGTGTTGGAGGTGCATAGCACGGGGAAGGTGTACGGGCCTCTGTAGCATGTGCAGCCTCATGATATGCCTAGTACGGGGAAGGGAAATACACTTGTGGCGTTGACCATCCCATTTTGGATCCGTAAGAGCATAGCACGGGGCAGGCTAGAAGGCCTCTATGGCGTTTGCAGACTTGGGGCCCGCCTAGCATGGGAAAAATCTTTCATGGCATTGGTTGCCCCCTGATCCGTAGCTCGATTTGTCGGAACATTAGACTGTAAAGTCCAAATTTTTTTTATTTTGGAGAACATGGGGTAGGACGCCACTTCAAATCCCTCGATGTTTTTGGGTTACTACGGGGGTGTGTCATACGTCATTGTCATTACCTTTATCATCTTTTTTTTCTAACAACTTGGTATGGGATGCCATTGCCTGCTAAGGAATACCAGAGGTTGAAAATCTTCCCTCCAGGTCAATCTCAGTTGTGACTTTGATGGCTCAATGTTGTATTCATTCCGTCGAGGCCATGCTATTTAAATGGCACAAGCAGGGAACATTCTCTTGTAGCCAAGTGATTACTGTGGCTCGGGGTTGAGTACGTCCCACCAAGGCCAAATTATGTTCATTGGCATGAGGTCGAATTTTCTCCCTCATGGCCTTGTTTGAATAGCACAATGAGGAAACATTCCATTATGGCCAAGTGACTACAGTGGCTAGGGTTGAGTATATCTCACCGAGGCTTTGTTGTGTTCGTTGGCATGAGGTCAGAGTTTCTCCCCAATGGCATTGTTTGAATAGCACAAGGATTGAACATTCCTTTGTGGCTTCGTGATTACAGTGGCTCGGGGTCGGGTACGTTCCACCGAGGTCTTATTTGTTCGTTATCATATGATCAGAGTTTCTCCTATATGGTCTTGTTTGAATGGCACAATGAGGACAATAGATTGCAGTGACTCGGGGTCGGGTATGTCCCACTGAGGCCTTATTGTGTTCGTTGGCATGAGGTCAGAGTTTCTCCCTTATGGCATTATTTGAATGGTGTAATGAGGGAACATTAACTTATGGCCCAGTGATTACAGTGGTTCGGGGTCGGGTATATCCTACCGAGGACTTATTGTGTTCGTTGGCGTCAGAGTTGTTTGAATGCACAAGGAGGGAACATTTCATAGTCGCCAATGGATTAAGTGGCTCGGGGTCGGGTATGTCCTACCAAGGCCTTATTGTGTTCGTTTTTATGGGGTCAGAGTTTCTCCCCATGGACTTATTAACTGGCACAATGAGGGATCATTCCCCTGTGGCCAAATGATTATAGCGGCTCAGGGTCGAGTATGTCCCACTGAGGCCTTATGGTGTTTGATGGCATGGACTATGAGTTTCGCCCTCATTGCCTTATCTTATCCAGTTCAGTTTGGGAGTTGTTAAAGATGGTCAGACAGAAGATATTCAATATTACATTTTTGAATGGTTCATAATCTACCGATTATAAAAACCTAATGTTAGATTTATGGTATAGTGGGCTCAGACGTTAGTGTTCATGCTTATGATGCGGTCCCTTAGGGAAACGTTGAAGTGAATTTGGTTGAATTTACTGAGTATTTATTGATGTTAATTAATTCAGTGTGTTGAAAGTGAAGGGGAAGTTTCCCCAGTTTGGGTCTTTGCTCGATCTGTGCTTCAGGATATAAAATAAAAGCATACAAAAATTGAATCTTCATTAAATGAAATTATTTACATCAGGCTCCCTACAAGTTATGTGGTGGGGCTGGGTACAATCTTGGTGGGGCGGGTACATCTTGAGTTGGAGGCACCTTGGACACATGGGTCGGGGATGGCTTTGGTTTCTTCTTGGATCAGGCCAAAGGCCTCTTAATGGGACATCTCCCCATTGGCCACCTTCGAAACCTAGTGAAGCATCCCCAAGTCCAAGCCGAGTTTTACCATGTCGATTAGCTCTATGGACTCCTCCAACCCATCAATCTTGGCCATCACTTTGGTAGCCTCGAGATGGTCGAGGAGCTCAGCCTATAGACTCCTCAACTCTTCTTAGGACTTGGCCAGCTCGTCCTGAGCTTTGTCTAGCTCATTCACAGCCTTTTCCAATTCGTCTATTTTCTTCCAGTGCTTGCTCTCGGCTTCGACAGCCCTGACTTGTTGTAGTCTATAATCATTCACCTTCAAGATAGCTGTTGGAGTTAGTGCTTGGAGCGCCAATCCGAATAATGTATTATACGCTATATTTTATTATTTTTAAATAAAATAAATACATATTCATTTCAACCTTTACCAATGGTAATGTCATTATGCATATTAAATTGATATATGTATAAATATATGCTAAGAATGACATCGACCTTAGAATAGTCATGTAGTAATATTGGGTATTGGGTGGACCAACATTGGGATAGTATTACTATTATAAACTATTCTTAAAGTAAATATTCATAGTCATTGGTTTTGGAATACGGTTGAATTCCTATGACCTATAAGACTAGCACATATCATATATTGGAATTGGAGTTCCAATGATTTAACCCAAAGTATCATGAGAAAATGAAGCTCGTATAGACATGTGGGTATTCGTTGAGCGAATACTGAATGACTTACATGTGATTCCTAATAGTTGGAAGTACACCCATCATCAATCACTACAAGAAAAAAGGCCTTTACTGACACTAAGGTTAGTGACACTAGGCTAAAAGTGTCAGAAACGACGTGTAAATGGGCCTATTTCCGTGTTTTTCACTTAAATATCAATAATTACTGACACTATGGTATCAGCGATTTTAGTGTCAGTAATTACTATTACAATAGTATCAGTAAGAAAAAAAAAAAAAAAAAACGCGTAGTCGTCTGGAGTCGAACCAACACCTCGCGGAAGTGACGTTTTTCGCATATATTACTGACACTAGAGTATCAGTAAATTTAGTGTCAGTAATTAATGATACCTTAGTATCAGTAAAAAAATTAAAAAAAAAAATTATTTCCTTAAGTCTGCTGGGACTCGAAATTGTAACCATTGATATAAATTTTTTTTTATTGTAAGGCTTTACCACTGGGCCAAATCGTGACTTTGTTCCTTAAACCGCGGTTTATAAAAATATATATGTATTTGTCGGGTCAAAACCAGAACCGTAGTTACCAAATCAATCTTAGTAATTTAGGGTTCCTCTCATTCCCACCTTTTTTTTCATCGCGCAGCCTTTGTTTCCCCCTTCTTTACTCTCAAATATGAATCTCTCATTTGTAATTTCTAAAATCTAAACAAATCCAGTACATCCTATCAATTATCAACCTTCAATGGCTTCAATTTTTACTCTCGTTAGTCGGTCTCTCCTCAGTCCTCTGTAAGCAGTAAGCAGTTCAAACTTCGATTATCAACCTTCAAAAGCTTCAAGTCCTGTTAAGAGTCCATACATGCAAATATTTTTTATGCAATTAAAATTTAAAATTTAAAAAAAATGGGTGGATTGAAAACAGGGGATATTATGGTCATTTAGCAACGAATGACCCACTTCAAAACCCTAAATTAAAACCCTAAGCTCAAAAGTCTTCTAACAGTCACAAACTCAGCAGTAACACTGCTTCCATTGAAGTCTTCTCCTAAAATCAACCAAAACACAGATAAAAAAATGAGACCCCCGAGAGAGGAGGCGGTTTCAGGGGAGGAAGAGACGGCGGCCGTGGTGGACGAGGTGGCGGCCGTTTTGGTGGAGGCGGCCGCGGTGGTGGTGGTTTCCGTGATGAGGGACCTCCTGCCGAAGTTGTTGGTTTGTGTTTTTTTTTTCCTTTTCTTTTGCTGTATTTTCTTGTTTGGTTGCTGAGAAAATAGAGGGAAAAATGTTAAATTTTTTTTGCTTCTTTTGGGTGTTTGTGATATTGTGAGTTTCGAAAATGGAGGAAAAAAAATGATGGGTTTATTAAACTGAAGAGAAACAAGTTATAAAGACCTGATTTTGGTCAATAACCTGGAAGTGTTTTTATTGTTTTGAAAGGTTAAAAAGTAATGGAAATTTTTCTTGTTGGGTTAAAAAGTAAGAGAAACAAGTTAGAAACAGTAGCAGTTTGAGCTTGGTGGGTCATGGTGGCAAGATAAGAAGCTTGGCAGAGTGAGAATCGCTACAGAGGAGTCTGCCACAACGGATTCCATTGCTGATGACTATTATGCTGTTTTGGGATTGGTAATTTATTAAATTTTCTGCTTGGATCGATCATGAGAAAAAAAAGCATTTTATAATCTTGAATTCATTTCTGTTACTGTTTTTCTTGTTGTAAAGTTGGCACTATTTTGATTATTTTCTCTCTTCCAGATGCTTTAATTTTGACTGATTTGTTACATTTAAGCTTATTGTGATTATTGTGATTGAAGATCTACCATGTGTGGTTTACTTGATTGCTATTGCTGGATTTTAACAGCTACCTGATGCCACAGCAGAGCAGATTAAGAAAGCTTACTATAATTGCATGAAATCTTGCCATCCAGACTTGAGTGGGAATGATCCAGAGACCACAAACTTCTGCATATTCATTAATGAGGTTTATGCGGTGGGTTCACATTTGAATTGGAGTGATTATATAGTATGGTTTTTAAGTAGTTATTTTTTTCTATTATAAATAGACACTTCCTGTGCAGGTTCTCAGTGATCCGGTGCAGCGGATGGTTTATGATGATATTCATGGGTATTCATTGACTGCTACCAATCCTTTCTTGGATGATTCCTGCCGAAAGGATCACGTGTTTGTCGATGAATTCAGTTGCATAGGTATGCATAAAGTCACTTTGAGCCCTGGGATTGTGATGTCAGCATCTAAAATTTTATTATTTCAAGCAGTTGTAGATATGAAAAAGCTTATAGACTGTGAAGGTAGGTGCTGAAGTGCATCTGGGAAGTTAAGGCATTTTCCTAGCATTACTACTTTTAACGCTCTCTTTTACAAATTGTGTACGCAGAAGACTATATTCTAAGATGAAGGATATATAAGTTCCTAGAAATTCTAAGAATTTTACTGAAGCTGGCATATTTTCTTCACAGGCTGTAAAAATTGTGCCAATGTGGCCCCGGATGTTTTTAAAATTGAAGAGGACTTTGGAAGAGCAAGAGTTTACAGCCAGTGGGGAAACAATGAATTAATTCAACAAGCTATTGAAACTTGGTAGGTTCCTTCCTTGTGGATATTTTTTTTTTAATTGTCTTGATGCTTTTATTTACGATATCAATTTATGACTTCAGTAACAACAAAAGTTTTATCTATACATTACTGTGTTCATATGTGCTCTATTATTTTGATGCCATTATATATTCTTCCAGCAATAATTTACTAATTTAGGATTATTATCAATTCGTTAATATTGAACATGTTATATTCTTACATTATGTCTCACTCCAAGTCATTGTCATATGTTGATTTATATGTATTAACTGAAGATGATGATTCCATATGTTTTTCAGCCCAGTTGATTGCATTCATAGGACTTCTGCTCAACAGTTGTATTTACATTCATGAACTGAATACCATTATAATAATATCGGTTTGATATTATTAAAATGCACGTATAATAATAACATTGAACATAAAAATGATAATGCAAAATATTATTGAATCTTATAACATGTAATGTTATTGTACAAAAAGTTAAACAAGAAATTAAATTTGGTTTTATTGCTTGTAAATAGGATGCGTGTGTGTATATTTAGGTGAGAGTTTTGGGAAAGCATTTTGTTAACAGACGAAAAATCTCACCATAAAACGAAATCGCCCTGAGATTAAAGAAGAGCGAAGGGAAGAAGGGCGATGGAACAAGGACATGTTTTACAGAGGTGATTATTACTTCCTATTTTTTCACTTTAATTCATGACATATTGGGAAATCTTCTATTCTTGCAGAATACAAATGACAAGGACAACATAGCTATTGTTCGTTGAGTTAATGAAGTAGTATGGTATTTCTCTTTTCTGTAAATTAATACATTCTTGTTCTACTTTTAGCTTAGAATTTTTTCTCCAGATTTTTTACTTCAGTGAAAGCAATATGAATCATATCTTTTATTTCAGTTTTATGCCCTGATGGGTTTAATTTGGTGGGTTAATTTGTTTTATTTGTGAGTTTTGCTAGTGGGTAAGATTGCTTTGAGACTTGAAAGTTAAAACAATCATGATGTAAAATATTCTATTAACAGTGTCTCGATGTTCTCTATGTCAGACATGAACTTGGAGATAGTTTTTTACCTGATGAAGTTTTGCCATGTTCTGATTGATACTTGTTGAAACCTTTGGGGGATATGGCACCTGTCATCTGATGTGCTTTGAGGTGCAGCATGAATGCTATGGAAGCAGTATTTGATATATTGAGATCTAACATGTTTATCTCATCTATTTTTATGGCAATTACCTGGAATGTTACATTCTAGTACATTTTGAGCTTTGAACTTTTAGTTTCCAGGAATTCCATAATGAACAACTATCTTGTCATCTTGATTTGCTTCCTGCATTTGGAAACAGTATTAGATCATGTCATCTGATAAACTTCATCTGGTTCATGAGATCCTTTTATTTCAGTTTTATGTCCGTCTATATATATATATATGTGTGTGTGTGTGTGTGTGTGTGTGTGTGTGTGTTATTGATTTGTTTGTTTTGGTGATTATGTAGCGGTATGAAAGATACAACTTGTTATTGTGGATGCCATTTGGTTTTTTATATGCATGCTCTTAGGTTGTTGGTATGGTTATTGTCAATAAGTGCTTTATGTGACAAAAATTAGATTAGGGTTATATTTTGTATTTTTATTTGGATGTATTTAATGTTTTTATTTATGAAGATATCGATTTTTTTTGGAAGTCCATCTAATTCTTAACATTTGGTTTATAATTTCAGATTTTGTGCCAGATATCATATTGTTGGGGGATTGTTGCAGGCTTCTCAACAAGTATCATGAATTTTGGTGGGGGCATGACATTTTGATGGGACTTTAAGAGTAGTTTTTGAAATATATATATGTTAATTTAAAGATTGTCTATGGAGTTTTTGTATTCATCATGTGATACTGTTGAATTGATTAATACGATTAATCTATTATATTGCGAATTTTATATAAATGTAATTTTTTAGTTTTTTATTTCATTGAGTTGGTATATATATATATATATATATATATATATATATATATATATATAATATATATATATATTATGATTAATTTAATTACAAAAAATAAGAAATATAATTGTGAAATAATACGATTTTTAAATTTTAAAAGATATTGACGGATATTGATACTATAGTAACAATAATTACTGACACTAAAAATCAAATATATGCGATATACTGATACTGCAGTAACAAAATTTACTGACACTATAGTATCACTAAATACTGATGATATAGTGTCAATAATTACTGACACTAAAATAGTGTGAGAGATTACTGATACCATAGTGTCAATAATTTTCTGATACTACAGTATTAACGTTTACTGACACTAAGAATCACTGACACTAGAAACTAGTGTCAGTGATTTCTGGCTGCGGCAACACTGACACATTTATATAGTGTCAGTAAAACCCTTTACTGACACTAATTTAGTATCAGTAAAAGCCTTTTTTCTTGTAGTGAATAGTAATCTCCTCAAGTCGACTAGCTTATGTATCCTTTCACTATAGGATAACATTGATTTTGTGTGTGATCCTCCACACTTTGATGTCATATATGTCAAAAACCTTTCATTGTCTGACCACTAGATGTTCATTGGGTGTGGACCGATGCACTCATTAATCAAATGCGTATCAAGATAGGATCCGTCGACCCGTATATGTACCATAAGGGGTTTAGGTATCTATGTGAGTAAGTCACGATTCTTAAGAATTTGTCCAAAGCTGATCACCTAGAGTGGATCGTATATATTAGAAATGGTGTTATGATTAGTTGTAAAGAATCGTGGATATGTCGACATGAGATGTGAGCTTCAAAAACTTGACGGTGTAATCTATATTTTCTAAGCACAACTTAGATGGCCTACGACGGAGGGATTGTTAAACATATGTGATGACCTCAACTTGTATAGTTCAGAAAGGTCGTTTCTATTTATCACGAATTTGGAGGTGGCTGAATTGCGTACATATAAACTAGGTTTATATGACGAACGTGTCTGGACTTAGAGAGTCCCACAATATGAAGTGTATTTGTTGAGTATTTCGGTAGCCGATAATGTTTGATAATAAATAATAATTGATATTATAATTATCAACTAAAATAATTAAGTATTATTGGTTAACATTAATTATTTACTTTGACCCAATTGGATTAATCCAAAATCACATAAGAGTTTTGTTATAATTTGATAAATATCTCTACTATTGGAGTATATTTTGGTAATTACAAATATGTAATAATATGTGTATTTGGCTTGATTTAATTGGATTAAATCAAAGTGATAGACATATAAGTAATCCATTAATTAAACTTTGTCTTGATTTAATTGGATTAAATCAAAATGGTAGACAAATATGATTAGTCACATCTAATTATACATATTTGGACAAATTAGATTAAGCATATATAAAAGTTGATTAGAACTTTGATTAATTAAAAATTGCATAAATTTTCTTATAAAAGGTAAGCTTGAGCAAGAATTAGAGATATTAGCCTAAGTAAAGTAGTGTTTAGAGAATCTTTGGAAGTTTTCTACAATATTTCAGAAAGGAGAAGAAGATTGGATCTTGGAACCAAGCTTGATAGCTTTGGAAATTCTCTATAATATTTCAACAAGGAGATGAAGATTGTATCTTGGAATCAAGCTTGCTAAGTAAGTTTGATCTTCTCCAAAGCTATGTTTTCATTAGTGAGTTATAATTAGTGAGACATGTAGTGATGAATTATATATTGGATATATAATAACATAGCTTGAAGTTGAAATTAGGCTAATGAAATATGTAAGGATGCTTTGGAAGCATAAACACAATATGCTTGTAATTAGGTAAAATATGTTCATATTGGACATGAAATATTAAATTAGAGTTTGGAGCTTTAGAGTATAGCTTGGATTTATGGCTACCATTCTAGAATCACTTAACCACATTTGAGTGACCTACAATTGTTCATGAGTCACTTTATTGTGGGATTCTATTTTGGTTTATGTTTTGATTCGAAGAAATACATATATGTATTTTGAATACATGTATGTTTGTTGTATAACATGTGTTGATTTTCGTTTTGATGTTTAAATTAGACTTTTAAGTGTGTTGAAGTATTTGGAGAAAATTGGAAGTGTTTAAAAATGATTTTAAGGCTAAATTCCTCACTGCCAATATTTTACACAGGGCATCGTCACGACTCCAAACTCCATCATCGTGAAACTCACCTCTCAGAGCTGCTGGCGTCATGACGCTCACCCTTGTGCATCGCGACATCAAGTTCTCGTAGATTAGGCATTGTGACGTGCAAAGAGTAACTACCAATGAGCGCTTACACTTCATTTTTTCCAATCTGGAGTTTCCAGACTCTTATTTGGTCCTTTTCTTTTTCCTACGGACTCGTAACGGAATATAGTATGCTATAAAATAACTTCAAAATAAACCTATCCTTAATATCCATGGGTTAAACCCACTTCCACTGCATGAGACACTTATCCGACCCTATGAGTCCCACACAACACATGTATTTGAATATTTGCCTCTTTAATTTTAATTTAATTATCTATAAGTCATATTTTATATGCATTGTATTTGTTAAATTAAAATTTTTATTTTGACCTAGGTATATTAATGACTTGATTTTCATAAATCTCCAATGATTAGGTGATTATTTTATTTTAAATAATAGTATTAATAATGATGGAGTATTATTAGATGGTCCGTCTTGTCAATACGGAGATGAATGAGTTCTTACTACTAATGCCCAATACCGTCATTATTGTAAGGGTATAAGTGTTCGGAACTGAGGTCGCTCTGGTCAAACATTAGATGTAGCGTGATAAGTTAACATAGTCACCCAATACCATCATTATTATGATGGTGTAGTTACGAAGCGCATTAGTGCACATTGAAAAGTATACACATAGAACACGTATTAATCCAATACCGTCATTATTGTGAGGATAAGAAATAGTTCATCACCAAACTTAGGAGTCACATGAATGTGATTGACCCTGAAGGTCTACCTAATGTGTTTATGAAGGCCAAGACCGTCATTATTGTGAGACTGAAGTAAATATCATGGGATCCACTTCCCACCATGAAATTTTGATTGTCAAATTTCAATTTTTCCGTTACGGGAGATTACATAATTACGTAAAGTAGTAGTAGGTCACTGATAGATTTAAAATCTATAATCGTATTAGTGTTTTTATATTGAAATGAAAAATATTCTGCTAGTGTTTAATTGTTGTCTTGAAGATGTCTTCCGAAAATCCATTAGCACAACTTTTGGATTCTAATATCCTGAAAGGGGCCGAGAACTATTTCGAATGAGAAATGAACATATGTCTTGTCTTGGAGTCAGAAAAGTTGAGCTATGTGACGATCAATCCATTACTTGTTAAAATTGATCATGATTCCACTCCCGAAGAGCGAGAGACTTTTGAAAATGGAAGGTTGATAACCTAAAGTGAAATCCTACATTTTAGGATTAATGGTTCCAAATTTTCTCCGACAGTACATAGAGGTACCTGATGCTTGGAGCATTATGAGAACACTCAAGGAGTTTGATGAGCGAAAAATATATCAATATTTATCGCCCCTTTTACCTAATATTTTGTTTAGTTTCTCGGGTTTGATGAACGTTTTGATGTGTTTTTATTTATTTTGTAGATAAATAAAGTATTGGGACTTAATGGAATCAACTCGGGGCTAAAATGATGAAATCTGGAGCAAAAAAATGGCGAAAACGGAAATTTACTATACGCGTCACTAGGTGAAGTCCTAAATTCCAATTTTGTGCAAGTTTGGTATTTTAGCCATAACGTTTTCATACGATATACGATTGAGCTGATTCAAGTTCCAAATTAAATAAGACACAATGATCTACAACTTTGAAGATTTAAATATTTTCGAATTCTGAAGTTTTGAAGGCCGAAATTGATAAATAATCTAGTGTATTTTGTGTAATTACTATGGTCATTTTCAAAATATAATATAAAATTAATAAAATAAAAAAGTAAAATTTTTCAAACTTCCACCAATAATGCTTGCATGTTTGGTGCCATGTTTGGTGCCATGTTTGATGCCATGTTTGGTGGAGCTATTGGTGGAGCAATTGGTGGAGAAATTGGTGGAAGCCTTTAGATTTTCCTATAAATACCAAGCATAACTTTGTAAATTTTTCATGCTTTCTTTGGCAGAGTTTCTCCATGAAAATCTAAAGGAAAATGTCTTGTATATTATTTAAGTTTTCTTGTATTTTCTTTTTATTTATTTAATAAAATTTTGTGTGTTTTCTTTTACAGCATGAGCAGGTAACCTCATTCTGCTGGGGTGAAAATGTAAGACTTTTAATATAATGAATTAGATTAATCTCCCTTATTTTAATTAAAATTTGGATTAATTAGTTACCGCCTATATGGCCGGTTTAGGTGATAACCTTATTTACCACCCATTTGGTCGGTTTTTCATTTCAGACATAGTTTCCTCTTATATGGTCGGTTTAGGTAATAACCTTATTACCGCCTATATGGTCGGTTGGATTTAATTGATACAAATAAAATTACCGCCTTTATGGTCTGGTTAATTAATTGGTAAATATTGAGAATATGAGAGATTTCTAATTTTGAAATATTAAAAGTGGATCCTCTGACCCCAGCATTTTCTTTTTTTGTACTTTTACATTTTTTTATTTCCAGCATTTACTTTATTTAATTTCCAGTATTTACTTTATGTCTTTTATTTTATTTAAGCTTTTATTAGCTTTAGATATGTGTCGTATCTAAGCCCATTATCTGGGGTTGTGATGAATTCCAATATCACCGATTAATAAGGGGTTGTTTTACGGTTTGGTTAATATAAAGGTTTATAAAGATATGCTTCTTGTTAACTGGTCATTAATAAGATTGAACTCGTAAACTTAAAATGAACTTGGAAGGGAGATTTTAGGTTTAAGACCCTAGACTTAATAACCCACAATCTTCCTTGAGGATAGATAACCTTTTAATAGATTTCCTTACAGGATAAGAATATACCTGTCGAGCGGGGGTAACCATAATTGGAACTTAATCTTAATGAATTCAGGTAACTTGGTTGACATAGGAATTTGATTAATTGGGTTACACTGTGTATTTATATTTGATCATCGGAAGAGGCTTTTACATATTTTTCTTGTTCCAGGTTAATAAAAAAAAATATTACACAAACGTGAAATAACCACTTCATCTTTTAAAAGATATTTGAAAAATTCAAAACCCTGGATAGTTTTATAAATTTGAATTTTCCTCAACCTATTTTTACGCAATTTTATTTACTTGTTTTTAAGTTTAAAGTCACCACCCAGTCAATCAATCAATCTATTAGATACTAGTAATCATTTGGCCTCATAAAATTAATAGCTAGGTATTAAGTCCTCGTGGGATCAATACTTTTTATACTACTTGAACGATATGTGCGCTTGCGTTATACGCGTGTGATTACGCTGGTCAGAGTTGTTCAAAGTAAATCATGAAATTGAATTATATCAGAGATTTAAAGAATTGTTCCATGCTACGCTCAAGGATGGAGGAGCGGTTCGCATTCATGTTTTGAACATGATAGACCAGGTTCGATATTTGGAATGACATGGCATAATGATCGATGAATGGCTAGGCCGAAATTTGATTATATCTTATTTGTCTGGTACTTACGCTAGTATTGTGTTAAATTTTCATATGAATTCGATGAAAGTCAATTATGAAGAACTTTATAACAATTTACGCACGACGAAATAAGATTTGAAGAAAGGAAATCCCACTTTGTACCTCAATGTTCTCGAAAGTCGAAGAAAATCAAAATAAATAAATAAATAAATAAAAAGATATCAAAGAAAAACTCCAAGAAGCACAAAACTACAAGACCAAAAGTAGCTCGTGATGTATGTCTACACTGCAAGAAGTCTGGACACTAGAAGAAAGATTGACCAGAGTTGGAAGGAAAGACAGTGGATTGGTGTACGGTTTGTATTTTTCCTATATTTGATATCTCATTAGCCTTAGATGAAAATAGTGGATTGGTATTAGACATCAGTAGTCCCACTCATATTTGCAACTATATGCATGTCATGTGGGTTAAAAGAAGGCTGAACAAATGGGAGATCTAGCTTAGAGTTGGGAATGAAGAAACATTGGATGTCAAGGCTATGGGATCGGTTGTTCTAGATCTCCCGAATAATTGTAAATTATTTTTACATGACTGTTATTATATACCTTTTCCTTATCAGACAGATAATATCATTACCGATATTGGATAAAGCGAGATATAAAATAAACATTAAAGATTGTGTTTTATGTTTATAAGATAAAGATAAATATTTGATATGTGAATGTTTTTATCTAATGAACACTATATTTTGGAAACATATCGAGATGTCTTTAATATAGAGGAAAATACAAGTAAAAGATATGAATTAAATAATATTGAATTGTGACATATGAGATTGGGCCACATAGGTGTTAGACATCTATCAAAAAATTTTAAGGATGGTTTGATTGAAGATCTTACCTTAGATTCTTATCCAATTTATGAGTCATGTATCCAAGGGAAAATGACGAAGGCCCAATTTCTTGGTGTTGGACATCGTGCTAAAGATTTATTGGAACTAGTACACAGTGATGTGTGTTGTCCATTAAATCGTGCCGCTTATAATGGTTCAACATACTTCATGACTTTCAAGGATGATAAGTCAAGATATGGACATGTCTATTTGATGATATATAAATCTGAAACATTTGAAAAGTTCAAAATATTCTGAAACGAGGTAGAAAAAATCGAAAAATTCATGAAATGTCTGGTGGTGAATTCATGAGTGACGAATTCAAAAGTTATTTAAGGGATAATGAGACTCTCACCAAATACAGCCCACCAGGAACTCCTCAACATAATGGGGGTGTCTGAACGAAGAAATCTTAATTTATTAGATATGGAACAATCGATGATGAGCTATACAGATCTTCCATATTACCTTTGGGGCTATGCTTTACTTACTGCTGCCCACATACTTAATAGAGTTCCATCGAAAGTTATTTCTACGACCATATATCTGATATGGTTCGGTAGAAATCCAAGTCTTAGATATTTAAGGATTTGGGATTGCCCTGCATATGTTATAGTTGCGCAGAGGGATAAACTAGCATACATAGTGCATAAATATAGGTTCGTTGGATATCTTGAAAATTTCATTGGAAATCAATTCTACAATTCTGAGCAACGAAATATATATATAACTCATTTTGCCACTTTTCTTTTAAATGAATTTTTGAGAGAAAATGGGAATTTTAGAAAGATAGAACTCGATAAGTTTGGTCCCAACATTAAGGAACTTAAGATGGAACCAAAGATCCAATTAGGTGAAGGATTTACAACACAGGTTCTACAAAAGTCAAATAGAATATCAAGGCATCATGAGAGACTATTTTTAATGTCAGATGCGAGCCTTGATGTTCGTCTCTAGGTGGAAACAGATTCGACTACGTATCAATAGGCGATATTAGATATCGATACAGGAAAATGGAAGGAAGCCATGAAATCCAAAATGGATTCTATGCTTGAGAATCAAGTTTGGGACTTATTTGAGCTTCCTGAATGAGTTAAATCTATTGGTTGTAAATAGGTTTATAAAAGGAAGCGAGGGCCTGATTGAAAGGTGAAACCTTTAAGGCTCGACTTGTAGTGAAGGTTACACTCAACGTCATGATATTGACTATGAGGAAACTTCTTCAACAGTAGCATTGTTAAAATCCATTATGATACTTTTAGCCATTACTGCACATCATGACTGTAAGATATGCCAGATGGATGTGAAAACGACTTTCCTAAATTGATTCCTCGATGAGGATATCTATATGGAACAACGATATGGTTTCGTATCCAATGAGACTTTAAAATTAGTTTGTAACCTCCAAAAGTCTATTCTTGGACTTAAATAGGCATCCCGAAACTGAAATCGTTGTTTTGATATGTGAGAGCATGATAGTATTCCTTATTTTGTATGTAGACGATATCTTTATCATTTGGAATGATATAGGATTGATGGAAAGTGTGAAAGCATACCTTTGTAAAAACTTCTCCATGAAAGACATGGGTGAAGCTTCCTATATATTGTGTATAAAGCTATACCAAGATAGAGTTAGGAAGCTAATAGGTTTGTCGTAATCCATATACATAGATAAAATTTTAGAAATGTATGGTTTTACCAACTGCAAGACAGAAAATGAACCTTTCTGATACGACATACATCTTTTGAAGAAAATAAAACCTCAAACTAAGGAAGAATGTCTAACTTGCCATATACTTCTTGTATTGGAAGCATTATATATGTTATGCTATGTACAAGACCTGATATCGGTTTTGGTATCAGTGTACTAAGGGTACTAAGGATAAGCTTCTCATATATGGAGAAGAAGAGCTACAAGATACAAGTTATACAGATTCTTGTTGGACAATTATGACCCATAGCGTCACTATTTGTACAGATCATGGTGTTGTTGTATAAATTAACCATGTGACAAATGAGATTGCACCATTATCATTTGTGATTAGATCACCTAGATGTATAAATGATGAGAGGTCCCCATGATTTGTTCCTGGACGAAGAATGATATGAGACAATATCTGTCCACGTAGGATAAATAATTAAATATCCCTAGTCGGAGTATTATCGAGATTGGATATCGATAAATACGTAAAAGACTGGTATTACACATGTGCGTATTTGTGAGGGCACAACGACATAGTTCTCATATATTTGGGTATATGATACTCATGCAAGTGCAATAGGAGGTTGTGTTTTACCGATGGTACGTGAAACAGCTTCGCTCTGGATTGACCCCCGCGGAATCCCATTAGTAGTATGACTATATGTTTATGGGAGTCTGCAATCAGGGTAGGTGTATTTGGTCTTAACCTGAGACTTACACTGCTAATACTTACGGCAATCAATATACTTTAGTTGAGGTCGTCCAGGGCTTTAACAGGTTCTGTGTACGCCAATGCTGGTATATTGAGAATCGTAGTGTGTTGGGTGTGATGTTAAGATGAAAGTATCACTCCAGTCATATGGAGATGATGGTCACATAGGATACAAAACTCGTTCTCTTAAATGCTCGAGCTATCGGGATATTATGACTAGGTCATGTATATCCGATTACATAGACTAGTTATCAGACATCCGATATGTGCTTCGTACGGGGCAGACACAATTCCAGCCCCAGGCCTAGCACGTGATTGTCTGATGCTGGATCGAAATACACAATACTACGGTATACTACGCTTGATATAGATCACATATTCCAATAAGGATATTTCTGGAGAATTGGGTAGGCATGGCGATTTGCTAGAAGCCAACCTTGTCTTGTAAATCGGTATAAATGTAGTACGAGGTACTTACGTGTTCGGATAGTCCGACGACCGTATTTACTGCCAACATATCCGGGGATCTCATGGGTTGCTTCCCAAAGATTCATCGATGATGTAAGACTCGCACTTTAATTAATCTGGGATTAATTAGAAGAGAGAGAGAAAATTTATATGGGATTAATTACAGAGATATTTTATCTGGGATAAAATATTAATTAAAGTGAGAGAATGATTAATTTGGAATTAATCGATAAAATAATATATTCGATATATTATATGAAATTACATTTCGACGCGGAATTTAAATTAGATTTTAATTCGGGCGAACAAATTAATTTAGAATTAATTCGTTAGCGACGTGAATAGTGATTTCGCTAGGCGTAATCGTTTAATTACGTCGTGACGGAAAATTCGTTAATTTGGAATTAGCGAACCCGAGCCCGGGATTATTTGCGAGCGCATTCGCATTTCGAATTCTAGTGCGGCACGCAAGTCAAATCGAGCATCAAATCGTTGGTGACATCAAGCGTCAAATCATTAGTCACTTTGAGTGATATGACAACTTGTCACTTGATTGATTGATTAATGTGAATAGTGATGTGGTAGTTGAAAAGCATTGATTGTTTTGCTTTTTGACTTTTTGGTAAATGGAAAATGCTTTTTGTATTTGTTTTTTATTTTGGAAAATAAAAATAATACATATATAAAACATTTTTTTCCTTTTCCTTTCTCTCTCCACTCATACGGTTTCAAGGAAACCATCTCTTCCCTCCTCTTCTCTTTCACGGCTTGGAGCAGATTTCCTCTTCCATTTTTTGGTTTGACCGAAAAACAAAGAAGAAGAAGGAGTGCTAGCACACACTTGAGTTATACAAAGGTGATAGGGAAACGATTTCTTGAGCATGGAATCATTTTGGAAGCTTGAAGCTTGGAGCTTGAATGGAGGTCTTCAATGGCCTTTTTTTAGAGGAGCCGAACCAGTCACCACCATACAGCCCACTGCCCAATAAGCTCACTGCCAAGCTTCACCATGGAGGAAGATTGAAGTGTTCTTCATCGCGTCGCAAGATCCCTTCATTGTGAGTATGTTTCCGCCATTCTCCTTTGTGTATTCATGTGTTTTGTGCTTGATTTGATGATTCTTGGGACCTAATTAGAAACCATCAGCCGAAACATGTGTGCCCTAAATGTCATGGTGATTTTTGGTTTTTTGAATCATTGGATGAGTTTAAAAGACTTCGGAAATGTTGATTTAGGATTCAATTGGATTGAAATCGGAATTGGACAAAAATTCCCTATAATGCCGTGACTTTAAAGCATGGAAAATGAATTGATTTTTGATTCAATAATGTTGGACATGTGTTGATGATAATGAGCATGATTAATTATGTAAATTGATATTTTGGAAATGTTAATTTGATTGTGAAATTTGGAATTTATAATTTAATTAATTGGGCTTAATTTAGAATTGGGCTAATAAAGTTGTATTTGGGCTTAATGGGCTTGGTTGGGCCAAGTTTGGTTTAGGTTAATTGGTTGGATCCAATTAGGCCTAAAACCATATCGATAAAGTCCAAATATAATTAAATGGACATTTTATTTTAATTGGGCCTAAATTGGTTTCTTGGAAAATAAGGGTGATTCCTTAATTGCGCTTTGACCCATATTGACCAAAGTCCATGCCTTAATAAATTAATTGAAAGCCCATTGGACTTTAATTAAATTGACATTGGATGTTAATTGGGCTTTGAGACCCGAAAAGATTAGATTTAGAATCTAAGTCCCTAAAGGCACATTAATAAAGTGTAATTATTTAATTTGGAATTAAATTTAGAATTAGTATTAAATACAAATTAAATTGGATTTAATGTTGTAGTTTAATATAATTCAAGAATTCGCACTTTGAGTGATTATTCTTAAAACGAGTCGGACTTGCGCAAATCAAATCGTTGTTTGAACATTGGATGGTCATTAATATCAGATTAATTAATTGGATTAGATTGATTGATAACATGCTTTGTGTGAATACATGGATGTGATGTATGAATAATGTATATCAGATGGATATTATATAGGTGAGAGCAATTTTGGAAATTGTTGTAATAAATTTAGAATTTATTAAATTGGACCTGCGTGTCCAGTCAATTACCTCTTGACACTTTGTATTTCTCTTCTCACCTATTCCCCTCAATGTAAATGAGGTTTCTTTAGAAGTGTTATTGTTGGACAATTATGACCATAGCGTCACTATTTGTACAGATCATAGTGTTGTTGTACAAATTAACTATGTGACAAAAGAGATTGCACTCTTATCATTTGTGATTAGATCACCTAGATATATAAATGATAGGAGGTCTCTGTGATTTGTTCCTGGATTGAGAATGATATGAGACAGTATCAATCCACGAAGGATAAATCATTAAATATCCCTAGTCAGAGCATTATCGAGATTGGACATCGATAAATGCGTAAAATACTAGTATTACACTTATGCGAGTTGTGAGGGCACAACGGCATAGTTCTCATATATTTGGGTATATGATTCTCATGCAAGTGTAATAGGAGGTTGTGTTTCACCGATGGTACGGGAAATAGCTTCGCTCTGGATAAGACCCCCTCGGAATTCCATTGGTTGTATGACTATGTGTCTATGGATGTCCGAAATCAGGGTAGGTGTATTTGGTCTTAACATGAGACTTGCACCGCTAATACTTGCGACAATCAATATACTTTGGTTGCGGTCGTTCAGGGCTTTAATCGGTTCTGTGTACGCCAATGCTGGGTATATTGAGAATCGTAGTGTGTTGGGTGTGATGTCAAGACGGAAGTGTCACGCCAGTCATATGGAGTTGATGATCGCGCATGGATACATAACCGGTTCTTTAAAAAAGGTTGGAACCGTTGGGATAATATGACTTGGTCATGATTATCCGATAGTAAAGAGACTAGTTGCTTGTTATCCGATATATGCTTCGTACGGGGCAGACACTTATCCAGCCCCAGGCCTCGCATGTGATCATCCGATACTGGACAGAAATACGCAATACTATGTATACTATGCCTGATATAGATCCTTTATTCCTGTAAGGATATTTCCGGAGAATAGGGTAGGCATGACGCTTTGCTAGAGGCCAACCTTGTCTTATAAATCGGTATAAACATAGTACGAGGTACTTATGTGTTCGGATAGTCCGACGACCGAATTTACTACCAACATATCTGGGGATCTCATGGGTCGCTTCCGAAAGATTCACCGATGACGTATAACTCGCACTCTAAATTAATCTGGGATTAATTAGAAGAGAGAGAAAATTGATCTGGGATTAATTGCGGAGATATTTTATCTGGGATAAAATATCATTTAAAGAGAGATAACGATTAATTTGGAATTAATCAGTAAATTAATATATTCGATATATTAAACGAAATTGGATTTCGACGTGGAATTAAAATTAGATTTTAATTCGGGCGAACGAATTAATTTAGAATTAATTCGTTAACGACATGAATAGTGACTTCGCTAGGCGTAATCATATAATTACGACACAACGGAAAATTTGTTAATTAGGAATTAGCAAACCCGAGCCCGAGATTATTTACGAGCGCATTTGCATTTCGAATTCGACTGCGGCACGTCAAATCAAGCGTCAAATCGCTAGTCGCATCAAGCGTCAAATCACAAGTCACTTTGAGTGATGTGACTTGATAACTTGATGGATTGAGTGATGTGTGTGGTTGGGGCTTTAATGGTTTGACTTTTAAAAACCAAATTCAAGTGAAATTCCTTTGAAATTTAAATGAGTGTATAAGATACACAAATTTAACCAACCAAATACAACTCTCTCATCTCTCTTTCTCTCATCTCTTCACGCCCAAGGGGCACCAAAACAGCTCATTGGTTTTGTTCCAAAACCGAACAGTGAGGGAAGCTTGGAGTGTGATTTTGTGGCAAATTCACAAGTGCTAGCACACCTACAAGACATGCGAAGGTGATAGGGAAGTCCACCCATGAGCCGGGAATCACCACAACGAAGATTGGAGCTTGGAAGTTGATTCAAAATAGCCGAACCAGTGAGGACACCACTGCACTGCCGTGAGCAGTCCAAGAGGGAGCAGAAACATTTTTGTTGTCCTCCGCGTCGCTCAACCGATCGATGTAAGTATTACGCGACTTCCTCGAATGTATTCACACATGTTCATGCTTGATTTGTGATCTTTGGGACCCTTAGAATCACCAACAATGGTATCAGAGCCTGGTTAAAAGCATGAAAATTATTTAGGGCTTAAAATTGGGTAAACTTGATTTTGAGCATGATTAATGAAATTGGATGATTTAGAATGCTTAAAGTATGTTTAATTGATGATTGATTGGATCAATTTGTTGAAATTATGTTTGGAACAAATTTCCCCAATTTTTTGGTGTAGGCCGAAAATGTGATGCCCTAAAATGTCTTGGGATTTTTGATTTTTTGACAGTTGGATGTGTTGGAAATCATTTATGATTTAATGTCGATTGTAGGTTTAATTGAATTGAAATCGAATCGGACAAAAATTATCCATATATTGCCAAGACATTATGAGCATGATTGGGTTTGATTTTTTGTTAATTTGTGTTGGACACTAATTGGTGTAGATGAGCATTATTAATTAGCCTAATTTTTGTTTTGGAAATAATGATTTAGGTGATTAATTATGTTAATGCACATTGATTAATTAAATTGTAAACTTGGATTTTAGTAATTTAGTTAATTGAGCCTTAAATTGGATTTGGGCTTGAAATGTTGTAAATGGGCTTATTGGGCTTTGTTGTACAAAGTTGGGTATAGGCAAATTGGATTGGATCCAATTGGGTCAAAACCGCATCCATAAAGCCCAAATGCGACTTAATGGACCTTTAAAGTTTAATTGGGCCTAATGGGCCAAGATTGATTTCTAGGCTTATGGGTAACTCCCGGATTGGATTTTGGTTATTCGGTTTTACCCGAGTTGACCAAAAGTCCACGTCTAAGAAATTAATTAAAAGCCCATTGGACTTTAATTAAATTGACGTTGGACGTTAATCAGGCTTAAGACCCGTTGCGATTAATTTGGAATTTAAGTCGTAAAGGTTTATATTATAAAGTGTGATATTTAATTGGAATTAAATAGTGAATTAGAATTAAATACAAATTGAATTGGATTTGATTGTGTAGTTTAATTTAATTCGAGAATTCGTACTTTAAGTACTTATTCGCAAAACGAGTTTGACTTGGGCAAAATCAAATCGTTGTTTGAACATTGGATGATCACTAATTATCAGATTAATTAATTTGATTAGATTGATTGATAACATGCTTGTGTGAATACATGGTTGCGATGCATGAATAATGTATATCAGATGGATATTAGATGGGTGGGACAATTTTAGAAATTGTTGTAATAAATTTGATTTATTAAATTGGACCTGCGAGTCCAGCCTTATCACCTCCTTATTCTTTGTATTCTTTTCTCACATATTCCCCTCAATGTAAATGAGGTTTCTTTAGAAGTGTAATGTAACGGGTAGAATTAAATACATGTGCTAGCGGGAGAGAGAAAGTGAGAGATTTGATTTAGGATCAATGTGTAAAGAATCCATCAGCATATCATTATTACTTTATTCATACGCGCTTTATTATGTGTTTAGAATCCATGTTTAAGGGTGTTTGATGATGAGACCTTAACAAAGATAATAAATTGGTTTCCAATTTGCACTCGAAAAACCCTGGCAAAATATTAAGCGTTTTTCCTTCCATTGAGTGATTCTCACTCAAGATCCGAGACTGACATTGGCTTGTTGGCTAAAGTCAAGGCCTTTGTCCGTCGAGGATGTGTTTGAATCACGAAGGCTTTGTTACATGTCAGTGTCTTGTCCAAGTTGTGGTTTGTTGGCCAAAGTCAAGACCACTTCTTTTCCATCGACATTGATTACGAAGCTTTCCATGGTCAATGGGTCGCGCTTAACTGGGATCACTAAGTTTGTTGTGCCAAAGCCAAGGCTTAGTTGATTCAGAAGAAAAAGGTTAGGTAATACATTGGATGTATTGGCATATATAAGATATATGTTTCAGACTTGGATGTCCCCCTACCGGATCTAGGAATTGGATTGGATCCAATTAATCTTAGAGATCTGCCTAGTTAATTATCATACAATTTGTTGGCCAAAGTCAAGATTGTGTGATATTTAATGTGATCCTAGCCCACTAGGAAACGCGTTTCCCGAGTACTCGATAGAGGGTTAGAGGCTCGCCGAAAAATAGTGGGAGGCAAGAATTGAATTTGCAATACTCGTTTAATTACTTGCCATACGCGCTCAAACAAATATCATACGTCAAATATATATTAAATGTTAGTTGGACTAATATTTAAATGTTGTTTTAATAAATAGTTGGACTATATTCAAACTATTCATTTATAGTTGATTTTATAATTGGATTATAGTAATCAATATAATTGATTTTAATCTATTAAATTATAGTTGATTAAATAGTTGGACTATTGTAATCATTATAATAAATAGTACCTAAATCGTTGATTAAATAGTTGGACTATTAGAATCAAGATATAAATTGAGAGATTGACGTTTAATACATAATCCTAGGGAAAATGTATTTAAATGGTTTAATTTTCAAAATTGGGAATAGAGTTTCAGGATGGTCCTGGAAACTAATAATAAGTTACTTATTTGATAAAATAACATATTATGCCTAAGCCCGAAGTTAAGAAAACAGTAGAGCATAACATTTGGAAGATTATGTGATGATAACTTTAGTGCTTAATCCATTTTGCTTGTCGCAGTAGACTCATTAATTTCTTAATCAGAACTAAGGATTAGATCCTCAAAGTATGATAAGGAAATTGAAGGATCTTCATAAATCTATGTTTAGATTTTACAAGTACTAAAATTGCAAAAAATAACTCTTGGAGAGTTAATGACTATTCTCAATGAGATAAAGTCAAAGTTTGCAATTAGGCAAGTAGCGCAAGGTGCACCTTACTTCGATATTCTAGAAGGCCAAAGCTTGGCCAAAGGCTTTTGGAGTGTTGAAAAAGGCAAAGGCAAAATCATTATAGTCTTCTGGGAAGATAAATGACATATCCCAAAATGTCTGCTAAATGTGGCAAACGGGATCGCGGAAGCGTGACTACCGTTTGAACAAAGCAGACATGAAGTTATTGAAGACGAGCAAGGCTCTGACTTCAAATATGGTTGTCAATGATATGTTCATTACTAGTATTAAAATTAGATTTTAAATACTTAGTGTGATACATAAATATATATTGATGTTCAGAATCTGTTTTGAACAGGATACTGACATCAATCAAAATTAATCTGCAATCTGGAAACGGGATGTAAGTCGCTGTTTTAACCGTAGATACCTAAGTTTAGGAACTACCCTCAGGTGTGTACCTAAATTAGGTAACTGTTATAATGTGACTAGTTTGACTAGATACATTATCTCTGTATCAGTGTTTGACCCGCTGCGGGTGAACCTTTATATTATAGAACACTAAAGTGTTTTATTATATAAGGATGATATTGAGATAAACACATTAGATGTGAATAACATAATTTATATTTTGAATATAAATAAATCTCGAATATATATATGACAAATAAATAGCTCAACTGATTTGATTAGATGAAACTTAATTGTGGCATTGTTGTCTGGGACACAATTAAACAAGAATCGTATATCCGCACTTTCGAAGAGTGGGTACGAGGACTAATTTGATTCTAATCAAATAAAGTCTATGAATCTAGTTTATTGGGCAATGTGCCTATAACACCTTTACTTGGTAAAATTGTAAAAGCCACCTATTTGTTAGCCCTAGTTCATAGTGAAGCAAGTGGGCCCATGTCTAGCTAGGCTATATGTGGATATGAATATTTCGTGACCTATACGGATGTGGCATCGCGTTATGGTTATGTGTTTCTTTAGAAGAATACAAATCGGAAACTTCTAGAGTTTCGACACGAAATAGACAAACAGGTCGGCTAAAGTATTAAACTGTCGCGGTAAGACCGTAATGGAAAATACTTAAGCAATAAGTTTCTAAAATACTTGAAAGAGTAAAGTATTCTTTCAAAAGAGGACTCTTCCCGGAACACGTCAAGTTGACGGTGTGTCAGAACTGAGTGACCGAATTTTGTTGGACATAATAAGGTTAATTATGAGTCACTCTGAGCTACCATTTCCTTCAACGGATAAGCTTTGACAGTGCAGAACTTATTTAGAATAAGGTTCATTTAAAATCTGTTTGACAGATGTCATATTAGATATGAACAGGAAGGAAACCAGGTTTCTCAATCCTGAAAATTTGGGTGTGCTAGGCATACGTTTGGATGATACCAAACTAGAACCCAAATTGGATAAATGCCAATTGTAGGTTATCCTAGGGATACCATAAGTATTGTACTTATACAACTCACAAGGGAACAATTAAATTGTTTCTCGCCATGTAGTTTTCCTAAGAGGAATACCGATATCCAGTGGTAAGTGGGAGGATAGTAAAACTTGATGAAAATTGGAGTAATACTATTCCAGGCATCAAATCTTAATGGAACACATATATTTCATCAAGGATGAAACTATTGTTGGACAATTATGACCCATAGCGTCACTATTTGTACAGATCACGGTGTTGTTGTACAAATTAACTATGTGACAAAGGAGATTGTACTCTCATCATTTGTGATTGGATCACCTTAGATATATAAATGAAGAGAGGTCCCTATGATAGTTCCTGGACTGAGAATGATATGAGATAGTATCAGTCCCCGAAGGATTAATCATTAAATATCCCTAGTCGGAGTATTATCGAGACTGGACATCGATATAGTTCTCATATATATAAGTATAGGATACTTATGCAAGTGCGATAGGAGGTCGTGTTTCACCGATGGTACGGGAAACAGCTTCGCTCTGGATAGACCCCTCGGAATCCCATTGGTATTATGACTATGTGTCTATGGGAGGCCGAAATCAAGGTAGGTGTGTATAGTCTTAACCTGAGACTTGCATCGCTAATACTTACGATAATCGATAGACTTTGGTCTTGGTGGTACAGGGCTCTAACCGGTTCTGCGTACACCACTTCTGGGTTTATCAGAGAGTCATAGTGTATGTGTGTGGTGTGATGTCGAGACAGAAGTATCACTTCAGTCATAGTGGAGATGATGTCACGCAGGATACGGTATTAGTGCTCTTAAGTGCTGGCCGGCCATCGGGATATTATAACAAGGTCATGTATATCCGATTATAGAGACTAGTTACCAGACATCCGACATGTGCTTCGGACGGGGCAGACACTTATCCAGCCCCATCCCTAGCACGTGACTATCCGATACTGGGCCGATATACACAATACTACGGTATACTATGCTTGATACAGATCTATATATTCCTGTAAGAATATTTCTGGAGAATTGGGTAGGCATGGCGCTTTGCTAGAAGCCAACCTTGTCTTGTAAATCGGTATAAACGTAGTACGAGGTACTTACGTGTTCGGATAGTCCGACGACCGTATTTACTGCCAACATATCCGGAGATCTCATGGGTCGCTTCCCGAAGATTCACCGATGACGTATAACTCGCACTTAATTAATCTGGGATTAATAGAAGAGAGAGAGAAAATTAATCTGGGATTAATCACGGAGATATTTTATCTGGGATAAAATATTAATTAAAGAGAGAGAACGATTAATTGGAATTAATCGATAAAATAATATATTTGATATATTATTAGAAATTGGATTTCGACGCGAAATTGAAATTAGATTTTAATTCGAGCGAACGAATTAATTTAGAATTAATTCGTTAGCGACGTGAATAGTGATTTCGCTAGGCGTAATCATTTAATTATGACGCGATGGAAAATTCGTTAATTTGGAATTAGCAAACACGAGCCCGGGATTATTTACGAGCACATTCGCATTTCGAATTCGAGTGCGGCACGCAAGTCAAATCGAGCGTCAAATCGCTAGTCACATCAAGCGTCAAATCAAATGTCACTTTGAGTGATGTGACATGTTGTCACTTGATTTGAGTGATTGATGTAGAAGTTGAAAAAGCAACTTTTGCTTTTACTTTTTGACTTTAGCATTTAATAGAAAGTAAAAAGAATTGGTAAATGGTTTTTATTAATTTTAGAAATTATAAAAACTAATTACATTTTCTTTTCTCTCCTCTCTTCTTCTCTTCTTTTTTAGCATTTTTCTCTCCATCTCTTTCCCTCTATTTTCTTCTTCCTCTCTTTCACGGTTTTGGAACCGATTTCTTCCTCAATTTTCTGGTTGACCGAATTTGTGAGAAGCAAAGGAAGAAGAGTAGTGCTAGCACACCTATGGGTTATATCAAGGTGATAGGGAAACTAACACATGAGCTTGGAATCATTTTGGAGCTTGAAGCTTGGAGCTTCCATGGTGTTCATATGGCCGAATTTCAAGGAGGAAGACAGCCCAACACCGAGCATGATAGCAGTCCAAGGAGGCCAAACCGAGCTTGAACAAGGAGGAGGATGGATCTTGTTCTTCGCATCTCAAACCGTTCAATGTGAGTATGTATTCCGCCTTACTCCTTTGTGTATTCATGCGAATTTTGTGCTTGATTTCATGATTCTTGGGACCTATATTAGAAACCTACAATGGTATCTTGAGCTTTGATCAAGCATGAAAAAGTTAGGGTTAAAATTGGGTAAACTCGATTTAAGCATGATTTGGTTGAATTGTTTGATGAAGTATGCTTGAATGAGGTTGAATTGAAGTTGTGTATGATCAATTTCATGAAATTGTATTGGATTCAATTTTCCCTAAATTTTAGGCATGACAAATTGGGTAAAATCAATTGAACATGATTTGATTAAATTGATTGATTAAGTATGCTTAAATGTTGTTGAATTAATGATTGATTGGATCAATTTGAAGAAATTATGTTTGGAACACAATTTCCCCAATTTTTTATGTTGGCATAAAGTGACAAATTTGGGTAAACTTGATTTTGAGCATGATTAATGAAATTGGATGATGAGAATGCTTAAAGTATGTTTAATTTAAGATTGATTGGATCAATTTGTTGAAATTGTGTTTGAACAAATTTCCCCAATTGCTTATGTTGGCCGAAATTAAAGAACCCTAAATTTCTTGGTGATTTTATTTGTTTGATCATTGGATGACTTAAAACAATTGGGTAATGTTGTTTCGAAGTTCAATTTGATTGAATTTTGATTTGGAACATTTTTCCCAAATTAAAGTGGCTTGGCTGAATTCAATTGAATATGAAATTCATTGTGTTTTTTGTATTTTAATTCATTGGATGAGTTGAATTGATTTGGGAAATGATGATTGTGGATTCAATTGGATTGAAACCGAATCGGATTGGAAAAAACCCCTAATTACCGAGAAAAAAGCATGTTAAATGGGTTTGATTTTGATAATTGTATGGGACACTATTTAATGTTAAAGTGCATGATTTAATTAGGCTAAATGATGTTTAGAAATGTTAATTAGATAATTAATTGTGTATTACACTTAGGTTAATTAATTATGGAATTTGGAATTTTATAAGTTAATTAATTTAGGCTTATATTTTGGAAATTTGGCCCTTATAGGTTGTAATTGGGCTTTTGGGGCTGGTTGTACCAAGTAAGGTTTAGGCAAATTTGGTTGGATCCAATTGGGCCTAAAAACCGATATCCATAAAGTCCAATTATGATTAATGGACCTTAATTATTTAATTGGGCCTAATGGGCCAAAATTGATTTCTGGGCTTATAGGGTAACTCCCGGATTGGATTTGGTTATTCGGTTTGACCCGAGTTGACCAAAGTCCACGCCTTAAGAAATTAATTAAAATCCCATTGGACTTTAAATTAAATAAACATTGGAAGTTATCGGACTTAGAGACCCGTAACGATTGAATTTGGAATTTAAGTCGTAAAGGTTCGTTAATAAAAGTGTAATATTTAATTTGGAATTAAATAGTGAATTAGAATTAAATGCGTATTAAATTGGATTTAATTATGTAATTTAATTTAATTCAAGAATTCGTACTTTGAGTACTTATTCGCAAAACGAGTTTGACTCGCGCAAAAATCAAATCGTTGTTTGAACATTGGATGATCACTAATTATCAGATTAATTAATTGGATTAGATTGATTGATAACATGCTTGTATGAATACATGGTTGCGATGCATGAATAATGTATATCAAATGGATATTAGTCGGGTGGGGCAATTTGGAAATTGTTGTAATAAATTTGATTTATTAAATTGGACCTGCGTGTCCAGCCTTTTCACCTCTATACTCTTTGTATTCTCTTCTCACCTATTCCCCTCAATGTAAATGAGGTTTCTTTAGAAGTGTAGTGTAACGGGAAGAAATAAATACATGTGCTAGCTTTGGAGAGAGAAAATGAGAGATTTGATCTAGGATCAATGTAAAGTATCCATCCGCATATCATTATTATTTTATTTCATATGCGCCTTTATTATGTGTTTAGAATGCATGTTTAAGGGTGTATGATGATGAGACCTTAATAAAGATAATAAATTGGTAGCCAATTGCACGCGAAAAACCCTCGCTTCAATATTAAGTGTTTTTCCTTCCATTGAGTGATTCTCACTCAAGATCCGAGATTGGCATTGGGTTGTTTGGCCAAAGTCAAGCCCTTTGTCCGTCAAAGATGTGTTTGAATCACGAAGGCTTTGTTCCATATCGGTGTCTTGTCCAAGTTGTGGTTTGTTGGCCAAAGTCAAGACCACTTCTTGTCCACGACATTGATTACGAAGCTTTCCCATGGTCAATGGGTCGCGCTGACTGGGATCACTAGGTTTGTTGTGCCAAAGCCAAGGCTTAGTTGATTCAGAGGAAAAAGGTTAGGTAATCATTGGATGTATTGGCATATATAGATATATGTTTAGGGATTTGGATATCCGCCTACTGGATCTAGGAATTGGATGGGATCCAATTGATCTTCGAGATCTACCTAGTTAATTATCATACAATTTGTTGGCCAAAGTCAAGATTGTGTGATATTTAACGGGATCCTAGCCCACTAGGAAACACGGTTTCCCGAGTACTCGACAGAGGGTTAGAGGCTCGCCGAAAAATAGTGGGAGGTAAGAATTGAATTTGCAATACTTATTCAATTACTCGCCATACGCGCTCAATCACAAATTATTTCGTCGTTAGATTAAATGTTAGTTGGACTAATATTTAAATTGTTGTTTTAATAAGCAGTTGGACTGTATTATATTTGATTATATGTAATTGGATTATATTAATCAATATATTTGAATTAATTAATTTCGATTTACAGTTGATTTATAATTGGATTATAGTAATCAATGTAATTGAGGTAATTAATTAATTTAATTATATTTGATTATACAGTTGGACTATTATAATCATTATAATAAATAGTACCACAAATCGTTGATTAATAGTTGGACTATTAGAATCAAGATATAATTGAAAGATTGACATTTAAAACATAATCCAAAATGGGTGAAAATGTGTTTAAATGGTTTAATTTTCAAATTGGGAATATAAGTTTCAGGATGGTCCTAGAAATTAATAGGTTATTTTATTTGATAAAATAATATATTAAGCTTGTAGCGCAAGGCGCACCTTAATTCGATATTCCAGAAACACGCGTGGCCAAAGGCTTCTAAGGCTTCTGGAGTGTTGAAACAGACAAAGGCAAAATCATTATAATAATTTCTGGGAAGATAAATGACATATCCTAAGAAGGAATAGAAGACGAGCAAGGCTCTGACTTCAAATATGATTGTCATAATTATGTTCACAATTAGTATTGAAATTGGATTTTAAATACTTAGTGTGGTACATAATAAAATATATTGATGTTCAGAATCTGTTTTGAACATGATCTGACTTCAATAGAGATTTATCTGCGAATTGGGGAAACAGGACGAAAGTCGCTGTTTTTAACCGTAGATACCTGAATTTAGGAACTACCTTCGTGTTAGTACTTAAATTTAGAAACTGTTATAATGTAGCTAGTTTGACTAGAATATTATCTCTATATCGCGTATAACCCGCTGCGGGTGTACCTTTATATCTAGAACACTAAAGTGTTTCATTATATAAAGATGATTATTGAGATAAACACATTAGATGTGAATAACAGGATTTATATTTTGAATATAAATAATATCTCAAATATATAACATGACAAATAAATAGCTCAAACTGATTTGATCAGTTAAGAAACTTAATTGTGGCATAGTTGTCAGGGACACTGATAAACAAGAATCGTATATCCGCACTTTTGAAGAGCGAGGATACCAGACTGATTTGATTCTATTCAAATAAAGTCTAAGAATCTAGTTTATTTGGGCAAAGTGCCTAAAACACTATTTACTTGGTAAAAGTGTAAATGCCACCGATCTGTTAGCCCTACTTCATAGTGAATCAAGTGGGCCATGTCTCTAGCTAGGCTAGATATGGATATGAATATTTCGTGACCTATACGGATGTGGCATCGTGTAATGGTTATGTGTTTTTTGAAGAACACAAATCAGAAACTTTTACAGTTTCGACACGAAATAGATAAACAGATCGGCTAAAGTATTAAACTGTCACGGTAAGACTGTAATGAAAATACTTAAGCAATAAATTTCTAGTATATATGAAAGAGTATAGTATCTTTCAAATAAGGACTCCTCCCGGAATACGTCAGTTTGACGGGTGTGTCCGAACGGATTAACCGAATTGTGTTAGACATAATAAGGTTAATCACGAGTCGCTCTGAGCTACCATTTCCTTCAACGGATAAGCTTTAAACAGTGCAAGAACTTATTTTGAATAAGGTTCCATAATAATCTGTTTAACAGATATCATATTAGATATGAACGGGAAAGAAACCGGGTTTCTCATTCTTGATAATTTGGGTATGCTAGGCATATGTTTGGATGATACCAAACTAAAACCCAAATAGGATAAGTGCCAATGTAGGTTATCTTAGGGATACCATAAGTATTGTACTTATACACCTCACAAGAAAACAATTAGATTGTTACTCACCATACGATTTTCCTGAGAGGAATACCGATATGCAGTGGCAAGTGGGAGGATAGTATAACTCGATGGAAATCGGAGTAATACTGTTCAAGGCACTGAATCTTAATGGAACATGAATAGTTCATCTAGGATGAGACTATTACCATTAATCTTCGAATACACAAGAACCGCGCAGGTCGGACAGAGTCAGAAAACAACCTGGGGTATGGGTTTCTGATCTAACCTCATAAAGATGTGAATCTTATTGAGGAATACCAACTGACTACGTATGAGGAAGTGATACAAGATATCAACTCCCTAATTATGGTAAAGTGCCGTATAATCCGAAATGAATTCCATGTATATCAACCAGTTTGGATACTAGTTGATGTACCACAAGGTATTGTGCCTAATGGTACTTAAAAGTCTTCTAGAGAAGACATACATGGATGGCAACATACCAGCGTATAAAGCTAGGCTTTTAACGGAAATGTATCGTTATCAACATTATGTTGATTACGATTCAACCTTTTACCTGTTGCCATGGTAAATCCATTTGGATAATACAGGTTATTCGATCCATGATTGGATTGATGCAAGCATTAGGTTCTTGGAATTCTTGTGTATATAAGGAGGTTAGTGGGAGCGCACTGACAGTGGTTGTCCTATAAAATAATGATAATACGTCATTTCTTGGAAATGATATTCCTATAAAATAAATATCGGTGAAAGCTTGGCTTTCGAAATACTCTCCTAGAAACCGTACATTTAAAAATGTACAAGACCTGGTGTATCATACGCTTTGAGCATATGGATTCACAAACAGGCCAATCCGAGTGATAGTCACTGGATTAATATAAGAACATCCGTTAGTATCTTAGAGAACTAAGGATGTTGTCTTAGTCTATGGAGAAGGAGAACTTAAAGTGACTGGGGTCACTATAGCAAGTTTCATATAACCGATAAAGACGACTAAAAGTCGCAAACGGTACTATACAGTTTGAATAACGGTACAGTGAGCTGGAAATCTTCCATGCAAGATACTGTTACCGAATAAACAACAAATGCGGATTATTGCTGCAGCTGAGGTAGCAATAGAAGTCATTGGGGTCGATACAAATCTAATTAGATTAGATATAGTTCTGTTAGCAGCTGAGCTAGGCGTCAGCACAGGCTAAAGAATTAATGGTCTCATCAACGATCCAGAGACATACTTAGATATTCGTCTGATTCGTTCGGATCATACATCGTGGCGATGTGATGATCGAATAAATCGGATCAAGATGATAATCATGCAAATCCGCTGACGAAAGCTTTTCTTAGCAGTTTGAGCCAACCGTACACAGTTCGGGTGTTAGACACTCGAGTGACTGGCTATAGGCCAAGTGGGAGATTATTGGACAATTATGACCCATAGCGTCACTATTTGTACAGATCAGGTGTTGTTGTACAAATTAACTATGTGACAAAGGAGATTCTACTCTCATCATTTGTGATTGGATCACCTTGGATATATAAATGAAGAGAGGTCCCTATGATTAGTTCCTGGACTGAGAATGATATGAGACAGTATCAGTCCCCGAAGGATTAATCATTAAATATCCCTAGCCGGAGTATTATCGAGACTGGACATCGATAATGCGGAATAGGGTAGTATTGCACTTGTGTGCGTTGTGAGGGCACAACGGCATAGTTCTCATATATATAAGTATAGGATACTTATGCAAGTGCGATAGGAGGTCGTGTTTCACCGATGGTATGGGAAACAGCTTCGCTCTGGATTGACCCCTCGGAATCCCATTGGTATTATGACTATGTGTCTATGGGATGCCGAAATCAAGGTAGGTGTGTATAGTATTAACCTGAGACTTGCATCGCTAATACTTACGATAATCGATAGACTTTGGTCTTGGTGGTACAGGGCTTTAACCGGTTCTGCGTACACCACTTCTGGGTTTATCAGAGAGTCGTAGTGTATTGGGTGTGATGTCGAGACAGAAGTATCACTTCAGTCATAGTGGAGATGATGTCACGCAGGATACGGTATTAGTGCTCTTAAGTGCTGGCCGGCCATCGGGATATTATGACAAGGTCATGTATATCGATTATAGAGACTAGTTACCAGACATCCGATATGTGCTTCGGACGGGGCAGACACTTATCCAGCCCCAGCCCTAGCACGTGACTATCTGATACTGGGCCGATATACACAATACTACGGTATACTACGCTTGATACAGATCTATATATTCCTGTAAGAATATTTCTGGAGAATTGGGTAGGCATGGCGCTTTGCTAGAAGCCATCCTTGTCTTGTAAATCGGTATAAACGTAGTACGAGGTACTTACATGTTCGGATAGTCCGACGACCGTATTTACTGCCAACATATCCGGAGATCTCATGGGTCGCTTCCCGAAGATTTACCGATGACGTATAACTCGCACTTAATTAATCTGGGATTATTAGAAGAGAGAGAAAATTAATCTGGGATTAATCACATAGATATTTTATCTGGGATAAAATATTAATTAAAGAGAGAGAACGATTAATTTGGAATTAATCGATAAAATAATATATTTGATATATTATTAGAAATTGGATTTCGACGCGGAAATTGAAATTAGATTTTAATTCGGGCGAACGAATTAATTTAGAATTAATTCGTTAGCGACGTGAATAGTGAATTTGCTAGGCGTAATCATTTAATTACGACGCGACGGAAAATTCGTTAATTTGGAATTAGCGAACACGAGCCCGGGATTATTTGCGAGCGCATTCGCATTTCGAATTCGAGTGCGGCACGCAAGTCAAATCGAGCGTCAAATCGCTAGTCACATCAAGCGTCAAATCAAATGTCACTTTGAGTGATGTAACATGTTGTCACTTGATTTGAGTGATTGATGTAGAAGTTGAAAAAGCAACTTTTGCTTTTACTTTTTGACTTTAGCATTTAATGGAAAGTAAAAAGAATTGGTAAATGGTTTTTATTAATTTTAGAAATTATAAAAACTAATTACATTTTCTTTTTCTCTCTCTCTCTCTCCTTTTTACGCATTTTTCTCTCCATCTCTTTCCCTCTCTTTTCTTCTTCCTCTCCTTCACGGTTTTGGAACCAATTTCTTCCTCAAATTTTCTGGTTTGACTGAATTTGTGAGAAGCAAAGGAAGAAGAGTAGTGCTAGCACACATATGGGTTATATCAAGGTGATAGGGAAACTAACACATGAGCTTGGAATCAATTTTGGAGCTTGAAGCTTGGAGCTTCCATGGTGTTCATCAATGGCCGAATTTTCAAGGAGGAAGACAGCCTAAAACCGAGCATGATAGCAGTCCAAGGAGGAGGATGGATCTTGTTCTTCGCATCTCAAACCATTCAATGTGAGTATGTATTCCGCCTTACTCATTGTGTATTCATGCGAATTTTGTGCTTGATTTCATGATTTTGGACCTATATTAGAAACCTACAACTATAACATTAATCTTCATATACACAAGAACATCATATGTCGGAGAGAGTCAGAAAACAACCCGGGGTATGGGTTTCTGATCTCACCTTATAAAGATATCTATCTTATTGAGGAATACCAACTGACTACGTATGAGGAAGTGATACAAGGTATCGACTCCCTATTATGACAAAGTGTCATGAGTCCGAAATGGATTCCATGTAAATCAACCAAGTTTGGATACTAGTTGATGTACCATAAGGCATTGTGCATATCGGTACTATAAGTCTTCAAGGAAGACGTACATGGATGGCAACATACCAACGTGTAAAGCTAGGCTTTTAGCGGAAAGGTATCGTTATCAACATTGTGCTGATTACGATTGAACCTTTTACCTGTTGCCACGGTAAATCCATTTGGATAATGCTTGCTAATGCTGCATGTTTCATTAGTGAAATATGTCAGCTTAACGGGAAAATCACTTTCCTGAAAAGGAAACCTTTTGGAGGATGTTTACAACGTCCTGTCGGTTTTGTCGTACCAAAATAAGCAAACAAGGTTTGCAGGTTATTCGATCCATGTTTGGATTGATGCAAGCATAGGTTCTTGGAATTATCGTTTTGATGTAATCATAATAGTTTATGCTTTAATTCAAAACGAAAATGATTCTTGTGTATATAAGAGGGTTAGTGGGAGTGCACTGACTATATTGTCCTATAAATAATGATAATACATAATTTGTTTGAAATAATATTCCCATAAAACTATCGGTGAAAGCTTGGTATTCTTGAAAACTCTTCGTGGAATCTTACATTGAAAAATGTACGCGACCTGATGTCTCATACGCTTTGAGCATATGGATTCACAAACAGGCCAATCCGAGTGATAGTCACTGGATTGAAGTTAAGAACATACTTAGTGTCTTAGAGAACTAATGATGCTGTTTTAATTTGTGGAGAAGGAGAACTTGAAGTGACTGAGATCACTGTAGCAAATTTCCTAAACCGATAAAGATGACTAAAAGTCGCAAATGGTTACTATACAGTTTAAATGACGGAACAGTGAGTTGGAAATCTTCCAAGCAAGATACTGTTACCAAATAAACAACAAATGCGGGTTATTGTTACAGCTGAAGCGGCAATAGAAGCCTTCTGGGTCAAACTTGAATTTCCCAGATGATGAAAAGAATGAGGAATGTTTCAAACTTGATGTGATACACAGTACCATTCAGAACTCCAATGCAATGTAAAGTTCTACTGACAAACTTAAAACATGTCAATTGCTTGTGGAGCCTAAAGATAAAACATCTTTTGCACTGAAAGAGCCAATTCTTGCTCTACAAGCAACAAAAGAGAAAAAGTTCCACCAGCTCAATGAATTGGAGGAATTTCACAATCAACCTTTTGAGGATGCCAAATTGTACAAAGAAAAGGGCAAAAAAAGACATGATGAAAAGTTAGTGCGCATACAACTGGAACTAGGGCAGAAGGTACTGTTAAACAAATCAAGGGTGAAATTCTTCCTATGGAAGCCAAAATCACGGTGGTCAGGTCCATTTGTGATCACCAAAGTTTTACCAGATAAAGCCGTTGAGATACGTGATCCTGACTCCAACAAAACTTTCAAGGTTAAAAACAAGTATGTCAAGCACTACTGGGGAGAATCATTTGAGCGACAAAAAGAAAGTGTTACACTTTCAGATCCAGCTTAATGTTCGAGAAGTCAAGTCTGGCTTACGACTTTAAACTTAGCGCTAGCAGGGAGGCAACCCATGCAATTTGTGTATATATTGTGATCTGGTGTGTTTTATTTTTGTGTGTTTAGTTTTTTGCAGATTAAGTCATTTCAAGATGGAAGCAGCTCTCGTAAATCTTCACAAGCAATTTCCTTCTCTCCCTCAAAAATCTCGGATGAAAGTATACAAAGCTCGCTTGGAACGGATGAGATTATTGATGATCAAATGTATTCCTACTGAAATTCGTTGGATTATTGAAGTACGGGTCCGATTGGCAGGTGAGTCTTCTGACTCTTTTATTTCACATCTGCCTGGTTTTGGAAGAAGCACATATGCAAAGAAACATAGAGCTAAGCAAATGGGTGTTTGTTATAAATGTGCACGCTGGAATTGCAATACTCGTTGTCGTTCTTTAGGATTGGTGTCTGATAATCGCAAAGACAAAATTAAATTCATTAGGGATGGCTTGAGTAAGGAGTCTTTAGATGATATATCTTCGACTCTTGAGACGCATCCCAGTGGATATGTTCACAAAGCCTTTTGCAAATTACATACACAATTTCTAAAAGAACGAAAACTGTTAAGTCTCGGGAATCTGACTCAAAAAGACCCTGTTTGTCAATTTATAAGAAAATTGGATGGGAAGCTTGTCCCCGACGCATAGACGTTAATCAAGTTGTTACTTTTCTTGTGAATATTATATCTCTTTGTCTTTTCCTAATAATTGTAATTTATTTTGTTGTTTTCTTTTATTTTCTCCGACAGGATCCAACCCTTTTTGACTATCACGATATTATTTCGCTACTAATCGTCATCTGGAAGATACTTGTGCTATTTTTACTCACCCTTTTCAGGTACTATAAATTCAGCCTGTCATTGCACTTTTGAAGGCATCCAGAGTTGAGAAAGAAATACATAAAAAAATGGAAGCCACTTCAAGAAGACGAATTGAGAACATCTGTGTGTTTTGGGGTAGTAGTGTTGGTACTAAACCACAATACATAGAAGCATCACAGGAATTGGGTCGAGTCTTAGCTGCAAGGAATATGCACTTAATATATGGTGGAGGAAATCTTGGACTAATGGGGATCGTTTCAAAGGCCGTACAGGAAGGAGGCAGTCACGTTTTGGGAATCATTCCAAAACCCTTGGCAAAAGAAAATCTTATTGAACCATCAAACGGAGAGGAACTGATCGTGCCATGTATGTCTGAACGACGAGTGGAAATGATTAACCGTGCTGATGATTTTATTGCGTTGCCAGGTGTCTTGGGCACATTGGAGGAAATTTTTATAGTACTATCTTGGGCGAACCTGAACATACACCAGAAACCAATTGGACTGCTCAATGTTGATGGATTTTATGATTTTCTTTGTGTGATTCTTGATGATGCTCGGAGAAATGGGTTCGTGTCGAAACCTTTGAAAGAACTCATATTTACTGCAAGAACGGCTACGGATCTAATAGACCAACTCATAGCCTATGAACCACGAGTTGACCCTATCCTTTCAAAGATAAATTGGTCCGAGGACGATCGTGGTAAGAGGCGTAGGATTAATCAGGATCTTAACCTTTAATTTCTTGTAGAATTTCAGGTAATCAGGTATTATCTTCTAAACACTTCTTCTACTGTTTAAGACATTGGGGACAATGTCTCATTTAGGTTTGGGGGAGGGAATTAGTTTATAAGTACATCTTTTTTAGTTTGTGTGTTGTTTTTAGTCCAAAATGTTTCGAAAAATACAAAAAAAAATTAAAAAATTTTCAAAAATTACAAAAATATTTTGTGTTTTTTTTTTTATTTTGACTAAAATGGTGAAATTGGTAAGAGATGGCTGAGTAAAGAGTTTCCACTCCTGAGACGTATCGCAAGCCTATTTTCGAAATCAGTTAATTTTTGTTTACTTGCTTTTAAATTATTTAATTTGTAAATTCTCCATAAAACGGACTAAAATGGATCTTCATATGTTCAGTTAGCAGATATTATCAACATACATAGAAACATACGGAAATGAACTGTAATTGAAAAGTTTGTAATATTCAGTGCTCTAGTTAAATTTGAGGAAGCATCTCAAAAAACAATGGAGTAAAAAAAAAAATCTAAGATCCGAGTTATTAAGTCTGTAAGGGTGTTTTAACACCTAGTGCTATAAAACCAACTAGTTTGGGAGTCACTGGCCCAAAGCTCGCTACATGGATCAAAGATGCTGCAAATATATATATATATCTCTGAAGTCTGAGTAATTAAGTCCGTAGGGGTGTCTTAACACCTGGTACCCTAAAGCCAACTGGTTTGGGAGCCACCGACCTAACACTCGTTACATAGATGGAAGATATTGTATATAAATAAAAAATAGATAAAAATCAAAGAAAAAAATCAAAAAAATCAGAAACATTATTCCATTGCTGCAAAAAATGTGTGAAATCTATAGAACTTTAGGACAAAAATATTACTCTCTTATCAACTGCACTTATGACTGTTGTGGGCAAAAATGAGTTGTTTAATATTTTGATGGCTGCGTATGTGAAGAATGGTAAAAATAATCGGAGAATTTACTTATTCGGTAATTTAGAATGAAACAAAACAACTAGTAACTTGGAGTAGAAGTTTCACATGATTAGTCACTAACATCTTTATTCTCTATTCGCTTGTCTTTTTCCTTTTGTGTGCATTTGTTTCACTACCTTTTAACTTTTGTAAAACGTTTGTGGGTATCATTGCTGTAAGCCCTCACGAGACTATAACTCGTCCACTAGGGACACCTAGGGGTTTAAAGGCTTGTTGCATATGCTAAATGCAACCGTGATCCCTACGAAAGTGGCTTAGTTTACTTTTAATTGTTTCTTATATTTTATTTTATTGTTTTGCTCGAGGACTAGCAAAATGTTAGGTTTGAGGTGTGATGAGCGGAAAATATATCAATATTTACCGCCCCTTCAACTTAATATTTTGTTTAGTTTCTCGGGTTTGATGAAGGTTTTGATGTGTTTTAGTTTATTTTGCAGATAAAATAATATCAGATCTCAATGGGTCAAATAAGGGCAATTATTGGACTTGATATTTTAATTTTGGAGATTGGAAACTTGAAATGGCGTTTTTGACGAAGTGCAGTTTTGGAAATTCCAATTTTGCGCATCTGTCGTATTTTGGGCATAATGTTTTACTCCGATATCGGATTGCACTGATTCAAGTTCCAGATTAAAGAAGACGCAAAGATCTACAACTTGGAAAGACAAAATAATTTCGAATTCTGACGATTTCTTGCCCGAAATTGATGAACTATCCATAAGTGTGTTGTGTGTAATTATTAAAGTCACTTTCAATCATTTTCAAAGCAAAAAATAAATTAATAAATAAATAATAAAAATTATCAAATCATCACCAAACATGATAAGAGATTAGTGGAGCAATTAATAATGGATTTGGTGGAGCAATTAGTGGAGCAATTAATAATCGATTTGGTGGATGATTTGATGGAGGTAAAATTTTGCCTATAAATACCAAGCCATTTCATTTGTAAAATTCCTACATTCTTCTAAGGAATTCTTAAGAATACTAAGAAGATTGTATCTTGTTTGTTTATTTACAGCTTTCAGTAATTAATTTCCATTTTCACACTTTCTTTTCTTTACTTTTCAGTTTTTACTTTCTGCAATTTACTTTTACGCACAATACTTTTCTTTCTTTAATTTTCAGTTTTTACTTTTCAGTAATTTACTTTCAGCAATTTACTGTTCAGCAATTTACTTTTCAACAATTTACTTTTCAGTAATTTACTTTCAGCATTTACTTTTCAGCATTTAATTTTCAGTATTTAATTCCAGCATTTTCTTTCACCATTTACTTTCCAGTATTTAATTTTCAGTATTTTACTTTATGTCTTTTATTTTATTTATGTTTTTTTTTACTACCCGTAAATATGTGTCGTAACTAAGCCAATTATCTGGGGTTGTGATGAAATCCAATATCACCGGTTTATAAGGGGTTAAATTATAGTTTGGGTAATTTAAAGGTTTACTTATTAAGTCTTAAGCTTAATGGGTCTTGTTAATTGGCCACTAATAAGATTGATGTGGTAAATCTAAAATAAACTTGACAAAGGTTTACTTATTAAGTCTTAGACTTAATAGCCCACGACCTTCCTTGAGGATAGATAACCCTTTAATAGATTTTCTTACAGGATAGACATATACATGTCGGGCGGGGGTAGCCATAATTGGAACTTAAACTTAATGAATCCAGATAATTTGGTTGACATAGACATATGGTTCAATTGGGTTAAACTGGGTATTTGAGTCTGACCATCGATAGAGGCTTTTGCATAATTAGTGTTCCAGGTTAGTAAACTGATTTATTACACAAACATAAAATAACCACTTCATCTTTAAAATGATATTGGAAGAAATCACAACCCTAGATAGTTTTTAATATTGAATTTTCTTAAAACCTACTTTCGAACAATTTTATTTACTTGTTTTTAAATTAGAATAGTCACCATTTCAAATCAATCAAACAACCTGTTAGATACTAGTAATCATTTGACCTCATAAAATTAATAAATTAGATATTAAGTCCTCGTGGGATCGATATTTTTATATTACTTGAACGATATGTGCGCTTGCGTTATACGTGTGTGTTTACGCCGGTCACATAGTTCGGGTGTCAGACACTCGAGTGACTGGCTATAGGCCAAGTGGGAGATTGTTGGACAATAATGACCCATAGCGTCACTATTTGTACAGATCACTGTGTTGTTGTACAAATTAACTATATGACAAAGGAGATTTCACTCTTATCATTTGTGATTAGATCACCTAGATATATAAATGATAGGAGGTCCCTGTGATTTGTTCCTGGATTGAGAATGATATGAGACAGTATCAATCCACGAAGGGTAAAAGACTAGTATTACACTTGTGCGCGTTGTGAGGACACAATGACATAGTTCTCATATATTTGGGTATATGATACTAATGCAAGTGTAATAGGAGGTTGTGTTTCACCGATGGTATGGGAAATAGCTTCGCTTTGGATAAGACCCCCTCGGAATTCCATTGGAAGTATGACTATGTGTCTATGGAAGTCCGAAATTAGGGTAGGCGTATTTGGTTTTAACCTGAGACTTGCACCGCTAATACTTGCGACAATCAATATACTTTGGTTGCGGTCATTCGGGGCTTTAACCGGTTCTGTGTACACCAATGTTGGGTATATTGAGAATCGTAGTATGTTGGGTGTGATGTCAAGACGGAAGTGTCACTCCAGTCATATGGAGTTGATGATCGCGCAGGGATACAGAACTGGTTCTCTAATAAAGGTTGCAACCGTCAGGATAATATGACATGGTCATGATTATCCGATATTAAAGAGACTAGTTGCTTGTTATCCGATATATGCTTCGTACGGGGCAGACACTTTACCAGCCCCAGGCCTCACATGTGATCATTCGATACTGGACAGTTATACGCAATATTACGTATACTACACCTGATACAGATCATTTATTCATGTAAGGATATTTCCAGAGAATTGGGTAGACATGGCGCTTTGCTAGAGGCCAACATTGTCTTATAATCGGTATAAACGTAGTATGAGGTACTTACGTGTTCGGATAGTCCGACGACCGAATTTACTACAAATATATCTGGGGATCTCATGGGTCGCTTCCCAAAGATTCACCGATGACGTATAACTCACACTCTAAATTAATCTGGGATTAATTAGAGAGAGAGAAAATTGATCTGGGATTAATCGCAGAGATATTTTATCTAGGGTAAAATATCATTAAAGAGAGATAACGATTAATTTGGAATTAATCGATAAATTAATATATTCGATATATGAAACGAAATTAGATTTCGACGCGGAATTAAAATTAGATTTTAATTCGGGCAAATGAATTAATTTAGAATTAATTCGTTAACGACGTGAATAGTGACTTCGCTAGGCGTAATCATTTAATTACGAGGCAACGGAAAATTCATTAATATGAATTAGCGAACCGAGCCCGAGAATATTTAGGAGCGCATTCGCATTTCGAATTCAAGTGCGGCACGTCAAATTGCTAGTTGCATCAAGCGTCAAATCACAAGTCACTTTGAGTGATGTGACTTGACAACTTGAAGGATTGAGTGATATGAGTGGTTGGGGCTTTAATGGTTTGACTTTTAAAAGCCAAATTCAAGTGAAATTCATTTGAAATTTAAATGAGTGTATAATATACACAAATTTAACCAACCAAATACAACTCTCTCATCTCTCTTTCTCTCCTCTCTTCACGTCCAAGGGGCACCAAAACTGCTCAATAGTTTTATTCCAAAACCGAGCAGTGAGGGAAGTTTGGAGTGTGATTTTGTGGAAAAATCACAAGTGGTAGCACACTTACGAGACATGAGAAGGTGATAAGGAAGTCCACCCATGAGCCGAGAATCACCACGATGAAGCTTGGAGCTTGGAAGTTGATTCAAAATGGTCGAACTAGTGAGGACACCACTGCACTACCGTGAGCAGTCCAAGAGGGAGGAGAAACATTTTTGTTATCCTCCGCGTCGCTCAACCAATCGATGTAAGTATTCTACGACTTCCTCGAATGTATTCACACATTTTCATGCTTGATTTGTGATTCTTGAGACTCTTAGAATCACCAACAGTTATGTAATTGGGTAGAAGTAAGATTTGTACTAGCGGGAGAGAGGAAATGGAGAGAATTGTTCTAGGAACAAGTTTTTTAAATATCCATCTGCATATCATTATTAAAATATTTACGCGCCTTATTATGTTTTTAGAATGCATGTTTAAGGATGTATGATGAGACCTTAACAAAGATAATTAATTGGTTGCCGATTACACGAAAACCCTCAACATATATTAAACGTTTTTCCTTCCATTGAATGATTCATTCTCAAGATCTAAGATTGGCATTGGTTTGTTGGCCAAAATCAAGGCCTTTGTCCATCGCGAATGTGTTTGAATCATGAAGGCTTTGTTCCATATCGTATGTCTTGTCCAAGTTGTGATTTGTTGGCCAAAATCAAGATCACTTCTTGTCCATCGACATAGATTACAAAGTTTTCCAAAGTCAATGGCTCTCGGTTAACTGGAATCATTAAGTTTGTTGTGCCAAAGCCAATGCTTAATTGATTCAGAGGAAAAAGGTTAGGCAATATATTGGATATATTGGCATATATAAGATATATGTTTGGACTTGGATGTCTACCTACTGGATCTAGGAGTTAGATGAGATCCAATTGATCTTAGAGATCTACCTAGTTAAATATCATACAATTTATTGGCCAAAGTCAAGGTTGTGTGTTATTTAACGGGATCCTAGCCCACTAGGAAACAAGGTTTCCCGAGTACTCAACAGAGGGTTAGAGGCTCGCCGAAAAATTGTGGGAGGCAAGTATTAAATTTTCAAATTCGTTTAGATACTTGCCAATACGCGCTCATTTCATATTTCGTCATTACTCGAATAAATATTAGTTGGACTCATATCGTTGTTATAATTAAGTAGTTTGACTATATTCAAATACTTCAAATTATAGTTGATTATATAATTGGATTATAGTAATCAATATATTTGAATTTAACCAATCAAATTATAGTTGATTATATAGTTAGACTATAGTAATCATTATATTCAATAGTACCTAAAATCGTTGATTGGATAGTTGGACTATAGCAATCAAGATAACTGAAAGATTAATGTTTAAAACATAATCCTGGGAGAAAATGTCTTTAAACGGCTTTAATTTTCAAATTGGGAATAAATCATCAGGATAGTCCTAGGAATTGAGAAGATACTCTATTTGATAGAGCAACCTCTTGGGCCTAAGCCCGGAGTGAGCAAATAGTAGAACATGATATTTGGAATATTCATGTGATGATAACTTTAGTGCTCAATCCTTTATGCTTAATGTAATGACACTTTAATTCCGTCGTCAGACTTAAGGATTAGATCCTTGTACCATGATGATGAAATTAAAGATCTTCATAGATCTATTCTTAGATCTTAGAAGTACAAATTGCAAAAGAAGCTCTTTAACTTGTGTATGTCAGAGAGTACATCGTCAGTTGCGTGACTAGGGTCACAGATGATTCCTGACATCGATCAACTAGGTTAGCTAGGAATTACCTACGTGGCCGAGACTACCAAAGATTTGATCCTATAGTCTCTACCCGAAAGCTGGGGCAGGTTCATTATGAACCAAGTGTAAACTCTTGGAGAGTTTATGGCTGTGCTCTAGGAGGCACATCTAGAGCTTCTATAAATGGGCAAAGGCAAAATCATCACAGTCTTCTGGGAAGAGAAATGACATATCCCAAGATATCTGCCTAAATTGTGGCAAATGGGGTCACTGGAAGCGTGACTGCCGTATGGACAAGGCAGACATGAAGGAAGTGAAGACGGGCAAGGCTCCGGCTTCAAGTATGTTTTTCATAAACATGTTCACTATTAGTTTCAAAATTGGATTTTGATACTAGATGTGGTACATAATATATGTACTGATGTGCATAATCTGCTGATTAGCAGGATACTGACTTCAGTTGAGATTTACCTGCGAGTTGGAAATGGGACGAGAGTCGTTGTTTTAACCGTAGAAAACTAAGTTTAAGAACTACCTTCGGGTGTGTACTTAAATTAGGAAATTGTTACAATGTACCTAGTTTGACTAGAAACATTATCTCTATATCCGAGTATAACTCGTTGCGGGTATACCTTTATATTCTAGAACACTAAAATGTTTTATTTTATAAAGATCATATTGAGATAAACACATTAGATGTGAATAACAGTACTATATTTTGAATTTAAATGAATCTCAAACATATAACATGACAAACAAATAGCTCAAACCTGAATTTATCAGATGAGACTTATTTGTGGCATTGTTGTCTGGGACACATTTAAACAAGACTCGTATATCCACACTTTTAAAGAGTGGATACTAGGACGGATTTGATCATATTCAAATGATGTCTACGAATCTAGTTTATTAGGCAAAGTGCCTAAAACACCTTTTACTTGGTAAAAGTTCAAGTGCCACCGATCTGTTAGCCCTCGTTCATAGTGACGTAAGAGGACCCATATCTAGCTAGGCTAGAGGTAGATATGAACACTTCGAAACCTTTACGGATGTGGCATCGCGTTATGGTTATGTGTTTCTTTTGAAATATAAATCGGAAACTTTTGATAAATTCAAAGAGTTTCGACACGAAGTAGACAGACAGATCGGCTAAAGTATTAAAACATCATGATTAGACCATGATGGAAAATACTTAAGCAATAATTTTCTCGAATATATGATAGAGTATAGTATTCTTTCATGATAGACTCTTCACGGAACACCTCAATTTGACGGTGTGTTCGAACAGAGAAACGAATTTTGTTAGCCATGATAAGGTTAATCATGAGTCACTCTGAGCTACCATTTTCCTTCAAGGGATACGCATTAAACAGTGCAAAATTATTTTGAATAAGGTTCCAAAAAAATCTGTTAGACAGACTTCATATTAGATATGAACAGGAAAGAAACCAGGTTTTCTCATTCCTGAAGATTTGGGAATGCTAGGCATATGTTTGGATGATACCAAACTAGAACCCAAATCGGATAAGTGCCTAATTGTAGGTTATCCTAGGGTAACCAAAGTATAGTACTTATACAACTCACTAGAGAACAATGTAATTATTGCTCGCCATGCGGTTTTCCTAAGAGGAATACGTATCTGCAGTGGTAAGTGGGAGGAAAGTAAAACTCGATGAAAATCAGAGTAATACTGTTCCAGGCATCGATTCCTTAATGGAACACAAAAAGTTCATCAAGAATGAAATTGTACCACAATCTTCGAATACACAATAACCGTGTAAGTCAGAGAGAGTCAGAAAACAACCTGGGAGGTATGGGTTTCTGATCTCACCTCTTAAAGATGTCAATCTTATTGAGGAACACGAACTGACTACGTATGAGGAAGTGATACAAGATATCGACTCCCTATTATGGCAAAGTGCCATGATGTCCGAAATGGATTCCACATATACCAACCGAGTTTGGACACTGGTTGATGTACCGGAAGGCATTGTGCCTATTGGTACTATATTTTTCTTCAAGGAAGACATACATGGATGGAAAACATACCAACGTACAAACCTAGGCTTGTAGCGAAAAGGTATCGTTATCAACATTGTGTCGATTACGACGAAACCTTTTACTCGTTGCCATGATTAAATCCATTTGGATAATGCTTGCTGAAGCTGAATGTTTCAATTATGAAATGTGGCAGCTAGACGTCAAAATCACTTTCCTTAAACGGAAAACTTTTGGAGGATGTTTATAACATCCTGACGGTTTTGTCGCACCAAAACAAGAAAACAAGGTTTGCAGGTTATTCGATCCATTTATGGATTGAAGCAATCATTGCATTCTTGGAACTATCATTTTGATGTAATCATAATGGTATATGATTTAATTCAAAACGAAAATTATTCTTGTGTATATAAGGAGGTTAGTGGGAGCGCACTAACAGTGATTGTCCTATATAATGATGACGTATCATTTCTTGGAAATGACATTCCCATAATACAATCGGTGAAAGCTGGGCTTTCATGAAAAATTCTCCGTAGAATTTTTGGGAGAGACAACCTTTATTCTAGGAATAAATATCTACTGGGATAGATCTAAAGGTTTTTGACACTCTCCGAGAACTTGTACATTGAAATAAATGTACATCTGCTTAAGGACTTAAATGGTTACACCAGACCCCCCTCATCCTGTGAGAATTTTCCTTTATTCATCTATCATAATAAACTTTTAGTCTCAAATTCAAGGACTTGTATATTTGCTACTACAATACAAAATAATAAAAAGTAGAATTTTTAGTATGATACATAAATAGGATCATAAAGTTAATCTTTATATGATTTATCGTGAGAAGATTTACAGTACATATAGCCGGTGGAAATATCACAGAAGCGGTCGCTTATGATGAGAAACTGGATAAGTTCGGTGGAGCAAACTTCAAATAATGGCATAGCAAAATGGTGTTCAACTTGACAACACTGCAGTTGGCTAAGTATCTCAAGGAAGATCATCCGGGTCTTGTGGAGGGAGAAACGAAAATAGCCAAGCAACTACGATTTGAGGCAATACAAGAACTACATTTTAGGAGGACTTGACAATACCCTATACAATGTGTACCAAGGCATGATTTATGTGAATATTCTCTGGGAATCTCTTGAAAATAAGTATAAAACAGATGATGCTAGAAAGAAAAAATTTATCATGGGTAGGTTCATAGACTACAAAATGGTATATATCATGGACGGTAATGTCTCAGTTAGGTGAACTATAGTTGATCATTCATGAAATATTGGATAAGGGAATGAAACTCTGTGAGACGTTTCAAGTTGCCATAATTATTAAGAAGTTACCTCCATCATGGAATGACTTCAAGAGTTATCTGAAACACAAGAAGAAGTAGATGAGTCTTGAAGACCTAGGAGTTTGGTTGCGAATCGAATAGGATAATAGAAAGTTCGAGAAAGCTAGCTACAAGACTATGGAGTCCAAGGCCAACATCATCGATGGTGGAAAGGGTAGAAGAAAGAGAAAAAATAATGGAACTTATTCTTCCCAAGAAAACAAGAATTTCAAAGGGAAAGTGCTACGTATGTGGGAGAAGCTGTCATATGGCAAAGGACTATAGAAATAAGAAATCTCGGGATAAAGGCAAGAAAAAGAAAAATGCGGCTCTTGTCACTATAGATAGGAAAGTCACTGATGGATATCATAGTTCAACCTCTCAGAAGTTGTAAGTGAAGCTAACCTAGTTAGAAATCTGAGAGAATGATGGGTAGACACGGGGCTACTTGTCATATTTTTACTATCAGTAAAATATTTTCCTCATATCAGAAGGTCGATGGTGGTGATCATCTGACTATGGGAAACTCATCTACCTCTAGAGTGGTTAGACAAGGCACAGTAGTTTTAAAGATGACAGCCAATAAAGAGCTTACATTGAAGAATGTTTTACATGTTTCTCATATTCGGAAGAACTTGGTTTCAGGTTCTCTCCTTAGCAATAATGGCTTTAAGCTTGAATTTGTTTTTGACTAGTTTATACAGACCAAAAATGATGTATATGTATGAAAATGATCCTCACCGATGGCCTTTTCAAGTTTAATGTAATGATTGTCAATTGACACAGTGGTAACAATAATAAGGTTGCATCTTCTGCGTATATTATTGAGTCACAAAATATATGGTTGAGGCATGTGAATTATGATACAATTTGTAAATTATATAACATGGACCTTATACCTAAATTTACAATTGATAACCAACATAATGTGAGGTATGTGCTGAAGCAAAAAATGAATAGAACATCATTTCATTCATATAGAATGAAGTTATGAACCCTTGAAACTTATACATACCGATGTGTGTGATATAAATGTAATAAGAGGCGGTAAAAATTGCTTTGCCACTTTTATCGATGATAACACAAGATTTTGATATGTGTATTTACCGAGAAGCAAAGATGAAGCTATTGAGAGGTTTATACACTATAAGAACGAATTTGAAAATCAACTTGGCAAGAAAATTAAAAGAATCATGAGTGATAGGGGAGGTGAATTTGTGTCATCATTCAGTGAATATTGTTCCAATCATGGAATTATTTATGAAACTATTGTTCCTTATTCGCCTCAATAAAACAGGATTATGGAATGCAAAAACCAAACATTGAAGGACACAATGAATGTCATGTTGACAAGCTCTGGTTTACCTCAGAACTTGTAAGGGGAAGCCTTTCTTTCCACCAACTACGTTCTGAACAAGTTGTCTCACAAAAGATTGGACAAGACACCATATGAATTATGGAAAGGTCATGCATCTTCCTATAAATATCTGAAAGTATGAGAGTGTCTCACTAAATTGATAGTTCCTAAATCGAAGAATGTGAGAATAAGACCAAAAACTATTGATTGTATATTTATTGGATATACTCACAACAGTAGCGCGTATCGATTTTTGGTACATAAATATGAAATTCCTGACATGAATCCAAATATGATAATTGAGTCAAGGAATGCGACATTCTTTGAAGAAACATTTCCTTGTAAAGAAAAATAAAGAACAGCGACTCTCAAAAGAAAAAATTGATACTGCTACAAGTAGTGGTCAAATTAACCAAGAATCATATCAACATGAAAATACTGAGGAAAATAAACCTAGACGTAGCAAAAAAGCAAGAATGTTTAAGTCATTTGGACCTGATTTTCTGACATATCTGTTAGAAAATGAGCCTTAATGTTATAAAAAATCATTGTCATCTTTGGAAGCACCTTTGTGGAAATAAGCTTGTTGGATAATATGACCCATAGCGTCACTATTTATACAGATCACGGTGTTGTTGTACAAATTAACTATGTGACAAGGAAATTGCACTCTCATCATTTGTGATTAGATCACCATAGATGTATAAATGAAGAGAGGTCCATATGATTAGTTCCTGGATTGAGATGATATGAGACAGTATCAATCCCCGAAGGATTGATCATTAAATATCCCTAGCCGGAGTATTATCGAGACTGGACATCGATAATGCGGAATAGGCTAGTATTGCACTTGTGTGCGTTGTGAGGGCACAACGACATAGTTCTCATATATATAAGTATTGGATACTTATGCAAGTGCGATAGGAGGTCGTGTTTCACCGATGGTACAGGAAACAGCTTCGCTCTGGATAGACCCCTCGGAATCCCATTGGTATTTTGACTATGTGTCTATGGGAGGCCGAAATCAAGGTAGGTGTGTATAGTCTTAACCTGAGACTTGCATCGCTAATACTTGCGATGATCGGTAGACTTTGGTCTTGGTGGTACATGGCTTTAACCGATTCTCCGTACACCGCTTCTGGGTTTATCAGAGAGTCGTAGTGTATTGGGTGTGATGTCGAGACGGAAGTATCACTTCAGTCATAGTGGAGATGATGTCACGCAGGATACAGTATTAGTGCTCTTAAGTGCTGGCCGGCCATCGGGATATTATGACAAGGTCATGTATATCCGATTATAGAGACTAGTTACCAGACATCCGACATGTGCTTCGGACGGGGCAGAAACTTATCCAGCCCCAGCCCTAGCACGTGACTATCCGATACTGGGCCGATATACACAATACTACGGTATACTACGCTTGATACAGATCTATATATTCCTGTAAGACTATTTCTGGAGAATTGGGTAGGCATGGCGCTTTGCTAGAAGCCAACCTTGTCTTGTAAATCGGTATAAACGTAGTACGAGGTACTTACGTGTTCGGATAATCCGACGACCGTATTTACTGCCAACATATCCGGAGATCTCATGGGTCGCTTCCTGAAGATTCACCGATGATGTATAACTCACACTTTAATTAATCTAGGATTAATTTGAAGAGAGAGAAAATTAATCTGGGATTAATTGCGGAGATATTTTATCTGGGATAAAATATTAATTAAAGAGAGAGAACGATTAATTTGGAATTAATCGATAAAATAATATTTTCGATATATTATAAGAAATTAGATTTTTACGCGGAATTAAAATTAGATTTTAATTCGGGCGAACGAATTAATTTAGAATTAATTCGTTAGCGACGTAAATAGTGATTTCGCTAGGCGTAATCATTTAATTACGACTCGACGGAAAATTCGTTAATTTAGAATTAGCGAACCCGAGCCTGAGAGTGATTGCGAGCGCATTCGCATTTCGAATTCGAGCGCGGTACGCAAGTCACATCAAGCGTCAAATCGCTGGTCACATCAATTATCAATTCACTTGTCACTTTGATTGATGTGACATGACATGTTGTTACTTTGATAAAGTGACTTGATGTAAATAGTAAAAGTGATGGGTAAAAGGTGAAAAGCATTGATTGTTTTTGCCTTTTGACTTTTTAGAATATGAAAAAGGTTTGGTATATATATTTTATTTATTTTTGGAAAATAAATGAATAATATATATTACATTTTTCTTTTTCCTCACTATGAAATTCAGTCTTCTCTCTCTCTGATGTACAGTATACGGTTTTAAGCTTTTGGAGCCAAAAAAACCCTTCATCTTTCTCTCTTCTTCCTCTCACGGCTTCATGCCGATTTCTTCACAAAATCTTCTGTTTTTGACCGAAATTTTGAGAAGCAAATGAAGAAGAGTAGTGCTAGCACACACATGGGTTATATTATGGTGATAGGGAAACGAATTTGTGAGCATGGAAAGCTTGAAGCTTGGAGCTTCAATGGTGACATCCATGGCCGAATAAACAAGGAGGAAGACACCCCAAAACCGTGCAGTCCACTGTCACAGAAGCCATTGCCGAGCTTGGAGGGAGGCAAAAACGCAACTTGTTCTTCCTAGCATCAAACCCATCAATGTGAGTATGAATTCCGCCTTACTCCTTGGTTGTATTCAACTCGTTTTTATGCATGATTTATGATCTTGGGACTTGATTGAAACTCTTCAATGGTATCTTGAGCTATTGGTTGCATAAACGAATTTAGGGTTCTTGAGCAAAATTTGGGGCTTTTTGATTTAAGCTTGATTCTGACAAATTGTTTGTTTAAGAATGCTGTATATGATTAAATTAGAGTTATATGTAATCAATTGAAGAAAAATTAATTGGATTGATTTCCCCAATTTGCTTATTGTTGGCCAAAACTTAATTTGGGTAAACTCAATTTGAGCATCTATGATTAAATTGTTTAGTATAGTATGCTTGAATGAGGTTGAATTGATGTTGTGCATAATCAATTTCATGAAATTTGGTTGGATCCATTTTTCCCCAAATTTGGGCATGACAATATTGGGTAAACTTGATTTTGAGCATGTTTAATGAAATTGGATGATTTAGAATGCTTGAATGTTGTCTTGAATTTTGATGGCCGAAAATGTGAACCCTAATATTGTCTTGGATTTTTTATTTTTTGTTCATTGGATGACTTAGAAATCATTTGGGGATGTTGAATTTATGTTTGATTGGGTTCAATTGGATTGAATTTGATTTGGGCATTTTTTCCCCTTATGGCCGAGACTTTAGCATGTATAATTGGGTTTGATTTTGATTTAATTATGTTGGACATGATTAATTGATGTTAAGCATGATTAATTGGAAAAATTTGATGTTTTGGAAACTTTGATTTGGGCAATTATAATGCTATGAACTTTAGGTAATTAAATTGCGGAATTGGATTCATGATTTTAATTATTAGACTTAAATTGGATTTGGGCTTATAATGTTGTATTGGGTATTGGCTTGATTTTATCAAGTTGGGTTAGGCCAAATGGATTGGATCCAATTGGGCCCAAAACCTTAACCATAAAGCCCAAATACGACTTAATGAACCTTTAAAGTTTAATTGGGCCTAATGGGCCAAAATTAATTTAAAGGCTTATGGGGTAAATCCCGGATTGGACTTTGGTTGCGGGTTTGACCCGAGTTGACCAAAAGTCCACGCCTTGAAGAAATTAATTAAAAGCCCATTGGACTTTAATTAAATTAATATTGGATATTAATCGGGCTTTGAGACCCATAACGATTAAATTTGGAATTTAAGTCGTAAAGGTTTATTTTATAAAGTGTAATATTTAATTTGGAAATTAAATAAAGAATTAGAATTAAATGCGTATTAAATTGGATTTAATTATGTAATTTAATTTTATTCGTAGAATTAGTACTTTAAGTACTTATTCGCAAATACGAGTTTGACTCGAACAAAATCAAATCTTTGTTTGAACATTGGATGATCACTAATTATCAAGATTAATTAATTTGATTTGATTGATTGATAACATGCTTGTATGAATACATGGTTGTGATGTTTGAATAATGTATATCGGATGGATATTAGAAGGGTGGGGAATTTTAGAAATTGTTGTAATAAATTTGATTTATTAATTGGACCTGCGTGTCCAGCCTTATCTCCTATTTCTTTGTATTCTCTTCTCACCTATTCCCCTCAATGTAAATGAGGTTTCTTTAGAAGTGTAGTGTAACGGGTAGAAGAAATATTAGTGCTAGCGGGAGAGAGAAAGTGAGAGATTTGATCTAGGATCAATGTGTAAAATATCCATCCGCATATTTATTATTTTATTTTCATACGCGCTTTATTATTGTGTTTAGAATGCATGTTTAAGGGTGTATGATGAGACCTTAACAAAGATAATAAATTGGTAGCCAATTTGCACACGAAAAGCCCTCATCAAATATCATGTGTCTTTTCCTTCCATTGAGTGATTCTTGCTCAAGATCCTAGATTGGCATGGGTTGTTGGCCAAAGTCAAGCCCTTGTCCGTCGAAGATGTGTTTGAATCACGAGGCTTTGTTCCATATCGGTGTCGTGTCCAAGTTGTGGTTTGTTGGCCAAAGTCAAGACCACTTCTTGTCCATTGACATTGATTACGAAGCTTCCATGTCAATGGGTCCGCGCTTGACTGGGATCACTAGGTTTGTTGTGCCAAAGCCAAGGCCTAGTTGATTCAGAGGAAAAAGGTTAGGGTATATATTCGATATATAGGCATATATTAGATATATGTTTAGGACTTGGATGTCCACCTACTGGATCTAGGAGTTGGATGAGATCCAATTGATCTTAGAGATCTACCTAGTTAATTATCATACAATTTGTTGGCCAAAGTCAAGATTGTGTGATATTTAACGGGATCCTAGCCCACTAGGAAACACGGTTTCCCGAGTACTCGACAGAGGGTTAGAGGCTCGACGAAAAATAGTGGGAGGCAAGAATTGAATTTGCAATACTCGTTCAATTACTCGCCATACGCGCTCATTTAAATTATTTCGTCATTAGATTAAATGTTAGTTGGACTAATATTTAAATTGTTGTTTTATAAACAGTTGGACTGTATTATACTTGATTATATATAATTGGATTATATTAATCAATATATTTGAATTAATTAATTTCAGTTTACAGTTGATTTTATAATTGGATTATAGTATCAAGTAATAATTTGAGGTTAATTAATTTGGATTATATTTGATTATATAGTTGGACTATTATAATCATTATAAATATAGTACCACTAATCGTTGATTAAATAGTTGGACTATTGTAATCAAGATAAAATTGAAAAGTTGGATATTTAAAATATAATCTGGGATTAAAATATTTTAAATAATTTAATTTTCAAATTGGGAATAAATAATAGGTTACTTTATTTGATAAAATAACTTATTATACCTTAAGCCCAAAATTAAGCAAAATAAGTAGAGCATAAAATCTTTGGAAGATTTATGTGATGATGACTTTAATGCTTAATTTAATATACTTGTCATAAATCTAATTTTAGATTTAAGAAGTATTAAAATTGCAATTTATAATTCTTGGAGAATTAATTGACTATTCTAGAGGAGATAAAGTCAAAGTTTGCAATTGGGCATGTAGCACGAGGTGCAAATCGTTTCGATATTCTAAAACCCAAGGCTTGGCCTAAGGTTTCTGAAATATTGAAAAGGATAATTGACATATCCCAAAGTGACTACCATTTGGATATGGCAGACACGAAGGAATTAAAGAAAGGGCAAGGCTCTTACTTTGAAAATGTTTGTCTTAGTTATGTTCACAGCTAGTATTGAAATTAGATTTTAAATACTTAGTGTGGTACATAAAATATATGTATTGATGTTCAGAATCTGCTTTGAGCAGGATACTGACTTCAAGCTGAGATTGCTCTGCGAATCGGAAACGGGACGAAATTCGCTGTTTCGACCGTAGATACCTAAGTTTAGGAACTACCCTTCGGGTGTGTACTTAAATTAGGAACTGTTATAGTGTAACTAGTTTGACTAGAGACATTATCTCTATATCAGTGTTTAATCCGTTGCGGATAAACCTTTATATTCTAGAACACTAAAGTGTTTTATTATATAAAGATGATACTGAGATAAACACATTAGATGTGAATAACAGAATTTATATTTTGAATATAATTAAAATCTCAAACATATAAAATGACAAATAAATAGCTCAAATTGATTTGATCAATAGAGACTTATTTGTGGCATTGTTGTCTGGGACACAATTATACAAGACTCGTATATCCACACTTTTGAAGAGTGGGTACTAGGACTGATTTGACTATTCAAATAAAGTCTACGAATCTATTTTGTTAGGTAAAGTACCTAAAACACTGTTTACTTGGTAATAGTGTAGTGCCACCGATCTGTTAGCCCTATTCATGGTGAAGTTAGTGGGCCCATATCTAGCTAGGCTAGATGTGAACATGAATATTTCGTGACCTTAACGGATGTGGCATCACGTTATGGTTATGTGTTTCTTTTGAAGAACACAAATCAGAAACTTTTAGAGTTTCGACACGAAATAGACAAACAGATCGGCTATAGTATTATACCGTCACGGTAAGACCGTAATGGAAAATACTTAAGCAATAAGTTTCTTATATACTTGAAAGAGTATATATTCTTTCAAATGAGGACTCCTCCCGGAACACGTCAAAGTGACGGTGTGTCCGAACGGATTAACCGAATCATGTTAGACATGATAAGGCTAATCATGAGTCGCTCTGAGCTACCATTTCCTTCAACGGATAAGTTTTAACAGTGCAATAATTTATTTAGAATAAAGTTCTATAATAATCTGTTTGACAAAATCATATTAGATATGAACGGGAAAGAAACCGGGGTTTCTCATTCCTGACCATTTGGGATGCTAGACATTTGTTTGGATGATACCAAACCAGGACCCAAATTGGATAAGTGCCAATATAGGTTATCCTAAGGGAAACCATAAGTATAGTACTTATACATCTCACATGAGAACAATGTGATTATTGCTCACCATTCGGTTTTTCCTGAGAGGAATACCGATATGCAGTGGTCAGTGGGAGGATAGGGATACTCGATGAAAATCGGAGTAATACTGTTCAAGGCACGAAGTCTATAATGGAACACAAATAGTTCATCTATGATGAATCTATACCATTAATCTTCGAGTACACAAGAACCGCGTAGATCAGAGAGAGTCAGAAAACAACCTGGGGTATGGGTTTCTGATCTCACCTCATAAAGATGTTAATCTTTTAAGGTATACCAACTGATTACGTATGAGATAGTGATACAAGGTATCGACTCCCTATTATGACAAAGTGTCATGAGTCCGAAATGGATTCCATGTATATCAACAAGTTTGGATACTAGTTGATGTACCATAAGCATTGTGCCTATTGGTACTTTATAAGTCTTCAAGGAAGACATACATGGAAGGCAACATACCAACGTACTAAGCTAGGATTGTATAGAAAAGGTAGAGTTATAAACATTGTGTTGATTCCGACGAAACCTTTTACCTGTTGCCATTGTAAATCCATTTGGATAATGCTTGCTAAAGCTGTGTATTTCATTTATGAAATATGACAGCTTAACGGAAAATCGCTTTCCTGAAAAGGAAACCTTTCGGAGGATGTTTATAACATCCTGTCGGTTTTATCGTACCATAACAAGCAAACAAGGTTTGCAGGTTATTCGATCCATGTTTGGATTGAAGCAAGCATAGGTTCTAGGAATTGTCGTTTTGATGTAATCATAATGGAGTATGATTAATTCAAAACGAAATGATTCTTGTGTATATAAAAGGGTTAGTGGGAGTGCACTGACATGAATGTCCTGTAAAATAATGATAATATATCATTTCTTGGAAATGAAATTCCCATAAAAAATCGGTGAAAGCTTGGCTTTCATAAGAAATTCTCCGTAGAATTCTGGGGAGTAACAACCTTTATTCAAGGAATAAAGATCTACTGGGATAGATTTGGAGTTGTTAACACTCTGGGAAATTGTACATTTAAAATGTACTTGATATGGTGTCCCATACGCTTTGAGCATATGGAGTCACAATCAGGACAATCCAAGTGATAGTCATTGGATTGAAGTTAAGGACATCTATTAGTATCTTAGAGAACTAAAGATGTTGTCTTAAATTATGGAGTAGGAGAACTTGAAGTGACTAGGATCACTGCTGCAGGTTTCCAAACCGGTAAATACTGCGGTACTATAAAGTTTGAATAACGGGACAGTAAGCTGGAAATATTCCGAGCAAGATAACTGTTACCGAATTAACAACAAATGCGGATTATTGCTGCAGCTGAGGCAGCAATAGAAGCCATTTGGATCGATAATAAATCTAATTAGATTAGATATAGTTCTTTTAGCAGCTGAGCTAGGCGTCAGCACAGGCTAAAGAATTAATGGTCTCATCGACGATCCAGATATATACTTCTATATTCATCTGATTCGTTCGGATCATACATCGTGGCGATGTGATGATCGTATAAATCACGTCAGAAGATAATTACACAAATCCGCTGAAGAAAATCTTTTCTCAGCAATTTGAGCGAACCGTACATAGTTTGGGTATTAGACACTCGAGTGACTGGCTATGTGCCAAGTGGGAGATTGTTGGATAATATGACCCATAGCGTCACTATTTGTACAGATCACGGTGTTGTTGTACAAATTAACTATGTGACAAGGAAATTGCACTCTCATCATTTGTGATTAGATCACCATAGATGTATAAATGAAGAGAGGTCCATATGATTAGTTCCTGGATTGAGATGATATGAGACAGTATCAATCCCCGAAGGATTGATCATTAAATATCCTTAGCCGGAGTATTATCGAGACTGGACATCGATAATGCGGAATAGGCTAGTATTGCACTTGTGTGCGTTGTGAGGGCACAACGACATAGTTCTCATATATATAAGTATTGGATACTTATGCAAGTGAGATAGGAGGTCGTGTTTCACCGATGGTACGGGAAACAGCTTTGCTCTAGATAGACCCCTCGGAATCCCATTGGTATTTTGACTATGTGTCTATGGGAGGCCGAAATCAAGGTAGGTGTGTATAGTCTTAACCTGAGACTTGCATCGCTAATACTTGCGATGATCAGTAGACTTTGGTCTTGGTGGTACATGGCTTTAACCGATTCTGCGTACACCGCTTCTGGGTTTATCAGAGAGTCGTAGTGTATTGGGTGTGATGTCGAGACGGAAGTATCACTTCAGTCATAGTGGAGATGATGTCACGCAGGATACAGTATTAGTGCTCTTAAGTGCTGGCCGGCCATCGGATATTATGACAAGGTCATGTATATCCGATTATAGAGACTAGTTACCAGACATCCGACATGTGCTTCGGACGGGGCAGACACTTATCCAGCCCCAGCCCTAGCACGTGACTATTCGATACTGGGCCGATATACACAATACTACGGTATACTACGCTTGATACAGATCTATATACTCCTGTAAGACTATTTCTGGAGAATTGGGTAGGCATGGCGCTTTGCTAGAAGCCAACCTTGTCTTGTAAATCGGTATAAATGTAGTACGAGGTACTTACGTGTTCGGATAATCCGACGACCGTATTTACTGCCAACATATCCGGAGATCTCATGGGTCGCTTCCTGAAGATTCACCGATGATGTATAACTCGCACTTTAATTAATCTAGGATTAATTAGAAGAGAGAGAAAATTAATCTGGGATTAATTGCGGAGATATTTTATCTGGGATAAAATATTAATTAAAGAGAGAGAACGATTAATTTGGAATTAATCGATAAAATAATATATTCGATATATTATAAGAAATTGGATTTTGACGCGGAATTAAAATTAGATTTTAATTCGGGCGAACGAATTAATTTAGAATTAATTCGTTAGCGATGTAAATAGTGATTTCGCTAGGCGTAATCATTTAATTACGACGCGACGGAAAATTCGTTAATTTAGAATTAGCGAACCAGAGCCTGAGAGTGATTGCGAGCGCATTCGCATTTCGAATTCGAGCGCGGTACGCAAGTCACATCAAGCGTCAAATCGCTGGTCGCATCAATTATCAAATCACTTGTCACTTTGAGTGATGTGACATGACATGTTGTTACTTTGATAAAGTGACTTGATGTAAATAGTAAAAGTGATGGGTAAAAGGTGAAAAGCATTGATTGTTTTTGCCTTTTGACTTTTTGGAATATGAAAAAGGTTTGGTATATATATTTTATTTATTTTTGGAAAATAAATGAATAATATATATTACATTTTTTCTTTTTCCTCACTATGAAATTCGGTCTTCTCTCTCTCTTGATGTACAGTATACGGTTTTAAGCTTTTGGAGCCAAAAAACCCTTCATCTTTCTCTCTTCTTCCTCTCACGGCTTCAAGCCGATTTCTTCACAAAATCTTCTGTTTTTGACCTAAATTTTGAGAAGCAAATGAAGAAGAGTAGTGCTAGCACACACATGGGTTATATTATGGTGATAGGGAAACGAATTTGTGAGCATGGAAAGCTTGAAGCTTGGAGCTTCAATGGTGACATCCATGGCCGAATGAACAAGGAGGAAGACACCCCAAAACCGTGCAGTCCACTGTCATAGAAGCCATTGCCGAGCTTGGAGGGAGGCAAAAACGCAACTTGTTCTTCCTAGCATCAAACCCATCAATGTGAGTATGAATTCCGCGTTACTCCTTGGTTGTATTCAACTCGTTTTTATGCATGATTTATGATCTTGGGACTTGATTGAAACTCTTCAAAGCTATCAATAGGGAGATTGATTTTATCATTCAAAATCATAATTGGGAGTTGGTTGATCTTCCTCTAGGTTGTAAGCCGCTGGGCTACAAATAGATTTTCAAATGGAAGATGAAGTCGGATATATCAATAGATAGTACAAAGCAAGACCTGTCATAAAAGGTTATAGATAAAAAAATGTCTTGACTACTTTGATACCTATTCACCAGCGACCCGTATCTCTTCAATAAGAATATTTATAGCGATAGCAGCTATATTTGGTCTTCAAATACATCAAATGGATGTAAATACATCATTCTTAAATGGTGAATTGGATGAGGAGATTTACATGGAACAACCAGAAGATTTCAATATTCCTGGATAAGAACACAATGTGTAAAATCCTTATACAGATTAAAACAAGTACCTAAATAATGGCATGAGAAATTTGACAAAGAAATATTATGAAGTGGATTCAAAATCAATGAGTGTGATAAGTGCGTCTACGCTAGATCAACTCAAATAAAATATGTCATTGTGTGTCTCTACGTAGACGGTATACTGATAATTGGGAGCAATAATGAGATGATTATGTCTACCAAAAAAGGTATTGACCATTAAATTTGACATGAAAGATTTAGGAGTAGCTGATATGATCCTAGGAATTAATATTTCAAGAAAATAATAGAGATACATATTATCTTAGGCTCATTATGTTGACAAAATACTTGAGAAATATAACAAATAAGATCTAAATGTAGCTAGAACTCATGTGGACCTCACTCTTCATTTTTTAAAGGATAATGGTTCGAGTGTATCGCAATTAGAGTATTCGAGAATCATTAGAAGTCTGATGTATCTCACAAATTGCACAAGACAAGATATCGCTCAAGCTATAAACAAGCTTATTAGATATACAAGTAATCTAGGACATGGATGAGTGGTAAATGTATCACTATTTCCCACTCATTTGACCTTATCTTTTGTATAGTTTCTTGAGTTTTGTGAATATTTGGATGTTTTTTGTGTTATTTTGTAGATAAATAAAGTTTCAGGACTCTCTAGAGGTGATTCAAGGCCAAAACAATGAAAAACATATAAAAGGGCAAAATTGTCATTTGGCACGTCACGACCAATAACGTACGCCGGGAGCCTGCTAAAATAAACAGGGACACGTGTCAAAATCTGAGATTTTGATCTTGCTAACGTGCACCGGATCCTGCTAACGTGCCTCTGATACGTGTCAACATCACAGTATATCTGTTAACGTGCGACGTGCCACGTGTCACCATCATATGCTGCCGACAATCATCATCAGCCATGTGTCATCCACATGTCTGCCACATGTCATCCACGTCAGCAGTATACCCATTCATTGTGCCACATGTCGTCCACGTCATCATCAACAAATCACATTGCGCCACGTGTCACCGTCACATGCTCCCGATAATCCAGATCGCCACGTCATCACCACGTCATCACCATTTCATCGTCATGTCAGCACAATTATTGAGTTAATCATCCAAATCTGCCACATGTCAGTGTTAAAAAATTACGACCCATAGCGTCACTATTTGTAAAAGACATTGTGGTTTTTGTACAAATTAACTATATAACAATGGAAATTGCATTTTATCATTTTGTAATTTGATTACTTTATATATAAATGATAAAAGTCCATATGATTAGTTCCGGATTACAAGATATAAGATAATATCAATCCATAGCGGTTTAATCATTAAAAATCCCTAGACGTAGTATTATCGAGATTGGACATCGATAATGCGGAATAGACTAGTATTGCACTTGTGCGTGTTATAGAAGCGTAACAACATAGTTCTCATATATTTAAGTATTGGATACTTATGCAAGTGTGATAGGAGGTTGTGTTTACTGATGGTACAGAAACAGCTTCGCTCTGGATAGACCCCGTGGAATCCCATTGGTAGTGTAACTATGTGTCTATGGGAATCCGCATCAGGGTATGTGTATTTGGTCTTAACCTGAGACTTGCATCGCTAGTACTTGCGACAATCAATACGCTTTGGTTTTGGTCATCCAGGACTTTAACAGGTTCTGTGTACGCCTCTTCTGGGTTTATTGAGAATCGTAGTGTATTGGGTGTGATGTCAAGATGGAAGTATCACTTCAGTCATATGGAGATGATGATCACGCAGGGATACAGAACTGGTACTCTAATTGGTTGCAACCATGACCAGCGTAAACACACACATATAACACAAGCGCACGTATCGTTCAAGTAATATAAGAATATCGATCCCACGAGGACTTAATATCTAATCTATTAATTTTATGAGGTCAAATGATTACTAGTATCTAACAGGTTGTTTGATTGATTTGAAATGGTGACTATTCTGAATTTTAAAAAAATAAGTAAATAAAATTATTCGAAAGTAGGTTTTAAGAAAATTCAATATTAAAAACTATCTAGGGTTTTGATTTCTTCCAATATCATTTTAAAGATGAAGTGGTTATCTTAAAGTTGGGTAATATAATGATTTATTAACCTCGAACACTAAATTATGTGTAAGCCTCTGTTGATGGTCAGACACAAATATCCAGTTTAACCCAATTGAACCATATGACTATGTCAACCAATTTATCTGGATTCATTAAGTTTAAGTTCCAATTATGGCTACCCACGCCCGACAGGTATATGTCTATCCTGTAAGGAAATCTATAAAAGGGTTATCTATCCTCAAGGAAGATCGTGAGCTATTGAGTCTAAGGCTGAAACCTAAAATCATATGTCTAGTTCATTTTAGATTTACCAGATCAATTTTATTAATGGCCAGTTAATGAAAAAGTATTAAGATTAAGACTCAATAAATAAATCTTTATAATACCCAAACTATAATCTAACCCCTTATAAACCATTGATATTAAAAGTCATCACAACCCCAGATAACTAATTTAGTTACAACACATAACTAAGGCAAGTAAAAACTTGAAAATAAAAGACATAAAGTAAAAATACGGTAAAGTAAATACTGAAAAGTAAATTACAATAAAATAAAATACTAAGGTAAAAGGAATTACTTTTACTACTACTAATTTAGATATCTCCCATAATATAATATATAAACTTGTGATAACATTACCAACCAGCCATATAGGCGGTATCCTGATTAAGTCAAATTAAGTCCAACCAGCCATTAAGGCGGTAAAAAGATTTGACCATGAACCTGCCATATAGGCGGTAAGAAATTTTAATTACCAACCGACCAATCTGGCTGTATCATTTTTATGTCAATATTTTAAATAGTGAATATATTATATTTAAGAGAGATTAATCTAAATAGAAATATTAAAAGAATTACATTTCACCCTAGCTGGGGAATTTACCTCCTCATGGTAAATAGTAAAAACTGTAAAAAGTAAAAAAATGAATTACTATTATTACAAAACGTAATTAAAATTAATTACAAAACTAAAAACTAAAAACTAAAAGAAACTAGAGAGAGAAACTCCCTCTTTACATCAAAGAGATGAGAGAGAGTGGTACAACTGAAATTGAAATTTCGCGTTCTATTGATAGGGGTCAGTAGAGGTCTCGCATCGCGACGCCAGATTATGTCGACGTGGCACGCTCTGGTTCGTCGGTTGCAGATTCTGGATAAGGTGATAAGGTGACACGTGGCAGGGTGGTTGGATCTCAATTATTGTGACACATGGCGGCTTCTGATTGATCGGCTAGATTATTATCCGCCACGTGTCAGATAAGGATTAGAGAGCCAATAATTGATGTTGATGTGGCGACACGTGGCAAAGTGACTGTCGGTACCATAGAATTGTGACACGTTGCACTTCCTGATTGGCTAATGATGACGTGGCAGTGAGGTGGCATGTTGACTCGGTCAACCTGGTGATGTGGATGATGACCTGGCAATAACGTGGAGTGACACGTAGCGACACCTGGCGATGGTGACTGTCGGCATCGTAGGATGATGACACGTGGCACGGCGCATGTTAGCAGATCGGATGTGATTTGTGGACCCGGCGCACGTTAGCACTGTTCGGTGTACGTTAAGCGTCGCGACGCCAAAGGCTTGAGCTTCGCGACGCGGGAAATTACCAAAATGCCATTTTCATCCAATTTTCACTGTTTTGGCCCAAATCACCTCCAGAATGTCCTGAAACTTTATTTATCTACAAAATAACACAAAACACATCAAAATATTCACAAAACTCAAGAAACTATACAAAATATTAGGTTAAATGAGTGGGAAATAGTGATATAATTACCACTAATCAAACCACCAGGATAATATGACATGTTCATGATTATCCGATTAAAGAGACTAGTTGCTTGTGATCTGATATATGCTTCGTACGGGGCAGACACTATTCCAACCCCGGCCTTGCATGTGACATCCGATACTGGATCGTAATACGCAATATTACGTATACTATGCCTGACAAAGATTATATATTCCATTAAGAATATATCTGGAGAATTGGGTAGGCACGGTGCTTTGCTAGAAGCCAACCATGTCTCATAAATCAGTAAACATATAGCACGAGGTACGTACGTGTTCGGATAGTCCGATGACCGGATTTACTGCCAACATATCCAGGGATCTCTTGGGTCGCTTCCCGAAGATTCACCGATGACGTATGATTCGAACATACTTAATATGGGATTAATTATGGAGAGATTTTATCTAGGATAAAATACTATTTGAATAGAGAGAACAATTAATTTGGAATTAATCGATAAATAATATATTCGATATATTAAACGAAATTAGATTTCGATGCAGAAGAATAAAATTGGATTTTATTTCGGGTAAACCAATTAATTTAGAATTAATTCGCGAGCGACGTGAATAGTAATTTTGCTTGGTATAATTATTTAATTAAATTTGATTTAATTACATCGCAACGGAAAATCTGTTAATTCGAAATTAGCGAACCCGAGCCCAGGATGTGTTGCGGGCCCACTCGGATTTTGAATCAAGTGGGGCCCACATGTCACATCACTAGTCATTCTTTCACCTTTTTGGTGATGGAAGTTAGTGAGGATTTTTGGTGATGACTTATTCCTCACTCAAGCTTGATTTGTTGTTGACATACACCGACTTTGGTATATCATTATTTTAATTTTTGAAATTAAAATACAAGTCAACAAAACCAATTTTCTCCCCCCCTCTCTCATTCACGGTTTCAACAAATAAAAACATTATCCCTCTCTTTTTGCTCTCATTGCCGAGAGTTGCAAGGAAGAAGATAGAAAATTTGTTGCAAATTTTCTAAGTGCTAGCACACTAAAGGAATCATCCAATGTGATAAGGAAACCATCCCAAAAGCTTGGAATCAAAGAACAAAGCTTGGAGCTTGGATTCAACATTCAAAGAGGAAGCTTGGAGACTTCTCAAAGGCAAAAAAATTTGTATTCAACACCTCCAAAATCCGATCAAAGTAAGTTTATTTCCGCTATTCTTCTTTATGTATTCACTTGATTTCATTGCTTGAAATGATCTTGGGACAACTTAGAAACCTAACAATGGTATCAGAGCCTAATTTGATTAGGGTTTATATACTAAAATTTGGGTAAATTTGATTTGAGCATGTTTTAATTAAATTGTTTGTTTGAGTATGCTTGTATGTTGATAACTTGGAGTTATGCATGATCAATTTGAAGAAAATTTAATTGGATTAATTTTTCCTAATTTTTGCATGTTGGCCGAATGTGATCTAGACCTAACGTCATGGTATTTTTGTTTTTTTATCATTGGATGAGTTGAAAGACATGGATAATTATTTGAGATTCAATCGGATTGAAATCGAAATCGAATATAAAAACCTACAATGCCGTGACCTTGAGAGCATGAATGAGATGATTTTTATTTCAATAACAAATTAAAGCATGTTTAATTATTAAATTGAATTTTTTTGGAAATGTTAATTTAGATAATTATCAATGCAATACACTTTTAATTAATTAAATTTAGAATTTGATTAATTGGCTTAATTTAGAATTGGGCTTGTAATGTTTATATTGGGCCTAATGGGCTTGGTTGGCCAAGTTGGTTTAGGTCATTGGATTGGATCAAATTGGGGCCTAAACCATTCCATTAAGTCCAAAATAGAACAAATGGGCCTTTTATATTTATTGGGCCTAATGGGCCTAAATTGGTTTTCTTGAAATAGAGTGATTCCTTAATTGGGCTTTGGTATTGTTGGGGTTTGACCCATATTGTGTTGGTTTATTCTAAGGTCCCAAGATCAAATCAAGACATGAAATAATGCATAAATACATCAACGGAGGTAGCGGAATACTTACATTGATCGGTTATGTCGATTTGAAGACGAATCAAGGCCAAAAACGTACTGCCCTTCACGCCAAACTGCAACAGTCCACTGTCCTTGCAAAACAGAATTTCGGGTCTCAAAACGAAGCTCCAAACTCCATCGGATGAGTCCCGCCTCATGGTCGAACCTCCCTACCACCTTCGCAAGACTTGTAAGTGTGCTAGCACTTGATTTCTCACCATGAGAAACCACTCTTGGCTTCCCTTTGTTCACGCCATTTCTGGTTCCAAACCAGTGAAGATTTTCTTCATTTGGGCGTGAGATAAGAGAGAAAAAATGTGAGAGATGAAATTGTGTTAAGTTAAAATGATTTACCAAAAATCAATTTATATTTATGCCATAATTTTATTAAATTAATAATAAAATTATGACACAAAACATGCAATGGCTTAGAGTGTCAAACACTCAAACTCCATGCAATGACATTGAGTGCAATGTACACAATCTACATGCAAAGCATTAGAATGACATGTGTCATGTGGGCCCCACACGTTTCCAAATGAAAGTGGGCCCACGTGCACTCACGCGTTCGGGTTCGATATTTCCGAAATACCGAGCTTACGTCGCGACGTTAATTCAATCGAATTTAAATAAATAATTGCGCCTGGCGAAATTATTATTTACGTCGCTAACGAATTAATTCTAAATTAACTCGTTTGCCCGAATTAAAATCTAATTTTATTCCGCGTCGAAATCTAATTTCGTTTAATATATCGAATATATTAATTTACCGATTAATTCCAAATTAATCGTTATCTCTCTCTAGACGATATTTTATCCTAGATAAAATATCTCCGTAATTAATCCTAGATTAATTTTCTCTCTCTTCTGTATAATCCCAGATTATTCAAGAGTGCGAGTTGTGCGTCATCGGTGGATTATCGGGAAGCGACCCATGAGATCCCCGGATAATCTGGCAGTAAATACGGTCGTCGGAGTATCCGAATCATGTACGTACCAAGTACTACGTTCTACCGATTTACTAGACAAGGTCGACTCCTAGCAAAGCACCAAGTCTACCTAATTCTCCGGACATATCCATTAAAGAATATTAAGATCTGTATCAAGCGTAGTATACTAATGTATTGTGCATATCGGCCCAGTATCGGATAGTCACGTGCTAGGGATGGGGCTGGATAAGTGTCTGCCCCGTCCGAAACACATATCGGATGTCTGGTAACTAGTCTCTATAATCGGATATTCATGACCTGGTCATAATATCACGATTGGATGCGCATCTCTTAAGAGCACTAATACCGTATCCTGCGTGACATCATCTCCACTATGACTGGAGTGATACTTCCGTCTTGACATCACATCCAATACACTACGATTCTCAATATACCCGGCATTGGCGTACACAGAACCGGTTACAGTCCTAGACGACCTCAACTAAAGTATATCGATTGTCGTAAGCATTAGCGATGTAAGTCTCAGGTTAAGACTATACACACCTACCTTGATTTCGGCCTCCCATAGACACATATTCATAATACCAATGGGATTCCGAGGGGTCTATCCAGAGCGAAGCTGTTTCCCGTACCATCGGTGAAACACGACCTCCTATCGCACTTGCATAAGTATCCAACACTTATATATATGAGAACTATGCCGTTGTGCCCTCACAACGCACACAAGTGCAATACTAGCCTATTCCGCATTATCGATGTCCAGTCTCGATAATACTACGGCTAGGGATATTTAATGATTAATCCTTCGTGGACTGATACTGTCTCATATCATCTCAATCCAGGAACTAATCATAGGGACCTCTCTTCATTTATATATCTATGGTGATCTAATCACAAATGATGAGAGTGCAATTTCCTTGTCACATAGTTAATTTGCTACAACAACACAATGATCTGTGCAAATAGTGACGCTATGGGTCATTTGTCCAACAATCTCCCACTTGGCACATAGCCAGTCACTCGAGTGTCTAACACCCGAACTATGTACAATCCCTCAAATTGCTGAGGAAAGGTTTTCGTCAGCGGATTTGCTTAATTATCGTCTGACGCGATTTACACGATCATCACATCGCCACGATGTATGATCCGAACGAATCAGATGATATAGAAGTATATATCTGGATCGTTGATGAGACCTTTAATTCTTTAGCCTTGTGCTGACGCCTAGCTCAGCTGCTAACAGAACTATATCTAATCTAATTAGATTTATTATCGACCCAAATGGCTTCTATTGCTGCCTCAGCTGCAGCAATAATCCGCATTTGTTGTTTATTCGGCAACAGTTATCTTGCTCGGAAGATTTCCAGCTCACTGTCCCGTTATTCAAACTTTATAGTACCGCAGTATTTAATTGTTTGGAAACTTGTAGCAGTGATCCCAGTCACTTCAAGTTCTCCTTCTCCATAGTTTAAGACAACATCTTTAGTTCTCTAAGATACTAACAGATGTCCTTAAATTCAATCCAGTGACTATCACTTGGATTGACCTGATTGTGACTCCATATGCTCGAAGCGTATGAGACACCAATACAAGTACATTTTAAATGTACAATTTCCCAGAGAGTGTTAACAACTCCAAATCTATCCCAGTAGATCTTTATTCCTTGAATAAAGGTTGTTACTCCCCAGAATTCTACGGAGAATTTCTTATGAAGAATATCTATGAAAGCCAAGCTTTCACCAATTGCTTTATGGGAATTTCACTGTCAGTGCGCTCTCCCACTAACCTCCTTATATACACAAGAATTATTTAGTTTTGAATCAAATCATAAACCATTATGATTATTTCAAAACGACAGTTCCAAGAACCTTATGCTTGCATCAATCCAAACATGGATCGAATAACCCGCAAACCTGTTTGTCGGTTATACAAAATCGTCAGGATGTTGTAAACATCCTCCAAAAGGTTTCCTTTTCAGGAAAGCGATTTTGATTTATAACTGGCATATTTCATAAATGAAATATACAGTTATTTTCAAGCATCTTCAAAATGGATTTACCATGGCAACAGGTAAAAGGTTGAACCGTTATTAACACAATGTTGATAACGATACCTTTTTCGTCAAAAGCCTAGCTTTGTACGTTGTTTGTTGCCTTCCATGTATGTCTTCCTTGAAGACGTTTAATGTACCATAGGCACAACGCCTTGTGGTACAACGACTAGTATCCAAATAGTTGTTATACATGGAATCCATTTCGGACTCATGGCACTTTGCCATAATAGGGAGTCGATACCTCGTATCACTTCCTCATAACGTAGTCGGATGGTACACCTCCATAAGATTGACATCTTTATGAGGTTAGATCAGAAACCCATACCCTAGGTTGTTTTCTGACTCTATCCGATCTACTAGTTTCTTGTGTATTTGAAGATTAATGGTATAGTTTCATCATAGATGAACTATTTGTGTTCCATTAAGGACTTCGTGCCTTGAACAGTGTTACTCCGATTTTCATCGAGTATCACTATCCTCCCACTGACCACTGCATATCGGTATTCCTCTCAGGAAAAACCGCATGGTGAGCAACAATCACATTGTTCTCATGTGGAATTATAAGTACTATACTTAAGGTTTCCCTTAGGATAACCTATATTGGCACTTATCCAATTTGGGTCTTTAGTTTGTTATCATCCAAACGCTATGCCTGCATACCCAAATTATCAGGAATGAGAAACCTCGTTTCTTCTCTGTTCATATCCTAGTGATATCTGTCAAACAGATTTATATGGAACCTTATTCTAAATAAGTTTTGCACTGTTATACATATCCTGTTGAAGGAAATTGTAGCTCAGAGCGACTCGTGATAAACCTTATCATGTCCCAAAAATTCGGTTTTTTGGTCGGACACACCGTCTAACTAACGTGTCTCGGGAGGAGTCCTCATATGAAAGAATACCGTACTCTTTCATTTACGTATGAAACTTACTGCTTAAGTATTTTCCATTACGGTTTTACCGTGGCGGAATAATACTACAGCCGATCTGTTTGTCTACTTCGTGTCGAAACTCAAAGTTTCGTATTTGTGTTCTTCAAAAGAAACACATAACCATAACGTGATGCCACATCCGTTAAGGTCACGAAATATTCATGTTCACATCTAGCCTAGCTAGATATGGGCCCACTTACTTCACCATGAATAGGGCTAACAGATCGGTGGCCCTTTTACTATTACCAAGTAAATAGTATTTTAGGTTTTTAACCTAATAAACTAGATTCGTAGACCTTATTTGAATAGTCAAATCAGTCCTAGTATCCACTCTTCAAAAGTGTGGATATACGAGTCTTGTTTAATTGTGTCCTAGACAACAATGCCACAAATAAGTCTCTATTGATCAAATCAATTTGAGCTATTTATTTGTCATTTATATGTTTGAGATTTTATTTATATTCAAAATAAATTATGTTATTTACATCTAATGTATTTATCTCAGTATCATCTTTATATAATGAAACACTTTAGTGTTCTAGAATATAAAGGTTTTATCCGCATCGGATTAAACACTGATATAGAGATAATGTCTCTAGTCAAACTAGTTACATTATAACATTTCCTAATTTAAGTACATACCCAAAGGGTAGTTCCTAAACTTAGGTATCTACGGTCGAAACAACACTTTCGTCCCGTTTCCAATTCGCAGAGAAATCTCGGTTTGAAGCCAGTATCCAGCTCACAGCGGATTCTGAACGTCAATACATATATGTATTATGTACCACACTAAGTATTTAAAATCCAATTTTAATACTAGTAGTAAACATAACTTTGACAAATATTTTTAAAGTTAGAGCCTCTCCCTATCTTTAATTCCTTCGTGTCTTCCATATCCAAATGGTAGTCACTTTGGGATATGTCAATTATCTTTTCAATATTTCACAAACCTTTGGCCAAGCCTTGGGTTTCGGAATATCGAAATGATGTGCACCTTGTGCTACTTGCCCAATTGCAAACTTTGACTTCTCTCCACTAGAATAGTCAATTAATTCTCTAAGAATTATTATTGCAATTTAATATTTTAAATCTAAAGATAGATTTATTGATAAGTATATTAATTAAGCACTAAAGTCATCATCACATAAATCTTCCAAAGATTTTATGCTCTACTATTTGCTTAATTATGGGCTTAGTCATAATAAGTTATTTTATCAAATAAATTAACCTATTATTTATTCCCAATATGAAAATTAAATCATTTAAAGCATTTAATCCAATGATTTAAATATTCAACTTTTCAATTCTTTCTTGATTTCAATAGTCCAACTATTTAATCAATTTAATAAGGTACTATTTATTATAATGATTACAATAATCCAATTATTTAATCAACTATAATTTTAATATTGATTACTATAATCTAATTATAAAATCAACTATCTTTTAATTCAATTATATTGATTACTATAATCCAATTACAAAATCAACTATATATTGAATGAGTTTGTATATAGTCCAACTATATATATTTTTAAAACAACATAAATATTAGTCCAACTAATACTTTTGATTAATATGACGAGTAAAATAAATGAGCGTGTTTAGCGAGTATTCGAATGAATGTTGCAAATTCAATACTTGCCTCCCACTATTTTTCGTCGAGCCTCTAACCCTCTGTCGAGTACTCGGGAAACCGTGTTTCCTAGTGGGCTAGGATCCCGTTAAATATCACACAATCTTGACTTTGGCCAACAATTGTATGATAATTAACTAGGTAGATCTCGAAGATCAATTGGATCTAATCCAACTCCTAGATCCAGTAGGTGGACATCCAAGTCCTAAACATATATCTTATATATGTCTATACATCGAATGTATACCCTAACCTTTTCCTCTGAATCAACTAGGCCTTGGCTTTGGCACAACAAACCTAATGATCCCAGTCAAGCGCGGACCCATTGACATGGAAGCTTCGTAATCAATGTCGTTGGACAAGAAGTGGTCTTGACTTTGGCCAACAAACCACAACTTGGACAAGACACCAATATGGAACAAAGCCTCGTGATTAAAACACATCTTTGAAGGACAAGGGCTTGACTTTGGCCAACAACCCCTGCCAATCTAGGATCTTGAGTAAGAATCACTCAATGGAAGGAAAAACGCATGATATTTGATGAGGGCTTTTTCGCGTGCAAATTGGCTACCAATTTAATTATCTATGTTAAGGTCTCATCATCATACACCCTTAAACATGCATTCTAAATACATAATAAAGCGAGTATGAAAATAAATAATAATGATATGCGGATGGATACTTAACACATTGATCCTAGATCAAATCTCTCCCTTTCTCACTCAAGCTAGCACTAGTATTACTTCTACCCGTTACACTACACTTCTAAAGAAACCTCATATACATAGAGGGGAATAGGTGAGAAGAGAATACAAAGAGAATAGAGGTGATAAGGCTGGACACGCAGGTCCAATTTAATAAATCGAATTTATTACAACAATTTCTAAAATTGCCCACCCGACTAATATCCATCCGATATACATTATTCATTCAACACAACCACGTATTCACACACATAAGCATGCTATCAATCAATCTAATCAAATTAATTAATCTGATAATTAAGTGATCATCCAATGTTCAAACAACGATTTGATTTTGTTCGAGTCAAACTCGTTTTGCGAATAAGTACTTAAAGTACGAATTCATGAATTAAATTAAACTACATCATTAAATCTAATTTAACATGTATTTAATACTAATTCACTATTCAATTCCAAATTAAATATTACACTTTTAAATAATAAACCTTTTACGATTTAAATTCCAAATCTAATCGTAACGCGTCTCAAAGATCGATTAACGTCCAACGTCAATTCAATTAAAGTCCAATGGGCTTTTGATTGATTTCTTAAGGCGTGGACTTTTGGTCAACTCGGGTCAAATCGATAACCAAAGTCCAATCCGGGATTTACCCCATAAGCCCATAAATCAATCTTGGCCCATTAGGCCCAATTGAACTTTAAGGTTCATTAAGTCGCATTTGGGATTTATGGTCAAGGTTTTGGGCCCAATTGGATCCAATCCATTTGGCCTAAACCAAACTTGATAAATCAAGCCCAATAGGCCCAAATACAACATTTAAATCCAATTTCCAAAATTAGGCCCAAATAATTAAATTCAAAAAATCCAATTTTCCCAATTTAATTACCAAAGTGTATTACATGATCAATCAACTAAATCAACATTTCTAAAACACCATATTAGTCCAATTAATCATGCTTGATTCATTATCATATGTCCAACACACAAATTGAAAATCAAACCCATCTACATGCTTAAAGGTCTCGGCCAAGGGAGTGATTTCATGTCCAATTCGGTTTCAATCCAATTAATCGCATTCGACATTAAATACATATCCCGAATGATTTCCAATACATCCAATTATCAAAATCAAAATTTACCAAGACATTAGGGCATTAGTCACATTCGGCCAACTCAAAGATTTTGGGTTTTTTGTCCAATTCGAAATCCAATCCAATCCGATTCAAATTAACATCAACCTAATCGATTCTAACTCATCAAATGAATTAAAAACAAAAAATCCAAGATCCCAAAATCATCAAACCATTCGGCCAAGGACAAATTTTGGGGAAAATAATTCCAAATCATTTTTCATCAAATTAGTCCAACCAAAATGAAATTAACATGTTATAAACATACTCAAACAAACAATTTATTCAAATCATGCTCAAATACATTTACCCAAATTTTAAACCCTAAAATTTCATGCTTGCAACATTAGCTCTTGATGCCATTGTTGGTTTATTCTAAGGTCCCAAGATCAAATCAAGACATGAAATAATGCATGAATACCATCAACGGAGGTAGCGGAATACTCACATTGATCGGTTATGTCGATTGAAGACGAATCAAGGCCAAAAACGCACTGCCCTTCACGCCAAACTGCAACAGTCCCTGTCCTTGCAAAACAGAATTTCGGGTCTCAAAACGAAGCTCCAAACTCCATCGGATGAGTCCCGCCTCATGGTCGAACCTCCCTACCACCTTCGCAAGACTTGTAAGTGTGCTAGCACTTGATTTCTCACCATGAAAACCACTCTTGGCTTCCCTTTGTTCACGCCATTTCTGGTTCAAAACCAGTGAAGATTTTCCTCATTTGGGCGTGAGAGAAGAGAGAAAAATGAGAGAGATGAAAATTGTGTTAAGTTAAAATGATTTACCAAAAATCAATTTATATTTATGCCATAATTTTATTAAATTAATAATAAAATTATGACACAAAACATGCAATGGCTTAGAGTGTCAAACACTCAAACTCCATGCAATGACATTGAGTGCAATGTACACATCTACATGCAAAGCATTAGAATGACATGTGTCATGTGGGCCCCACACGTTTCCAAATGAAAGTGGGCCCACGTGCACTCACGCGTTCGGGTTCGATATTTCCGAAATACCGAGCTTACGTCGCGACGTTAATTCAATCGAATTTAAATAAATAATTGTGCCTGGCAAAATTATTATTTACGTCGCTAACGAATTAATTCTAAATTAACTCGTTGCCCGAATTAAAATCTAATTTTAATTCCGCGTCGAAATCTAATTTCGTCTAATATATCGAATATATTAATACTCGATTAATTCCAAATTAATCGTTCTCTCTCTCTTAGACGATATTTTATCCTAGATAAAATATCTCCGTATTAATCCTAGATTAATTTCTCTCTCTTCTGTATAATCCCAGATTATTCAAGAGTGCGAGTTGTGCGTCATCGGTGGATTATCGGGAAGCGACCCATGAGATCCCCGGATAATCTGGCAGTAAATACGGTCGTCGGAGTATCCGAATCACGTACGTACCAAGTACTACGTTCTACCGATTTACGAGACAAGGTCGACTCCTAGCAAAGCACCAAGTCTACCTAATTCTCCGGACATATCCATTAAAGAATATTAAGATCTGTATCAAGCGTAGTATACTAATGTATTGTGCATATCGGCCCAGTATCGGATAGTCACGTGCTAGGGCTGGGGCTGGATAAGTGTCTGCCCCGTCCGAAACACATATCGGATGTCTGGTAACTAGTCTCTATAATCGGATATTCATGACCTGGTCATAATATCACGATGGATGCGCATCTCTTAAGAGCACTAATACCGTATCCTGCGTGACATCATCTCCACTATGACTGGAGTGATACTTCCGTCTTGACATCACATCCAATACACTACGATTCTCAATATACCCGGCATTGGCGTACACAGAACCGGTTACAGTCCTAGACGACCTCAACTAAAGTATATCGATTGTCGTAAGCATTAGCGATGTAAGTCTCAGGTTAAGACTATACACACCTACCTTGATTTCGGCCTCCCATAGACACATATTCATAATACCAATGGGATTCCGAGGGGTCTATCCAGAGCGAAGCTGTTTCCCGTACCATCGGTGAAACACGACCTCCTATCGCACTTGCATAAGTATCCAACACTTATATATATGAGAACTATGCCGTTGTGCCCTCACAACGCACACAAGTGCAATACTAGCCTATTCCGCATTATCGATGTCCAGTCTCGATAATACTACGGCTAGGGATATTTAATGATTAATCCTTTGTGGACTGATACTGTCTCATATCATCTCAATCCAGGAACTAATCATAGGGACCTCTCTTCATTTATATATCTATGGTGATCTAATCACAAATGATGAGAGTGCAATTTCCTTGTCACATAGTTAATTTGCTACAACAACACAATGATCTGTGCAAATAGTGACGTTATGGGTCATTTTGTCCAACATATTGACCAAAGTCCAGCCTTAAGAAATTAATTGAAGCCCCATTGGACGTTAATTAAATCACATGGATGTAATTGGCTTTGAGACCCATTTAGGTTGATTTGGAACTAAGTCGTAAAAGTGCATTAAAAAGTGTAAGTTATTTAATTGGAATTAAATATAGAAGTAGTATTGATACAAATTAAATTATAATTTAAATTGTAGTTCGATATATTCAGAATTTGTACTTCGAGTACTTATTCTCAAACGAGTGGACTCGCGCAATCAAATCATTGTTTGAACATTGGATGATCACTTTATTCAAAGATTAATTAATTGGATTAAGTGATTGAATACTGGATGTGTTGAATGGATAATGTATATCAGAAGAATATTAGAAGGGAAAGGGCAATTTTGGAATTGGTTGTAAATTTAGATTTATTAAATTGGACCTGCGTTTCCAGCCTTATCTCTCGTCGATCTCTTGTATTCTCTTCTCACCTAATCCCCTCAATGTTAATGAGGTTTCTTTAAAATTGTATTATGTATATTGGGTAGAAGTAAGAATAGTGCTAGCATGGAGAAGATATGGAGTGATTGGTCTAGGAACAATCTTGTGAGATATCCATCCGCATATCGTTATTAATTTATGTTCTCGACTTATTATACTTTTTGAATGCATGCTTAAGGGTGTATGATGAGACCTAACAAAGATAATAAATTGGTTGCCAATTTACGCAAAAAACCCTCAATAAATATTAAGCGTTTTCCTTCCATTGAGTGATTCTTACTCAAGATCCAAGATTGGCACTGGTTTGTTGGCCAAAGTCAAGACCTTTGTCCATCGCAGATGTGTTTGAATCATGAAGGCTTTGTTCCATATCGTATGTCTTGTCCAAGTTGTGATTTTTTGGCCAAAGGCAATATCAATTCTTGTCCATCAACATAGATTACGAAGCTTTCCAAAGTCAATGGGTTCCGCTTAACTGGAATCATTAAGCTTGTGTTGCCAAAGCCAAGGCTTAGTTGATTCAGAGGAAAAAGGTTAGGAAAATATATTAGATATATTGGCATATATATTGTATATATATTTCGGACTTGCAGGTCCACCTACCGGATCTAGGAATTTGATGAGATCCAATTGATCTTAGAGATCTACCTAGTTAAATATCATACAGCTTGTTGGCCAAAGTCAAGGTTGTGTGTTATTTAACGGGATCTTAGCCCACTAGGAAACTAGGTTTCCCGAGTACTCAACAGAGGGTTAGAGGCTCACCGAAAAATAGTGGGAGGCTAGTATTGAATTTGCAATTTCATTCAAATACTTAGCTTTACGCGCTTTCAAATTATTTCGTCAATTATTTTATTAGTTGGACTAATATATTATTATTTTTCTTGTATTAGTTAGACTGTACCCATACATCGTTAATCGAATAGTTTGACTATTGTGGTTAAGATGACATGAAAGTTAAGCATTAGGGATATTGTCATGGGCAATAATATCTTTAATGGCACATACTTTCAAGACTGGGATATGAATCTCAGAATTGTTCTGGGATCCGAGAAGTTGCTCTACACTATTGAGAGACCTCTTGGGCCTAAGCCCCGACCTGATCAGTTGCTTTAGCTAGAGCTTTGGAAGACTCATAGTGATGATAACGGGACTGCTCAAAACAAGGGATTGGATCCCTATGAGATGATGGCGAAGTTGTATGATCTTCACCGATCTAATCTTAGATCGCAAAGATATGAGTTGCAGAAGAAGCTCTTCCGCGCTCGCATGTCAGAGGGTACGTCTATTGAGCACCATGTGTCACAGATAATTGCTAACATTGAGAAGCTCAGACATATGGGCATCGTCTTCAAGGCTGAGACTTCAGTAGATTTGATCCTACAGTCTCTCCCCGACACTTTGAGTGGGTTCATCATGAACTACAATATGTTGAACCAAGACCAAACTCTTGGAGAGTTGATGTCCACTCTGCAAGAAGCAGAAAAAGAGCTCCTAAATGGCAAGAAGCACGAGGCTCACTTCGCTTCAACATCTCAGACTCCAAAGGCTTGGCCCAAGGCGACTGATGGTGTAAAGAAGAAGAAGAATAATAAAGGCAATGACAAATCGTAAAAACCATTTGGGAAGGGTAAGGAAAAATCCTAAGATGTATGTCTGCAGTACGGGAAGCGGGGTCACTGGAAGCGTGACTGCCTCGAGTACAAGGCACACATGAAGGAAATCAAAGCGGGCAAGGCACCGGCTTCAGGTATGTTTGTTATAGAAATAAACATGTCTACTACTAGTTTTAAAAATTGGATTTTTGATTTTGGTTGTGGAACTCATATATGTACCGATATGCATGATCTTCAAATTAGCAGAAGACTGGCCTCAGGAGAGATTGACCTCCGCGTTGGAAATGGGACACGAGTCGCCGTTTTAGCCATTGGCACTTTTTTTTTGGAACTGGCCTCGGGGCATGTACTTAAACTATCAAACTGTTATTATGTACCTAGTTTGACTAGGAATATTATTTCTGTATCTATGTTATCCCAATGTGGGTATACTTTTGTATTTAGAAACATTGGGTGTTTTATGTATAAAAATGATATGGAAATTTGCACTGCTGATGTAAATAATTGTCTTTATATTTTGAATATAAATCAATCTCAAACATATAATGTAACAAACAAAAGGCTTAAAGTAAGTGACAAAGATGAAACGTATTTGTGGCATTATCGTTTGGGGCACATGAACAAGACATGTATATCCACTCTTTCGAAGAGTGAGTACTTGGACGGATTTGATCCAAATTCATATGACGTATGTGAATCTTGTTTATTAGGCAAAATACCTAAAACACATTTTAGCGGAAAGGGTGTACGCGCCACCGAACTGTTAGCCCTCGTTCATAGTGACGTATGTGGGCCCATGTCTAGCCAAGCTAGAGTTGGATATGAATACTTCGTAACCTTTACGGATGATGCATCGCGTTATGGTTATGTGTATCTTATGAGACACAAGTCGGAAACCCTTGAGAAATTCAAAGAGTTTCGTCACGAAGTAGAAAAACAGACTGGCAAAAGTATTAAGACATTACGGTCGGACCATTGTGGCGAATACTTGAGCATTGAGTTTCTTGATTACTTTAAAGAATATGGTATTCTTTCACAGTTGACTCCTCCTGGAACACCACAATTAAACGGTGTGTCCAAACGGAGAAACCGAACTTTGTTAGACATGGTAAGGTCTATGATGAGTTGCACAGAGCTACCTATTTCCTTCTGGGGATATGCATTGAACAATGCAATACTTATTTTAGATAAGGTTCTGTCAAAGTCTGTTCAATAGACTCCGTATGAAATATGGACAGGAAAGAAATCGGATTTCTCATTCCTGAAGATTTGGGGTTCCTGGGCATATGTCAAACGTTTGGAAGGTACCAAACTAGAACCCAAATCGGATAAATGCCTATTTGTAGGATATCCTAGGGAAACCAAAAGATATTACTTCTATCACCCACAAGAGAACAAAGTATTTTTTGCTTTACATGCTCCTTGAGAAGGAATTCCTAGATGCAGTGATTAGTGGGAGGAAAGTAGAACTCGATGAAAATCGGAGTGATATTGTTCCTGGCAAAGAATCCTTAACGAAACATGAACAGTCTATCAAGGATGAGACTGTACCATAAACTTCGAATACACAAGAACCACGTAGGTCGGAGAGAGTTAGAAAACAACCTGAGAGGTATGGGTTTCTGATCTCACCTCATGTGGATATTAATCTTATTGAGAAGATGAGCCGGCTACGTATGAGGAAGCGATACAGGATATCGATTCCACTTTATGGCAAGAGGCCATGAAGTCCGAAATGGATTCCATGTACACCAACCAAGTTTGGACACTGGTTGATGCACCAGAAGGCGTAAAGCCTATTGGATATAAATGGGTCTTCAAGAAGAAGACTGACATGGATGGCAACGTACAAACGTACAAAGCTAGGCTTGTAGTGAAAGGGTATTATCAACGACATGGTGTCAATTACGACGAAACTTTTTCACCAGTTTCCTTGATTAAATCCATTCAGATAATGCTTGCTATTGCTACATATTTCGATTACGAGATATGGCAGATGGATTTTAAAACTGCTTTCCTTAATGGAAACCTTTTGGAGGATGTTTATATAAACTAGTCTGACGGTTTTTTTATACCAAGACTTGCAAACAAGGTTTGTAAGTTAAATCGATCCATTTATGGATTGAAGCAAGCATCACGTTCTTAGAACCAACATTTTGATGAGTTCATAAAAGAATATGATTTCGTTCAAAATGAGGATGATCCTTGTGTATATAAGAACGTTAGTGGGAGCGCACTGACATTCATTATCCTTTACGTTGATGATGTATTGCTTATTGACAATGACATTCCTATGTTAACGTCGATGAAAGCTTGGCTTTCATTAAAATTCTCCATGAAAGATCTGGGAGAAACAACCTTTATTCGAGGAATAAAGATCTACCGGGATAGATCTAGAAAGCTGCTTGGACTCTCCCAGAGCACGTACATTGACAAACTGTTGAAGAGATTCAACATGGATCAGTCCAAGAGGTGACTGTTGCCAGTGTCACATGGCGTCACTCTATCTAAGGACATGTGTCCTAAAACTCAAGATGAGAGAGACAACATGAGTCAGATACCGTTCGCCTCGGCAGTCAGATCGATCATGTATGCCATGATATGTATGCGACCTGATGTCTCGTATGCTTTGAGCATGTATAGTCACTATCAGGCCGATCTAGGTGAAAGTCACTGGATGGCGGTTAAGAATATCCTTAAGTATCTTAGACGAACTAAGGATGCTTTCTTAATCTATGGAGATGGAGAACTTGAGGTAACTGGGTATACCGATGTAAGTTTCCAAACTGATAAAGATGACTGTAAGTCGCAATCCGGGTACATATTTTGTTTGAATAACGGAGCTGGAAGCTGGAAATCTTCCAAGCAAGAGACAATTCAACAACAGAAGCGGAGTATATTGCTGCAGATGAAGCAGCAGAAGAGGCAGTTTGGATCCGTAAATTCCTAATTGGATTAGGAGTAGTTTCGTTAACAGCTGAGCCCGTTCTATTGTATTGTGACAATAACGGGGCTATAACGCAGGCTAAGGAACTACGGTCTCATCAATGATCCAAGCATGTTCTTCGATGTTTCCATCTAATTTGTGAGATCATACATCGTGGCGATGTGAAGATCGAGAAGGTCGTATCAGAGGACAACATTGCAGATCCGCTGACGAAAGCTATTCCTCAGAAAACGTTTGAGCGACATGTACATAGTTCATTTATTAGATGATTTAGTGACTAGCAATAGGCCAAGTGGGATATTGTTAGACAATTATGACCCATAGCATCACTATTTGTAAAAGACATTGATTTTTATAAAAATTAACTATGTAGCAATGGAAATTGCATTTTATCATTTTGTAATTTGATTACTTTATATATAAATATAAATGTCCATATGATTAGTTCCAGATTAAAAGATATGAGACAATATCAATCCATAACGGTTTAATCATTTAATATCCCTAGTCGTAGTATTATCGAGATTGGACATCGATAATGCGGGATAGACTAGTATTGCACTTGTGCGTGTTATGGAAGCGTAACATCATAGTTAACATATATTTAAGTATTGGATACTTATGCAAGTGTGAAAGGAGGTTGTGTTTACCGATGGTACAGAAACAGCTTCGCTCTGGATAGACCCCGCGAAATCCCATTGGTAGTATGACTATGTGTCTATGGGGATCCGCATCAAGGTAGGTGTATTTGGTCTTAACCTGAGACTTGCATCGCTAGTACTTGCGACAATCAATACGTTTTGGTTTTGGTCATCCAGGACTTTAACAGGTTCTGTGTATGCCTCTTCTGGGTTTATTGAGAATCGTAGTGTATTGGGTGTGATGTCAAGATGGAAGTATCACTTCAGTCATATGGAGATGATGATCACATAGGGATACAGAACTGGTACTCTAATTGGTTGCAAACATCGAGATAATAAGACATGGTCATGATTATCCGATTAAAAATACTAGTTGCTTATGATCCGATATATGCTTCGTACGGGGCAGACACTATTCAAGCCTCAGGCCTTGCATGTGACATCCGATACTGGATCGTAACACGCAATACTACTTATAGTACGCCTGACAAAGATTATATATTCCATTAAGAATATTTCTGGAGAATTAGGTAGGCACGGTGTTTTGCTAGAAGCCAACCATGTCTCGTAAATCGGTAAAAATGAAGGACGAGGTACGTACGTGTTCGGATAGTCCGACGACCGGATTTACTGCCAACATATCCAGCGATCTCTTGGGTCACTTCCCGAAGATTCACCGATGACGTATGATTCGAACATAATTAATCTGGGATTAATTATGGAGAGATTTTATCTAGGATAAAATACTATTTGAAGAGAGAGATCGATTAATTTGGAATTAATCGATAAAATAATATATTCGATATATTAAACGAAATTAGATTTCGACGCGGAATTAAAATTGGATTTTAATTCGGGCAAACGAATTAAGTTAGAATTAATTCGCGAGCGATGTGAATAGTAATTTTACTTGGCATAATTATTTAATTAAATTTGATTTAATTACGTCTCAACGGAAAATTCGTTAATTCGGAATTAGCAAACTCGAGCCCGGGATTTTTTGGGGGCCCACTCAGATTTTGAATCAAGTGGGGCCCATATGTCACATCACATGTCACATCACTAGTCATTCTTTCACCTTTTGGGTGATGGAAGTTAGTGAGGATTTTTGGTGATGACTTATTCCTCATTCAAGCGTGATTTGTTGTTGACATATACCAACTTTGGTATATCATTATTTTAATTTTTGAAATTAAAATACAAGTCAACAAAATCAACTTGCTCATTTTCTCTCTCATTCACGATTTCAACGAAGAAAAACACTCTCCCTCTCTTTTGCTGTCATTGCCGAGAGTTGCAAGGAAGAAGATAGAAAATTTGTTGTAAATTTTCTAAGTGCTAGCACACTAAAGGAATCATCCAATGTGATAGGGAAACCATCCCAAAAGCTTGGAATCAAATAACAAAGCTTGGAGCTTGGATTCAACATTCAAAGAGGAAACTTGGAGACTTCTCAAAGGCAAAAAGTTTTGTAATCAGCACCTCCAAATCCGATCAAAGTAAGTTTAATTCCGCTATTCTTTTTTGTGTATTCACTTGATTTCATTGCTTGAAATGATCTTGGGACAACTTAGAAACTTAATAATGAGTATTCTATTGGGCTGACAGATTCCTCATTGCCACGTCACACAGATAAGAGATAAAAGTATACAATCAGCGCATGCCACATCGGCGCATCACGACGCAAGAACAAACTTGCGCGTCGTGATTCGCGAATATTTTTTGGGCCTATAATAGAAGGCCGAATTTCAGATTTAAATTTGCACCTTCCTCTCTATAATTCCTTAAGAATATTAAGGAATTTATATCTAGTTTGTTTAATTTTAGTTCTGTAATTAGTTTTATTTAATTTTTGTAATAGTAATTTACTTTCTTTACTTTTTCAGGTTTTATTATTCAATAATGAGGGGGTAACTTCCCTTGCTAGGGTGAAAAGTAAAGCTTTTATTATTGCTATTTAGATTAATCCCCATTAATTATAATATAATAACTATTTAAAACTTGACTTAATGAGGATATCGCTATATTGGCCGGTTGGTAATTGATATTAAATTGGTTTTAACCTGACTAAGCAAGGATACCGCCCGGTTGGTCGATTGGTAATTAATTATTAATTTGACTTAATCAGGTTAACGCCTATATGGCTGGTTGGTAATATCACACAAGTTAATATATTATATTAAGGGAGATATCTAAAATAGTAGTAATAAAAGTGGATCCTTTAACCCTAGTATTTTCTTTTATTTTCCTTTTTCCTTTTTAATTTCTAGCATTTACTTTTCAGAATTTTACTTAATGTCTATTATTTTTAAGTTCTTACTAGTTATAAATATGTGTCGTAGTTAAGCCCGTTATCTGTGGTTGTTATGAATTCCAATATCACCGGTTTATAAGGGGCTATTTTATAGTTTAGGTAATATAAAGGTTTACTTATTAAGTCTTAAGCTTAATGGGTCTTGTTACCTGGCCACTAATAATATTGATCTGGTAAACTTAAAATAAACTTGACAAAGGAATTTTAGGTTTAAGTCTATAGACTTAATTACCCACGATCTTCCTTGAAGATAGATAACCCTTTAATAGATTTCCTTTCAGGCGTGGGTAACCACAATTAGAACTTAGTCTTAATGAATCCATGTAATTTGATTGACACAGACATATGATTTAATTGGGTTTCACTGGGTATTTGCATCTTACCATCGATAGAGGCTTTTGCAGAATTTTGTGTTCCAAGTTAGCAAACCAATATATTACACAAACATGAAATAACAACTTCATCTTTAAGAAGATATTGGAAGAAATCACAACCCTGGATAGTTTTATAAATTTGAATTTTCCTCAATCTACTTTCGCGTCTTTTTATTTACTTGTTTTAATTTTAAAGTCACCATTCCAATCAAACAATCAATCCAATAGATACTAGTAATCATTTAGCCTCATAAAATTAATAGATTAGGTATTAAGTCCTCATGGGATCGATACTTTTTATACAATTTGAACGAAATGTGCGCTTGCGTTATACGCGTGTGACAACACCGGTCAAGTTTTTGGCGCCGTTGCCGGAGACTTATTTATCTTTCACTATTAGTTTTGAGGTTAGATGCCTTTACTTGTATCTAATTTTCTTTTTGCTTAATATTTCTGTTTTCTTGTGTTTTAGGTTTTCAGACACTACATGAGATGAACCAGAAGCTTTGAACTCCGACCGCTTGACCCAGAAATTGAAAGAACCATCAGACAGTTGAGAAGGGAAAGGCAAGATGGCCAAGAAGCTTTAGTCAACATGGAAGCTGAACCTTTAGAAGTTGCACCACCAATTCCCATTCGAGGCAGAACTATTCCGGTGGTTGACGGCTACATTTCCTGTATTGTACTTCCTCATTTACCAGCAAATACGTGTGACATCAAAACATGCATTCAGATGATTCAGCAGTCAGTGCAGTTTGGGGGGAATGCAACTAAATAACCTAATGCCCATATCAGTAACTTCCTGTAAGTTTACGGCACTTTCAATTACAATCGAGCAGCTGAAAAAGTAATGAGACTGTGGGTTTTTCCATATTCCTTAAAAGACAGAGCTAAAGCTTGGCTACATTCACTACCAGCAGGTTCCATCACAACTTGGAACACTCTAGCCAGCAAATTCCTTGCAAAGTATTTTCTACCAGCTAGAACAGCGAAACTGAGGAATGACATCACATCATTTGTATAACATGACTCGAAAACTCTCTACGAAGCTTAGGAAAGGTACAAAGATTTGCTCCGGAAATGTCATCACCATGAGATTCTAAAATGGCTTAAAGTCCAAACATTCTATAATGGACTTTCTAGATTAATGAGAACCACAATTGATGCTGCTGCTGGAGGACCTTTGATGGCCAAAGGAGAAGATCAAGCTTGGGACACTTCGACTATTCATCTGATTCGTTCGGATCATACATTGTGGCGATGTGATCATCGTATAAATCACATCAGACGATAATCATACAAATCCACAGACGAAAGTCTTTCCTCAGCTATTTGAGCCAACCGTATATAGTTCGGGTGTAAGACACTCGAGTGACTGGCTATAGGCCAAGTGGGAGATTGTTGGACAATTATGACCCATAGCGTCACTATTTGTACAGATCATGGTGTTGTTGTACAAATTAACTATATGACAAAAGAGATTTGTTCCTGGATTGAGAATGATATGAGACAGTATCATTCCACGAAGGATAAATCATTAATTATCCCTATTCAGAGCATTGTCGAGATTGGACATCGATAAATATGTAAAAGACTAGTATTACACTTGTGCGCGTTGTGAGGGCATAACGGCATATTTCTCATATATTTGGGTATAGGATACTCATGCAAATGTAATATGAGGTTGTGTTTTACCGATGGTACGGGAAACAGCTTCGCTCTAGAAAGACACCCTCGGAATTCCATTGGTAGTATGACTATGTGTCTATGGAAGTCCGAAATTAAGGTAGGTGTATTAGGTCTTAACATGAGACTTGCACCGCTAATACTTGCGACAATCAACATACTTTGGTTTTGGTCGTCCAGGGATTTAACCGGTTTCTGTGTACGCCTCTTCTGGGTATATCGAGAATCGTTGTGTGTTGGGTGTGATGTCAATACGGAAGTATCACGCCAGTCATAGTGGAGATGATGGTCACGTAGGATACGAGACTGGTTCTCTTAAATGCTGCAGCTATCGGGATATTATGACAAGGTCATGTATATCCGATTATATAGACTAGTTACTAGACATCCGGCATGTGCTTCGTACGAGGCAGACACAATTTCAGCCCCAGGCCTAGCACGTGATCATTAGATACTGGATAGACATACACGATACTATAATACTACGTCTGATATAGATCGCTTATTCCTGTAAGCATGTTTTTGGAGAATTGTGTAGGCATGTCGCTTTGCTAGAAGCCAACCTTATTTATAAATCGGAATAAACGAAGTACTAGGTACTTACATGTTCGGATAGTCCGACGACCCGATTTACAACCAACATATCCGGGGATCTCATGGGTCGCTTCCCGAAGATTCACCGATGATGTATGACTCGCACTTTATTAATCTGGGATTAATTAGATGAGAGAGAAAATTAATCTGGGATTAATTGCAGAGATATTTTATCTAGGATAAAATATCAATTAAAGAGAGATAACGATTAATTTGGAATTAATCGATAAATTAATATATTCGATATATTATAAGAAATTGGATTTCGACGCGAAATTAAAATTAGATTTTAATTCGGGCGAACGAGTTAATTTAGAATTAATTCGTTAGCGACGTGAATAGTGATTTCGCTAGGCATAATCATTTAATTACGTCGCAATAGAAAATTTGTTAATTTGGAATTAGCGAACCCGAGCCCGAGATTGTTTGCGAGCGCATTCGCATTTCGAATTCGAGTGCGGCACGGAAGTCAAATTAAGCGTCAAATCGCTAGTCACTTCAAGCATCAAATCATTTGTCACTTTGAGTGATGTGATGTGACAACTTGATTGATTGAGTGATGTGCATAGTGATGGGAGTTGTTGGTAATGGTTGTTGGCATTATTAGTTTGACTTTTGAATGCAAAATTGTGTATATGATTTTAAATAAAATCAATTACCATTTTAAGACAACAACCTAACGAAAATCCATCTCTCTCACTCTCTCCTCTCACTCACGCCCAAATGGGTTGTTCTTGCTCTTCTTTTTCTGGTCTGATCGAATGCACAAGAAGGAGAAGAAAATGATTTTTGTGGCAAAAATCAAAAGTGCTAGCACACTTTCTGGGTCACACGAAGGTGATAGGGAAACCCACCCATGAGCATGGAATTAAATCACAAAGCTTGGAGCTTCATGGAATATCCAAAACCGAAAATGGAGGAGACAAAAATTCCTCACTGCCGATTGCACTTGGAGGGAGCAGAAAAATTTTTTGTTGTCATTCGCGTCGCTCTACCGATCGATGTAAGTATTCCGCAACATTTTCGATGTATTCACATTATGTTTCAATGCTTGATGTGATCCTTGGCTCTTAGAGAATTCCAACAATGGTATCTTGAGCTAATATTGAGCATGAAAATGATTTAGGGTTAAAATTGGGTAAAATGAATTTGAGCATGATTTAATGAAATTGGATGATTTAGTATGCTTAAATGTTGTTGAATTGAAGATTTATTGGATGAATTTCAAGAAATTTTGTTTGGAACAATTTTCCCCAATTTTGGAAGGCTTGGCCGAAAATACAAGTGCCCTAATGTCTTGAAATTTTGATTTTTTGATCATTGGATGTGTTGGAAATCAATTGGGAATGTTGATTTAATGTTGAATTGGATTTAATTGGATTGAATTTGATTTGGACATGAAATCCCCTCCTTGGCCGAGACATGAGAAACATGTAATTGGGTTTGATTTTTTATTAAATTATGTTGGACATGATTTAATGTTAATAAGCATGATTAATTAGACAAATTTGTGTTTTGGAAATATTGAATTGGGTAATTAATTATGTAATACACTTTTGGATAATTGAATTGTGAAATTGGATTTTGTAATTTAATTATGTTGGGCCAATTTTAGAAATTAGGCTTGAATGTTGTAATTGGCCTTTAATGTGCTTGGTTGTACCAAGATGGGTTTAGGCTAAATTGGTTGGATCCAATTGGGCCCAAAACTGCCTCCATAAAGCCCAAATGCGACTAATGGACCTTTAATGTTTAATTGGGCTTAATGGGCCTAAATTGATTTCTAGGCTTATGGGGTAATTCCTTGATTGGGATTTGGTTGACGAAGCCAACGCCTTAAAGAAATTAATTAAAAGCCCATTGGACTTTAATTAAATTAATATTGGATATTAATCGGGCTTTGAGACCCGTAACAATGAAATTTGGAATTTAAATCGTAAAGGTTGTTAAATTAAGTGTAGTATTTAATTTGGAATTAAATAGAGAATTAGTATTAAATACAAATTGAATTGGATTTAATTTTGTAGTTTAATTTAATTCGATAATTCGTAATTTAAGTACTTATTCGTAAAACGAGTTTGACTCGAGCAAAATCAAATCATTGTTTGAACATTGGATGGTCACTAATTATCAGATTAATTAATTTGAATAGATTGATTGATAGCATGCTTGTGTGAATACATGGTTGCGATGCATGAATAATGTATATCGGATGGATATTAGATGGGTGGGACAATTTTAGAAATTGTTGTAATAAATTTGATTTATTAATTGGACCTGCGTGTCCAGCCTTATTACCTTCATATTCTTTGTATTCTCTTCTCACATATTCCCCTCAATGTAAATGAGGTTTCTTTAGAAGTGTAGTGTAACGGGTAGAAGTGATACATGTGCTAGCGGGAGAGAGAAAGTGAGAGATTTGATCTAGGATCAATGTGTAAAGTATCCATCCGCATATCATTATTATTTATTTATACGCGCTTTATTATGTGTTTAGAATGCATGTTTGAGGGTGTATGATGATGAGACCTTAACAAAGATAATAAATTGGTTGCCAATTTGCACGCGAAAAACCCTCACAAATATTAAGCGTTTTTCCTTCCATTGAGTGATTCTTACTCAAGATCCGAGGCTGGCATTGGTTTGTTGGCCAAAGTCAAGGCCTTTGTCCGTCGAGGATGTGTTTGAATCACGAGAGCTTTGTTCCATATTGGTGTCTTGTCCAAGTTGTGGTTTATTGGCCAAAGTCAAGACCACTTATTATCCATCGACATTGATTACGAAGCTTTCCATGGTCAATGGGTCACGCTTAACTGGGATCACTAAGTTTGTTGTACCAAAGCTAAGGCTTAGTTGATTCAGAGGAAAAAGGTTAGGCAATATATTGGATATATTGGCATATATAAGATATATGTTTTGGACTTGGATGTCCCCCTACTGGATCTAGGAATTGATTGGATCTAATTGATCTTAGAGATCTACCTAGTTAATTATCATACAATTTGTTGGCCAAAGTCAAGATTGTGTGATATTTAACGAGATCCTAGCCCGCTAGGAAATACGGTTTCGCGAGTGCTCGAAAGAGGGTTAGAGGCTCGCCGAAAAATAGCGGGAGGCAAGAATTGAATTTGCAATATTCGTTTAATTACTTGCCATACGCGCTCAAACAAATATCATTCGTCAAATATTTTAAATGTTAGTTGGACTAATATTTAAATGTTGTTTTAATTAATAGTTCGACTATATTTAAACAATTTAATTTATATTTGATTATATAATTGGATTAGAATAATCAATATATTTGATTTAATTAATTATAGTTGATTAAATAGTTGGACTATAGTAATCATTATAATAAATAGTGCCTAAAATCGTTGATTAAATAGTTGGACTATTAAAATCAAGATAAAATTGAAATATTGACATTTAAAACATAATCCTAGGGAAAATGTATTTAAATGGTATAATTTTTCAAATTGGGAATATTTCAGGATGGTGCTGGAAAATAATAAGTTACTTTATTTGATAAAATAACATATTATGCCTAAGCCCGGAGTTAAGAAATAGTAGAGCATAATCTTTGGAAGATTTATGTAATGATAACTTTAGTGCTTAATCCATTAAACTTGTTAGTAGACTCCTTAATTTCTGAATCAGAACTAAGGATTAGATCCTTAAAGTATGATAATGAAATTGAAGGATCTTCATAAATCTATACTTAGATTTTAGAAGTACAATTGCAATAATAACTCTTGGAGAGTTAATGACTATTCTCAATGAGATAAAGTCAAAGTTTGCAATAGGCAAGTAGCGCAAGGCGCACCTTACTTCCATATTCTAAAATGCCAAGGCTTGGCCAAAGGCTTCTGGAATATGGAAAAGGGCAAAGTCAAAATCATTATAATCTTATGGGAAGATAAAGGACATATCCCAAAATGTCTGCCTAAATTGTGGCAAACGGGATCGCGGAAGCGTGACTGCCGTTTGGACAAGGCAGAAATGAAGGAATTGAAAACAGTGCAAGGCTCTGACTTTAAATATGTTTGTCATAAATATATTCAATACTAGTATTAAAATTGGATTTTAGATACTTAATGTGATACAAAAATATGTACTGGTGTTCAGAATCTACTTTGAGCAGGATACTGACTTCCATAAGATTTATCTGCAAATTGGAAACGGGACAAAAATCGCTGTTTCAATCGTTGATACCTATTTTAGGAACTACCTTCGGGTTTTTACCTAAATTTGGAAACTGTTATAATGTAACTAGTTTGACTAGAAACATTATCTCTATATCAGTGTTTAACCCGCTGCGGGTGAACCTTTATATTCTAGAACAGTAAAGTGTTTTATTTTATAAAGATGATATTGAGATAAACACATTAGATGTGAATAACAGCATTTATATTTTGAATATAAATATATCTCAAACATAAACATGACAAACAAATAGCTCAAACTGATTCGATCAGAAGAAACTCAATTGTGGCATTGTTGTCTGGGACACAATCAAGCAAGACTCGTATATCCACACTTTCGAAGAGTGGGTACTAGGACTGATTTGATTCCATTCGAATAAAGTCTACGAATCTAGTTTATTGGGCAAAATGCCTAAAACACCTTTACTTGGTAAAAGTGCAAATGCCACCGATCTGTTAGCCCTAGTTCATAGTGAAACAATTGGGCCCATGTCTAGCTAGGCTAGAGGTGGATATGAATATTTCGTGACCTTTACGGATGTGTCATCGCGTTGTGGTTATGTGTTTCCTTTGAAACACAAATCGGAAACTTTTAAAGTTTTCGACGCGAAATAGACAAACAGATCGGCTAAAGTATTAAACCGTCATGGTGAGACCGTAACGGAAAATACTTAAGCAATAAGTTTCTAATATAATTGAAAGAGTATAGTATTCTTTCAATGAGGCTCCTCCCGGAACACGTCAATTTGACGGTGTGTCCGAACAGGATAAACCGAATTTTGTTGGACATGATAAGGTTAATCATGAGTCGCTCTGAGCTACCATTTCCTTCAACGGATAAGCATAAGCAGTGAAAGTACTAATTTAGAATAAGGTTCCATTAAAAATCTGTTTGACATATATCATATTAGATATGAACATGAAAGAAACCAGGTTTCACATTCTTGATGATTTGGGTATGCTAGGCATATGTTTAGATGATACCAAACTAAAACCTAAATTGGATAAGTGTCTAATTGTGGGTTATCCAAGCGATACTAAAGTATAGTACTTATACATCTTACAAAGAGATCAATTTAATTTTTGCTCACCATGTGGTTTTCCTAAGAGGAATACCGATATGCAGTGGTAAGTGAGAGGATAGTAAAACTCGATGAAAATCGGAGTAACACGGTTTCAGACACCGAATCCTAATGGAACACAAATAGTTCATCAAGGATGAAACTATTACCAGTAACCTTTGAATACACAAGAACCACGTATGTCGGAGAGAGTCAGAAAACAACCTGGGGTATGGGTTTCTGATCTCACCTCGAAAAAATGTCAATTTTCTTAGGTATACCAACTGACTACGCATAAGGAAGTGATACAAGGTATCGACTCCCTAATTATGGCAAAGTGCCATGAATCCAAAATGGATTCCATGTAAATCAACTATGTTTAGATACTAGTTGATGTACCGCAAGACATTATGCCTATTGGTACTTTATAAGTCTTCAAGGAAGACATACATGGATGGCAACATACAAACGAACAAAGCTAGGCTTTTAGCTGAAAGGTATCGTTATCAACATTATGTTGATTACGATTCAACCTTTTACCTGTTGCCACGGTAAATCCATTTGGATAATTCTTGCTAATGCTGCATGTTTCATTTATGAAATATGACAGCTTAACGGGAAAATCACTTTCCTGAAAAGGAAACCTTTTTTAGGATTTTTATAACATCCTGTCGGTTTTGTAGTACCAAAACTAGCAAACAAGGTTTGCAGGTTATTCGATCAATGTTTGGATTGAAGCAAGCATTAGATTCTTGGAATTATCGTTTTGATGTAATCATAATAGCTTATGATTTAATTCAAAATGTAAAAGATTCTTGTGTATATAAGGAGGTTAGTGGGAGCGCACTGACAGTGGCTGTTCTATAAAATAATGATAATATGTCATTTCTTGGAAATGATATTCCCATAAAAAAAAATCAGTGAAAGCTTGGCTTTCAAAAATACTCTCCGAGAAATCAAACATTGAAAAATATATGCGACCTGGTGTCTCATATGCTTTGAGCTTATGGATTCACAAACAGGACAATCCAAGTGATAGTCACTGGATTGATATTAAGAACATCCGTTAGTTTCTTAGAAAACTAAGAATGCTGTCTTAATCTATAGAGATGGAGAACTTGAAGTGACTGGGATCACTATAGCAAGTTTCCTAACCGATGAAAATGACTATAAGTCACAAACGGTACTATACAGTTTGAATAACGGAACAGTGAGCTGGAAATATTCAAATCAAGATACTATTACCGAATAAACAACAAATGCGGGTTATTGTTGCAGCTGAGGTGGCAATAGAAGCCATTTGGGTCGATAATAAATCTAATTAGATTAGATATAATTCTGTTAGCAGCTGAGCTAGGCTACAGCACAGGCTAAAGAATTAATGGTATCATCAACGATCCAGATACATACTTTGACTATTCATTTGATTCATTCGGATCATACATCATCGCGATGTGATGATTGTATAAATCACATCAGATGATAATCATACAAATCCGCTGACGAAAGTCTTTCCTCAGCAATTTGAGCCAACCGAACATAGTTCGGGTGTAAGACACTCGAGTCACTGGCTATAGGCCAAGTGGGAGATTATTGGACAATTATGACCCATAGTGTCACTATTTGTACAGATCATGGTGTTGTTGTACAAATTAACTTTGTGACAAAAGAGATTGCTCTCTTATCATTTGTGATTAGATCACTAAGATATATAAATGATAGGAGGTCCCTATGATTTGTTCCTGGATTGAGAATGATATGACACAGAATCAGTCCACGAAGGATAAATCATTAAATATCCCTAATCAGAGCATTCTCGAGATTGGACATCGATAAATACGTAAAAGACTAGTATTACACTTGTGCGCGTTGTGAGGGCATAACGACATAGTTCTCATATATTTGGGTATATGATACTCATGCAAGTAATAAGAGGTTGTGTTTTATCGATTGTACGGGAAACAGCTTCGCTCTGGATAGATCCCCTCGGAATTCCATTGGTAGTATGACTATGTGTCTACGGAAGTCCGAAATCAGAGTAGGTGTATTTGGTCTTAACTTGAGACTTACACCGCTAATACTTGCGACAATCAATATACTTTGGTTTTGGTCATCCAGGGCTTTAACCGGTTTCTATGTATGCCTCTTCTGGGTATATCGAGAATCGTAGTGTGTTGGGTGTGATGTCAAGACGGAATATCACGCCAGTCATAGTGGAGATGATGGTCACGTAGGATACGGGACTGGTTCTTTTAATGCTGCAGCTATCGCGATATTATGACAATGTCATGTATATCCGATTATAGAAACTAGTTATCAGACATCCGATATATGCTTCGTACAGGGCAGACACAATTCCAGCCCCAGGCCTAGCACGTGATTATTAGATACTGGATCGACATACACGATACAACGTATACTACGCCTGATATAGATCGCTTATTCCTGTAATCATGTTTTTGGAGAATTGGGTAGGCATGGAGCTTTGCTAGAAGCCAACCTTGTCTTATAAATCGATATAAACGAAGTACTAGGTATTTACGTGTTCGGATAGTCCGACGACCCGATTTACTGCTAACATATTCGGGGATCTCATGGGTCGCTTCCCGAAGATTCACCTATGATGTATGACTCGCACTTTATTAATTTGGGATTAATTATATGAGAGAGAAAATTAATCTGGGATTAATTACGGAGATATTTTATCTAGGATAAAATATCCATTAAAGAGAGATAACGATTAATTTGGAATTAATCGATAAATTAATATATTCATATATTATAAGAAATTGGATTTCGACGCGGAATTAAAATTAGATTTTAATTCAGGCGAACGAGTTAATTTAGAATTAATTCGTTAGCGACGTGGATAGTGATTTCGCTAGGCATAATCATTTATTACGTCGCAATAGAAAATTCGTTAATTTGGAATTAGCGAACCCGAGCCCGGGATTGATTGCGAGCGCATTCGCATTTCGAATTCGAGTGCGGCATGCAAGTCAAATCAAGCATCAAATCGCTAGTCACTTCAAGCGTCAAATCACTTGTCACTTTGAGTGATGTGATGTGACAACTTGATTGATTGAGTGATGTGCATAGTGATGGGAGTTGTTGGTAATAGTTGTTGGCATTATTAGTTTGACTTTTGAATGCAAAATTGTGTATATGATTTTAAATAAAATCAATTACCATTTTAAGACAACAACCTAATAAAAATCCATCTCTCTCACTCTCTCTTCTCACTCATGCCCAAATGGGCTGTTCTTGCTCTTCTTTTTCCGGTCTGACCGAATGCACAAGAAGGAGAAGAAAATGATTTTTGTGGAAAAAATCAAGAGTGCTAGCACACTTTCGGGGTCACGCGAAGGTGAAAGGGAAACCCACCTGTGAGCATGGAATTAAATCACAAAGCTTGGAGCTTCATGGAACATGCAAAATCGAAAATGGAGGAGACAAAAATTCCTCACTGCCGAATGCACTTGGAGGGAGCAGAAAATTTTTTTATTGTCATTCGCGTCGCTCAACCGATCGATGTAAGTATTCCGCAACTTCCTCGATGTATTCACATTATGTTTCAATGCTTGATATGATCCTTGAGACCTTAGAGAATTCCAATATGGAGACTCTTTTGACCACTGCTTGCAAAACCTGGAACAAATATTACAAAGATGTGAAGATACCAACCGGTACTCAACTGGGAGAAATGCCATTTCATGGTGCATAAAGGTATTTTTCTGGGACATCGGATCTCACAAAAAGGGATCGAGGTAGACAAAGCAAAGATTTAAACAATTGAAAAATTACCTCCGCCAACATCAGTTAAAGGGATTCGGAGCTTTCTCGGACATGCAAGCTTTTACAGGAGATTTATCAAAGACTTCTCAAAGATTGCTAAACCTCTGTGCAATCTTCTGGAAAAGAATGTGCCTTTCAACTTCACCAAATAATGTCATGAAGCTTTTGAGATCCTAAAACAGAAGCTGGTTTCTGCTCCTATCATTGTAGCACTAGACTGGACCCTTCCATTTGATGTGATGTACGATGCTGTTGATTTTACTGTAGGTATAGTTTTGGGACAGCGCAAAGCAAAAGTTTTCCACACCATTTATTACTCTTAACAGAAGCTGGTTTCTGCAAAAGTTTTGGGACAACGCAAAGCAGAACTCTGAATGAAGCTCAACTCAACTACATAACCACTAAAAAGGAGTTGCTCGCAGTTGTGTTTGCTTTTGATAAATTCTAATCCTATCTGCTGGGTCCTAAAGTGGTGGTCTACGCAGATCATTCAGCAATCAAATACCTGATCGCGAAGAAAGATGCCAAACCTAGATTGATCTGTTGGATACTTCTTCTACAAGAATTTGACGTGGAGATTCGAGACAGGAAAGGGACAGAAAACCAAGTGGCAGATCATTTATTGAGGCTCGAGAATGGAGAAACAGCTAGCAAAGAATTGATAATCAAAGAAACCTTTCCAAATGAAAAATTGCTTGCCATGAAACAGTAATATGTCCTTTGGTATGCGGACTATGTCAACTACATAGTATCGGGAAAATGGCCGTTGGAATAAACAACTAAACAACGAAAGAAATTCTTCAAATAAGTCAAGCATTATGTTTGGGATGAACCATACCTGTTCAAACAATGTACTAATCAATTATTGAAATGGTGTGTTCCATAGGAGGAGGTCAATAGTGTCTTGAAGCACTGTCATTCATCACCATACGGTGGACACTTCAGCGGGAATAAAACTGCAGTCAAGTCCTTCAATCAGGTTTGTTTCTGGACCACTCTTTTTAAAAAGATGCTTATCTATTTTCTCTTCAATGTGACAGTTGCCAGAGAACGGGAAATATTTCGAGGAGAAATGAAGGACCTCTGCAAAACATTCTGGAAGTGGAGATATTTGATGTATAGTTGGATTGATTTTATGGGACCCTTTGTTCCATCATTTGGAAACATATACATACCGGTTGTTGTAGATTATGTCTCCAAATGGGTTGAAGCAATGCACTGCCATCAAAACAATTATCAAGTGGTGATCAAATTCCTTAAAAAGAATTTTTCACTCACTTCGGAACACTTCGGGCTATATTAGTGAAGGTGGCACACATTTCTGCAACAAATATTTTGATGCACTCTTATCCAAATACGAAGTTACTCATAAAGTTGACACTGCTTACCACCCACAGTGAAACTGACAGGTTGAAGTTTCCAACAGGGAGATCAAAAGAATCTTGGAGAGAACCGTTGGATCAATAAGGAGGGACTGGTCTATAAAACTGGATGACACACTATGGGCCTACCAGACAGCTTACAAAACACTCATTGGTATGTCCCCATATCGAATGGTGTTTGGGAAAGCATGCCATTTGCCAGTTGATCTTGAACACAAGGCGTACTGGGTACTGAAGAAGTTGAATCTTGATCCATAAGCTGCATGAGAGAAATGACTTCACCAACTCAATGAATTGGAGGCATTTCTCCTACAGGCTTATGAGAATGCCAGATTATACAAAGAAAAGACCAAGAAATGGCATGATCGAAAAATAGTATGCATATAACTGGAACCAATGCAGCAGGTGTTGTCATATAATTCAAGGTTAAAACTTTTCCCTGGAAAGTTGAAATCAAGATGGTCAGGTCCATTTGTGATCACTCAGGTTTTACCATATGGAGCTGTTGAGTTACTTGATCCCAACACCAATGAAACATTCAAGGTTAACAGTCAGCATGTAAAGCACTACTGGGGAGAATCATTTGAGCGACAAAAAAAAAGTGTCACACTTTCAGATCCAGCCTAACGTCGTGCGAGAGTCATGTCTAGTTAACGAATTTAAACTTGTGCTAGCAAGAAGGCAACCAATGCAATTTGTGTGTATATTGTGATCTGGTGTGTTTTATTTTTGTGTGTTTAATTTTTGCAAGTAAAGTCATTTCACGATGGAAGACGTTCTCGCAAATCTTCACAAGCAATTTCGTTATCTCCCTCAAAATTATCTGATGAAAGTCTACAAAGCTCGCTTGGAACGAATGAGACTTCTGACCATCCATGGTATTCTTAATGACATTCATTGGGTAATCAAAGCACGTGTCCGATTAGCAGGTGAGTATTCTGATTCTTATAATTCTTATTTGCCTGGTTTTGGAAGAAGCACCTATGCAAAGAAACATAGAGCTAAGAAAATGGGTGTTTGTTACAAATGTGCACACTGGAATTGCAATACTCATTGTCGTTATTTAGGAATGGTGTCTGATAATCGTGAAGATAAAATTAAATTCATTAGGGATGGCTTGAGTAAGGAGTCTTTAGATGATATATCTTCGACTCTTGAGACGCATCCCATTGGATATTTTCATATAGCCATTCGTAAATTACATACACAATTCTAAAGAGAAAGACAACAGCGCGGTCTCAGGAATTTGACTTAAAAAGACACTATTTGCCAATTTATAAGAAAATTGGATGGGAAGCTTGTCCCTGACACATAGACATCATTCAAGCCGTTACTTCCTGTAAATATTATATCTCTTTGTCTTTTTCTAATAATTGTGATTTGTTTTGTTATTTTCTTTTATTTTCTTAGACAGGATCCAGACTTTTTGACCTTTCACGATTTCTTTTATTATTTTACTAACAATCGTCCTTTGGAAGACACTAATGCTATTATTACTAGCACTTTCAGGTGCTATAATTCAACTCATCATTACACTTTTGAAGGCATCCAGATAAAAATGGAAGCCACTTCAAGAAGACGAGTTGTAAATATATGTGTCTTTTATAGTACTAGTGTTAGTAATAAGCCACAATACGTAGCGGCAACACAGGAATTGGGTCGAGCCATAGTTGAGAGGAATATGCACTTAGTATATGGCAGAGGCAATCTTGGACTAATGGGGATCGTTTCAAAGGCCGTACAGGATGGAGGCAGTAAAGTCTTGGGAATCATCCCAAAACCCTTGACAGAGGAGAATCTGATAGGATCATCAAACGGAGAGGAACTAATTGTGCCAGGTAAGTCTGAACGACTGGTAGAAATGATTAGACGTACTGATGCTTTTTTTACTTTGCCAGGTGGCTTGGGTACAATGGAGGAAATCTTTACAGTACTATCTTGGGCGAACTTGAACTTACACCAGAAACCAATTGGACTGTTCAACGCAGATGAATTCTATGATTTTCTTTGTGTATTTCTTGATGATGCCCGAAGAAATGGATTCTTGTCAAAACCTTTAAAAGAACTCTTCTTCACTTCCAGAACTGCCCAGGATTTAATTGACCAAATCTTAGCCTTTGACCACAAATTGACCCTATCATTTCTAAAATTAACTGTTCTAATAACGATTGTGGTAAGAAGCGTCGGATTAATCTGAATCTTAACCTTTAATTTTAATATAGAATTAGCTAACTAGGTACTATCTTCTAAACTCATCTTCTACTTTCTTAGACATTGCGGATAATGTCTCATTTAGGTTTGGGGGTGGGGAATAGTTGTAGTATTTTATTTTTATGTTGTTTTTATTTTTAATCAAAGTTTTTTTAAAAAAAATTAAAAAAGTTTACAAAATATGTTGGGTTTTTCTAAGGTCCCAAGATCAAATCAAGACATGAAACATGCATGAATACATCAACGGAGGTAGCGGAATACTCACATTGATCGGTTATGTCGATTGAAGACGAATCATGTCCAAAAACGCACTGCCTTTGTAAGCCCACTGCAGCAGTCCATGCTCACTGTCTTGGCAGAGTTTCGGGTCTCAAAACGAAGCTCCAAACTCCATCGGATGAGTCCCGCCTCATGGTCGAACCTCCCTACCACCTTCGCAAGACTTGTAAGTGTGCTAGCACTTGATTTCTCACCATGAGAAACCACTCTTGGCTTCCCTTTGTACACGCCATTTCTGGTTCCAAACCAGTGAAGATTTTCTTCATTTGGGCGTGAGAAGAAGAGAAAATGAGAGAGAGAAGAAGTTTTGTGTTTTATTCAAATGATTTACCAAAATCAATTTATATTTATGCCATAATTTTTATTAAATTAATAATAAAATTATGACACAAAACATGCAATGGCTTAAAGTGTCAAACACTCAAACTCCATGCAATGACATTGAGTGCAATGTACACAATCTACATGCAAAGCATTAGAATGACATGTGTCATGTGGGCCCCACACGTTTCCAAATGAAAGTGGGCCCACGTGCACTCACGCGTTCGGGTTCGATATTTCCGAAATACCGAGCTTACGTCGCGACGTTAATTCAATCGAATTTAAATAAATAATTGCGCCTGGCGCGAAATTATTATTTACGTCGCTAACGAATTAATTCTAAATTAACTCGTTTGCCCGAATTAAAATCTAATTTTAATTCCGCGTCGAAATCTAATTTCATTTAATATATCGAATATATTAATTTATTGATCAATTCCAAATTAATCGTTCTCTCTCTTTAGACGACATTTTATCCCGGATAAAATATCTCCGTTATTAATCCTAGATTAATTTTCTCTCTCTTCTATTATAATCCCAGATTATTCAAGAGTGCGAGTTGTGCGTCATCGGTGGATTATCGGGAAGCGACCCATGAGATCCCCGGATAATCTGGCAGTAAATACGGTCGTCGGAGTATCCGAATCACGTACGTACCAAGTACTACGTTCTACCGATTTACGAGACAAGGTCGACTCCTAGCAAAGCACCAAGTCTACCAATTCTCCGGACATATCCATTTAAGAATATTAAGATCTGTATCAAGCGTAGTATACTAATGTATTGTGCATATCGGCCCAGTATCGGATAGTCACGTGCTAGGGCTGGGGCTGGATAAGTGTCTGCCCCGTCCGAAACACATATCGGATGTCTGGTAACTAGTCTCTATAATCGGATATTCATGACCTGGTCATAATATCACGATTGGATGCGCATCTCTTAAGAGCACTAATACCGTATCCTGCGTGACATCATCTCCACTATGACTGGAGTGATACTTCCGTCTTGACATCACATCCAATACACTACGATTCTCAATATACCCGGCATTGGCGTACACAGAACCGGTTACAGTCCTAGACGACCTCAACTAAAGTATATCGATTGTCGTAAGCATTAGCGATGTAAGTCTCAGGTTAAGACTATACACACCTACCTTGATTTCGGCCTCCCATAGACACATATTCATAATACCAATGGGATTCCGAGGGGTCTATCCAGAGCGAAGCTGTTTCCCGTACCATCGGTGAAACACGACCTCCTATCGCACTTGCATAAGTATCCAACACTTATATATATGAGAACTATGCCGTTGTGCCCTCACAACGCACACAAGTGCAATACTAGCCTATTCCGCATTATCGATGTCCAGTCTCGATAATACTACGGCTAGGGATATTTAATGATTAATCCTTCGTGGACTGATACTGTCTCATATCATCTCAATCCAGGAACTAATCATAGGGACCTCTCTTCATTTATATATCTATGGTGATCTAATCACAAATGATGAGAGTGCAATTTCCTTGTCACATAGTTAATTTGCTACAACAACACAATGATCTGTGCAAATAGTGACGCTATGGGTCATTTTGTCCAACAATCTCCCACTTGGCACATAGCCAGTCACTCGAGTGTCTAACACCCGAACTATGTACAATTCGCTCAAATTGCTGAGGAAAGGTTTTCGTCAGCGGATTTGCTTAATTATCGTCTGACGCGATTTACACGATCATCACATCGCCACGATGTATGATCCGAACGAATCAGATGATATAGAAGTATATATCTGGATCGTGATGAGACCTTTAATTCTTTAGCCTGTGCTGACGCCTAGCTCAGCTGCTAACAGAATCATATCTAATCTAATTAGATTTATTATCGATCCAAATGGCTTCTATTGCTGCCTCAGCTGCAGCAATAATCCGCATTTGTTGTTTATTCGGCAAAGTTATCTTGCTCGGAATATTTCCAGCTCACTGTCCCGTTATTCAAACTTTATAGTACCGTAGTATTTAATCGTTTTGGAAACTTGCAGTAGTGATCCCAGTCACTTCAAGTTCTCCTTCTCCATAGTTTAAGACAACATCTTTAGTTCTCTAAGATACTAACAGATGTCCTAAATTCAATCCAGTGACTATCACTTGGATTGACCCTGATTGTGACTCCATATGCTCGAAGCGTATGAGACACCAATACAAGTACATTTTAAATGTACAATTTCCCAGAGTGTTAAACAACTCCAAATCTATCCCAGTAGATCTTTATTCCTTGAATAAAGGTTGTTACTCCCCAGAATTCTACGGAGAATTTCTATTGAAAGAATATCTATGAAAGCCAAGCTTTCACCAATTGCTTTATGGGAATTTCACTGTCAGTGCGCTCTCCCACTAACCTCCTTATATACACAAGAATTATTTCGTTTTGAGTTAAATCATAAACATTATGATTATTTCAAAACGTCAGTTCCAAGAACCTTATGCTTGCTTGATCCAAACATGGATCGAATAACCCGCAAACCTTGTTTGTCGGTTATACAAAATCGTCAGGATGTTGTAAACATCCTCCAAAAGGTTTCCTTTTCAGGAAAGCGATTTTGATTTGTAACTGACATATTTCATAAATGAAATATACAGTTATCAACAAGCATCTTCAAAATGGACTTACCATGGCAACAGGTAAAAGGTTGAACCGTTATTAACACAATGTTGATAACGATACCTTTCCGTCAAAAGCCTAGCTTTGTACGTTGGTATGTTGTCATCCATGTATGTCTTCCTTGAAGACGTATAATGTACCATAGGCACAACGCCTTGTGGTACAACAACTAGTATCCATAATAGTCGTTATACATGGAATCCATTTCGGACTCATGGCACTTTGCCATAACAGGGAGTCGATACCTCGTATCACTTCCTCATAACGTAGTCGGATGGACACCTCCATAAGATTGACATCTTAATGAGGTTAGATCAGAAACCCATACCCTAGGTTGTTTTCTGACTCTATCCGATCTACCCGATTTTCTTGTGTATTTGAAGATTAATGGTACAGATTCATCATAGATGAATTGTTTGTGTTCCATTAAGGACTTCGTGCTATGAATAGTATTACTCCGATTTTCATTGAGTATCACTATCCTCCCACTGACCACTGCATATCGGTATTCCTCTCAGGAAAACCGCATGGTGAGCAACAATCACATTGTTCTCATGTGGGATTTATAAGTACTATACTTATGGTTTCCCTTAGGATAACCTATATTGGCACTAATCCAATTTGGGTTCTTAGTTTGGTATCATCCAAACTTTATGCCTGGCATACCCAAATTATCAGGAATGAGAAACCTCGTTTCTTTCCTGTTCATATCCTATATGATATCTGTCAAACAGATTTATATGGAACCTTATTCTAAATAAGTTTTGCACTGTTAATACATATCCTGTAGAAGGAAATAGTAGCTCAGAGCGACTCGTGATAAACCTTATCATGTCCAACAAAATTCGGTTTTAGTTCGGACACACCGTCTAACTGACGTGTCTCGGGAGGAGTCCTCATATGAAAGAACACCGTACTCTTTCATTTATATATGAAACTTACTGCTTAAGTATTTTCCATTACGGTCTTACCGTGGCGGAATAACTATAGCCGATCTGTTTGTTTTCTTCGTGTCGAAAACTCAAAAGTTTCTGATCTGTGTTCTTCAAAAGAAACACATAACCACAACGTGATGCTACATCCGTTAAGGTCACGAAATATTCATGTTCACATCTAGCCTAGCTAGATATGGGCCCACTTACTTCACCATGAATAGGGCTAACAGATCGGTGGCCCTTTTACTATTACCAAGTAAATAGTATTTTAGGTTTTTAACCTAATAAACTAGATTCGTAGACCTTATTTGAATAGTCAAATCAGTCCTAGTACCCACTCTTCAAAAGTGTGGATATACGAGTCTTGTTTAATTGTGTCCCAGACAACAATGCCACAAATAAGTCTCTATTGATCAAATCAATTTGAGCTATTTATTTGTCATTTATATGTTTGAGATTTTATTTATATTCAAAATATAAATTATGTTATTTACATCTAATGTATTTATCTCAGTATCATCTTTATATAATGAAACACTTTAGTGTTCTAGAATATAAAGGTTTTATCCGCATCGGATTAAACACTGATATAGAGATAATGTCTCTAGTCAAACTAGTTACATTATAACATTTCCTAATTTAAGTACACACCCAAAGGGTAGTTCCTAAACTTAGGTATCTACGGTCGAAACAGCGACTTTCGTCCCGTTTCCAATTCGCAGAGAAATCTCGGCTTGAAGCCAGTATCCAGCTCACAGCGGATTCTGAACGTCAATACATATATGTATTATGTACCACACTAAGTATTTAAAATCCAATTTAATACTAGTAGTAAACATAACTTTGACAAATATTTTAAAGTTAGAGCCTCTCCTATCTTTAATTCTTTCGTGTCTTCCATATCCAAATGGTAGTCACTTTGGGATATGTCAATTACCTTTTCAATATTTCACAAACCTTTGGCCAAGCCTTGGGTTTTAGAATATCGAAATGATGTGCACCTTGTGCAACTTGCCCAATTGCAAACTTTGACTTTTCTCCACTAGAATAGTCAAATCAATTCTCTAAGAATTATTAATTGCAATTTAATATTTTAAATCTAAAGATAGATTTATGATAAGTATAATAATTAAGCACTAAAGTCATCATCACATAAATCTTCCAAAGATTTTATGCTCTACTATTTGCTTAATTATGGGCTTAGTCATAATAAGTTATTTTATCAAATAAATTAACCTATTATTATTCCCAATTGAAAATTAAATCATTTAAAACATTTAATCCAAGGATTTATATATTTTAAATATTCAACTTTTCAATTCTTTCTTGATTTCAATAGTCCAACTATTTAATCAATTTTAATAAGGTACTATTTATTATAATGATTACAATAATCCAATTATTTAATCAACTATAATTTTAATATTGATTACTATAATCTAATTATAAAATCAACTATCATTTTAATTCAATTATATTGATTACTATAATCCAATTATAAAATCAACTATATATTGAATGAGTTTGTATATAGTCCAACTATATATATTTAAAACAACATAAAATATTAGTCCAACTAATACTTTTGATTAATATGACGAGTAAAAAATATAGATGAGCGCGTTTAGCGAGTATTCGAACGAATGTTGCAAATTCAATACTTGCCTCCCACTATTTTTCGTCGAGCCTCTAACCCTCTGTCGAGTACTCGGGAAACCGTGTTTCCTAGTGGGCTAGGATCCCGTTAAATATCACACAATCTTGACTTTGGCCAACAAATTGTATGATAATTAACTAGGTAGATCTCTAAGATCAATTGGATCTAATCCAACTCCTAGATCCAGTAGGTGGACATCCAAGTCCTAAACATATATCTTATATATGCCTATATATCCAATATATACCCTAACCTTTTCCTCTGAATCAACTAGGCCTTGGCTTTGGCACAACAAACCTAGTGATCCCAGTCAAGCGCGGACCCATTGACATGGAAGCTTCGTAATCAATGTCAATGGACAAGAAGTGGTCTTGACTTTGGCCAACAAACCACAACTTGGACACGACACCGATATGGAACAAAGCCTCGTGATTAAAACACATCTTCGAAGGACAAGGGCTTGACTTTGGCCAACAACCCCTGCCAATCTAGGATCTTGAGTAAGAATCACTCAATGGAAGGAAAAACGCATGATATTTGATGAGGGTTTTTCGCGTGCAAATTGGCTACCAATTTAATTATCTTGTTAAGGTCTCATCATCATACACCCTTAAACATGCATTCTAAATACATAATAAAGCGAGTATGAAATAAATAATAATGATATGCGGATGGATACTTAAACATTGATCCTAGATCAAATCTCTCCCTTTCTCACTCAAGCTAGCACTAGTATTACTTCTACCCGTTACACTACACTTCTAAAGAAACCTCATATACATAGAGGGGAATAGGTGAGAAGAGAATACAAAGAGAATAGAGGTGATAAGGCTGGACACGCAGGTCCAATTTAATAAATCGAATTTATTACAACAATTTTCTAAAATTGCCCACCCGACTAATATCCATCCGATATACATTATTCATTCAACACAACCACGTATTCACACACATAAGCATGCTATCAATCAATCTAATCAAATTAATTAATCTGATAATTAAGTGATCATCCAATGTTCAAACAACGATTTGATTTTGTTCGAGTCAAACTCGTTTTTGCGAATAAGTACTTAAAGTACGAATTCATGAATTAAATTAAACTACATCATTAAATCTAATTTAACATGTATTTAATACTAATTCACTATTCAATTCCAAATTAAATATTACACTTTTATTTAATAAACCTTTTACGATTTAAATTCCAAATTTAATCGTAACGCGTCTCAAAGACCGATTAACGTCCAACGTCAATTCAATTAAAGTCCAATGGGCTTTTGATTGATTTCTTAAGGCGTGGACTTTTGGTCAACTCGGGTCAAACCGATAAACCAAAGTCCAATCCGGGATTTACCCCATAAGCCCATAAATCAATCTTGGCCCATTAGGCCCAATTGAACTTTAAAGGTTCATTAGTCGCAATTGGGCTTTATGGTTAAGGTTTTGGGCCCAATTGGATCCAATCCACTTGGCCTAAACCAAACTTGATAAATCAAGCCCAAAGGCCCAATTACAACATTCAAGCCCAAATCCAATTTAAGCCTAAATAATTAAATTACAAAATCCAATTACGCAATTTAATTACCTAAAGTGCATTATATGATTAATCAACTAAATCAATATTTCGAACATCAAATTAGTCCAATTAATCATGCTTAATTCATTATCATATGTCCAACACACAAATTGAAAATCAAACCCATAAACATGCTTTAATGCTCTCGGCCAAGGAAGGTATTTTGTCCGATTTGAATTCAATCCGATTATTACACAATCGACAACGTATTAACTTCCCGAATGATTTCATACACATCCAATGTACAAAATCAAAAACACCAAGACATTAGGGCATTACACCAATTCGGCCATGGTAAGGAATTTGGGGGTTTTTGTCCAATTCGAAATCCAATCCAATTCGATTCAAATTAACATCAACCTAATCGATTCTAACTCATCAAATGAATCAAAAATCAAAAAAATCCAAGATCCAAAAAATCACAAACCATTCGGCCAAGGCATAATTTTGGGGAAAATAATTCCAAATCATTTTCATCAAATTAGTCCAACCAAAATGAATTTAAACATGTTATAAGCATACTCAAACAAGCAATTTATTCAAATCATGCTCAAATCACATTTACCCAAATTTTAAACCCTACAAATTTCATGCTTGCAACATTAGCTCATGATGCCATTGTTGGTTTTTTCTAAGGTCCCAAGATCAAATCAAGACATGAAAACATGCGTGAATACATCAACGGAGGTAGCGGAATACTCACATTGATCGGTATGTCGATTTGAAGACGAATCATGCCCAAAAACGCACTGCCTTTGTAAGCCCACTGCAGCAGTCCATGCTCACTGTCTTGGCAGTTTCGGGTCTCAAAACGAAGCTCCAAACTCCATCGGATGAGTCCCGCCTCATGGTCGAACCTCCCTACCACCTTCGCAAGACTTGTAAGTGTGCTAGCACTTGATTTCTCACCATGAGAAACCACTCTTGGCTTCCCTTTGTACACGCCATTTCTGGTTCCAAACCAGTGAAGATTTTCTTCATTGGGCGTGAGAGAAGAGAGAAAATGAGAGAGAAGAAGTTTTGTGTTTTATTAAAATGATTTACCAAAAATCAATTTATATTTATGCCATAATTTTATTAAATTAATAATAAAATTATGACACAAAACATGCAATGGCTTAGAGTGTCAAACACTCAAACTCCATGCAATGACATTGAGTGCAATGTACACAATCTACATGCAAAGCATTAGAATGACATGTGTCATGTGGGCCCCACACGTTTCCAAATGAAAGTGGGCCCACGTGCACTCACGCGTTCGGGTTCGATATTTCCGAAATACCGAGCTTACGTCGCGACGTTAATTCAATCGAATTTAAATAAATAATTGCGCCTGGCGAAATTATTATTTACGTCGCTAACGAATTAATTCTAAATTAACTCGTTTGCCCGAATTAAAATCTAATTTAATTCCGCGTCGAAATCTAATTTCATTTAATATATCGAATATATTAATTTATCGATTAATTCCAAATTAATCGTTCTCTCTCTTTAGACGACATTTATCCCGGATAAAATATCTCCGTTATTAATCCTAGATTAATTTTCTCTCTCTTCTATTATAATCCCAGATTATTCAAGAGTGCGAGTTGTGCGTCATCGGTGGATTATCGGGAAGCGACCCATGAGATCCCCGGATAATCTGGCAGTAAATACGGTCGTCGGAGTATCCGAATCACGTACGTACCAAGTACTACGTTCTACCGATTTACGAGACAAGGTCGACTCCTAGCAAAGCACCAAGTCTACCCAATTCTCCGGACATATCCATTTAAGAATATTAAGATCTGTATCAAGCGTAGTATACTAATGTATTGTGCATATCGGCCCAGTATCGGATAGTCACGTGCTAGGGCTGGGGCTGGATAAGTGTCTGCCCCGTCCGAAACACATATCGGATGTCTGGTAACTAGTCTCTATAATCGGATATTCATGACCTGGTCATAATATCACGATTGGATGCGCATCTCTTAAGAGCACTAATACCGTATCCTGCGTGACATCATCTCCACTATGACTGGAGTGATACTTCCGTCTTGACATCACATCCAATACACTACGATTCTCAATATACCCGGCATTGGCGTACACAGAACCGGTTACAGTCCTAGACGACCTCAACTAAAGTATATCGATTGTCGTAAGCATTAGCGATGTAAGTCTCAGGTTAAGACTATACACACCTACCTTGATTTCGGCCTCCCATAGACACATATTCATAATACCAATGGGATTCCGAGGGGTCTATCCAGAGCGAAGCTGTTTCCCGTACCATCGGTGAAACACGACCTCCTATCGCACTTGCATAAGTATCCAACACTTATATATATGAGAACTATGCCGTTGTGCCCTCACAACGCACACAAGTGCAATACTAGCCTATTCCGCATTATCGATGTCCAGTCTCGATAATACTACGGCTAGGGATATTTAATGATTAATCCTTCGTGGACTGATACTGTCTCATATCATCTCAATCCAGGAACTAATCATAGGGACCTCTCTTCATTTATATATCTATGGTGATCTAATCACAAATGATGAGAGTGCAATTTGCAATTTCCTTGTCACATAGTTAATTTGCTACAACAACACAATGATCTGTGCAAATAGTGACGCTATGGGTCATTTTGTCCAACAAAAATATATATAATATATATATATATGATTAATCCGGTGAAATTGGTGTGAGATAGCTGTGTAAGGAGTTTCCACTCCTTAGACGTATCTCAACCTATTTCGAGAACAAGTAATTTTTGTTTATTCATTTTGAATTATTTAATTTGTTGAATTCTCCAGAACAACTAATTAAAAGAATCTTCATATGCCTAAGTTACCAAATATTATCAACCTACATGGTACATACGGAACATAAGTAAAATTGCAAGCTTGTAATATTCAGTGCCTAGTTTAATTGGAGGAACAACATCTAAAAAAAAAGCGATGGGATATAAAAAAATAATAATTAAAAAAAAAGCTCTGAGATACGAGTTATTAAGTGCAGTGGATGTGTGTTAACACCTAGTGCCTAAAAACCAACTGGTTTGGGAGCAATGGCCCAAAGCTGCTACATGGATCAAAGATGTTACAAAATAGATATATATATATATCTGAAGTGAGTAAGTAATATGTAGGGGTGTCTTAACACCTAGTGCCCTAAGACAATTGGTTGGGAGTCACTGGCCTAAAGCTCGTACATGGATGGAAGATATGTATATAAATAAAAATCAGAAAAATCAGAAAAAATATTCCATGTTTAAAAATGTGTGAATTTCTGATATAACTTTAGGACAAAAATATTACCTTTTTTCAGCTAAACTTGTGACTATTGTGGGAAAAATAAGTTGATTAATATTTTGTTTGCTATGTGTATGGAGAATGTAAAAATAATAGGAGAATTTACTTATTCAGTAATTTAGAAAGAAATAAAACAACTATAAACTTGGATAAGAAGTTTCACCTGGTTAGTCACGAACTTCTTTATTCTATTTTCTCTTGTCTTTTTGTTTTTGTGTGCATTAGTTTTACTATCTTTTTACATTATAAAACGTTTGTGGGTATCGTTGCTGTAAGCCCTCACGAGACTACAACTCGTCCATTAGGGACACCTAGGGGTTTAAAGGCTTGTTACACACACTAAATGCAACCGTGATCCTAACGAAATTGGCTTAGCTTAATTTTATTTTAAAGATGTTTATGTTATTTTATTTTATTATTTTGCTCGAGGACTAGCAAAATGTTAGGTTTGGGGTGTGATGAGTGGTAAATGTATCACTATTTTCCACTCATTTGACCTAATATTTTGTATAGTTTCTAGAGTTTTGTGAATATTTTGATGTGTTTTGTGTTATTTTGTAGATAAATAAAGTTTTAGGACTCTGGAGGTGATTCAGGGCCAAAACAGTGAAAAATGGATCAAATGGCAAAACTGTCATTTGGAATGTCGCGACGCGCAGCCTGCGTCGTGACCACTAACATGCACCGGGAGCCTGCTAAAATGCGCCGGGACACGTGTCAAAATTTGAGAAGTTTGATCTTTCTAACGTGCGTCGAATCCTGCTAACGTGCGCCTGACATGTGTTAAAATCACAGCATATCTGCTAACGTGTGACGTGCCACATGTCACCATCACATGCTGCCGACAATTATCATCAGCCATGTATCATCCACGTGTCTGCCACGTGTCATCCACGTCAGTAGCATACCGAGTCATTGTGCCACGGGTCATCCACGTCATCATCAACAAATCGCATTGCGCCACATGTCACCATCATATGCTGCCGACAATCCACATCGCCATGTCATTGCCATATCATCGCCATGTCAGCACAATTATTGAGTTAATCATCCAAATCTGCCACATGTTAGCATTCTATTAGGCCGAAAGATTCCCCAACGCCACGTCAGCAAATAAGTGATCAAAGCATGCAATCAGCGCGTGCCACGTCGGCGCGTCGCGACGCAAGAACAAACTCGCGCGTCGTGACTCTCGAATCATTTTTTGGCCTATAAATAGAAAGTCGAATTTCAAATTTGAATTCGTACATTCCTCTCTGTAATTCCTTGAGAATATTAAAGAGTTTGTATATATTTTGTTTAATTTTAGTTCTGTAATTAATTTTATTTAGTTTTTGTAATAGTAATTTTTTTTTTACTTTTTCAGTTTTTATTATTCAGCAATGAGGAGGTAACTTCCCCCTGCTATGGTGAAAGCTAAAGCTTTTATTATTGCTATTTAGATTAATCTCCCTTAATTATAATATAATAACTATTTAAAACTTGACTTAATGAGGATATCGTTATATTGGTCGGTTGGTAATTGATATTAAATTGGTTTTAACCTGACTAAGCAAGGATACCGCCTGGTTGGTCGGTTGGTCGGTTGGTAATTAATTATTAATTTGACTTAATCAGGTTACCGCCTATATGGCTGGTTGGTAATATCACACAAGTTAATATATTATATTAAGGGAGATATCAAAAATAGTTGTAATAAAAGTGGATCCTTTAACCCTGGTATTTTCTTTTATTGTGCTTTTTCCTTTTTAATTTCTAGCATTTACTTTTCAGCATTTTACTTACTAGTTGTAAATATGTGTCGTAGCTAAGCGCGTTATCTGGGGTTGTGATGAATTCCAATATCACCGGTTTTAAGGGGCTATTTTATAGTTTGGGTAATATAAAGGTTTACTTATTAAGTCTTAAGCTTAATGCGTCTTTTTAACTGGCCACTACTAAGATTGATCTGGTAAACTTAAAATAAACTTGACAAAGGAATTTTAGGTTTAAGACCCTAGACTTAATATCCCACGATCTTCCTTAAGGATAGATAACCCTTTAATAGAATTCCTTATAGGATAGACATATACCTATCGGGCGGGGGTAACCACAATTGGAACTTAGTCTTAATGAATCCTGGTAATTTGATTGACATAGACATATGATTTAATTAGGTTACACTGAGTATCTGCATCTGACCATCGATAGAGGCTTTTGCATAATTTCATGTTCCAGGTTAGTAAACCAATATATTACACAACCATGAAATAACCACTTCATCTTTAAAGAGATATTGGAAGAAATCACAACCCTGGATAGTTTTATAAATTTGAATTTTCCTCAATCTACTTTCGCGTCTTTTTATTTATTTGTTTTAATTTTAAAGTCACCATTCCAATCAAACAATCAATCCAATAGATACTATTAACCATTTGGCCTTATAAAATTAATAGATTAGGTATTAAGTCCTTGTGGGATCGATACATTTTATACTACTTGAATGATATGTGCGCTTGAGTTATACGCGTGTGACAACACCGGTCAGACATAACCATTGGAAAGCCATAGTAAGAGTTTTGAGGTATATGAGAGAAATTTCAAAATATGGTCTGCATTATACGAGGTACCCTATTGTTCTAGAGGGGTAAAATGATCCTAACTAGATATCTGATACATTGGATTCTAAATCGACCAGTGGATTTATTTTTCACACTTGTTGGTGCAGTTGTGTCTTAGATCCTCGAGACAAACATGTATTGCTCGGGCTACTATGGATTTTAAATTCATAACATTAGACAAAGCAGCGAAAGAATTGAAGTGGCTTCGAATTGTTTTAGAGGATATTCCAAATTGGCCAAAACCAATGCCAGCTATAAGCATACATTGTGATAGTCAATCAGCCATTGAGAGAGTCCAAAATGCAAAGTATAATAGTAAGTCTCGACACATACTTCAAAGACATAATAACATAAGGCAATTACTCTCAAGCGGCATAATTTCAATAGATTATGTTAAGTCAAAGGAAAACTTAGCTAATCCACTTACTAAAACCCTAAGAAAGCAAGTTAAGAAGTCATCAAAGGGAATGGTCTTGAAGCCTATAAATTAAGAATTGTTACTGTGGAAACCCAACCTATATGACTAGAGATCCCAAGATCTATGTTCAAAAGGGACAACTGAAACTTTATGTAATTCCAAACAAGCATTGTAGAGTTCTACACTCTAACCAATTACTACAATGACGCATAGTGCTCTGTCACGGTTAGGCTAAGTTTAGGCTCTTAATGATCACTATATTAGGAGAATAGGTCTAATAGGGGTAAAAACACATTACCTTTCATAGTAGATCACCTATTTTAAATAAGAAGTGAGGCCGCTTCCATGGGAATTTAAAGATTGGATTCCCTAACGTACTTGATGAAGCCAGGACCAATGTCCATGGCCAAAATGAACACAACCATAGAATGGGAAATGATCGAAGTTAAGATGTGTGATGGTTATTGTTTTGGTGTACACCAACGGTGGAAAAGTTCCAGACTATGGGTCACTAATTTGCTAAGTAAATCCGATTGTCATTCAATGGGAAAGATTTAAGGCGAAAGTTACTTATACCGATGCAGTTTTATTTCAAGAAAACTCTCTTAAGTGTCTGCATTGATATTAAGAAATTATGAGGGGTTGTAGAAAATTTTGTAAATAAACATATATATTTATAGGATGTCTTTTTAGAAGATATGTCTCTTGATGTGTCATTTGGGAAAGATACAAGTTGAAGGATATATCCTTAAAGTGAATCGATATAACCCTTTAAAGTAAAAGGGTATATTGAAGGATCACGATCCTTTAAAGGATTGCAACTTTATGTTAGTGTTCCTAGAACATGCCATGGATCTCTAAAATGATTTGTTGTGTAAAAAATCAAAGACAAGTTGCGGAAAAACTCACTTTGATCGGATGAGATTCAAAACTTTTTCTTTGTATTGTTGAAGATCCAAGCTTTGTAGAGTGTTTCCAACACTTGGGTGAGTTTCTCTATCACCTTAATCAACTCCTTCAAGTGCTAGCTTGCTTGAATTTTGCAACAAAATTCCAAGAAATGGAGAGGGACTGCTCGGCAATTGCATGGAGAAGAGAGAGGAATAGTTTGGTTTTTGATATTTTGTTTCTTAAACAATTACCAAAAAACATTTTCCAAAAAGTGTATATACTTATTCCAAAAGCAAAAGTCAAAGTGTGTAATACAAGTTTCCAACAAAAATCCACCAACAACTTCTATCACCACAAAGGTGACTTATGATGTAAGTTGGTGGGCCCCACTTTAAATTCAAAATTGAAGTGGGATTGCTCACCACATTTCGGGCTCAGATTCGTTTAATTTGATTAAACAAATTTTCCTTCGCGACGTAATTAAATCCAATTTAATTAAATAATAATGTCATGCAAAATTATTACGATAGTCGCTTACGAATTAATCCCAAAATAATTCGTACGGACGAATTAAAATCCAATTTTAATTCCGCATTGAAATCCAATTTCAATTAATATATCTAATATATTATTTTAGCCCAATTAATTAAATAGTAAAATCTAATTTCACTATTAAATTTATTTTCCCGATTAATTCCAAATTAATCACGTTCTCTCTTCTCGACGAATTTAATCCCAGATAAATTCTCGACGTAATTAATCACATATTAATTCTTTCTCTTATAATTAATTCCCAGATTAATTATTGTCGTGATTAATCCTATATTAATTTTCTCTCTCATAATTAATCACAGATTAATTTTGTTCGAGTCAAATATCATCGGTGAATCTTCAGGATGCGACCCAAGAGATCCCTGGATATGTTGGCAGTAAATACGGTCATCGGACTATCCGAACACGTGCGTACCCGGTACCACGTTCTTACCGATTTACAAGACATGGTTGTCTTCTAGCAAAACATCGTGCCTACCCAATTCTCCAGCAATATTCTTTAAAGGAATATATAATCTTTATCAGGGGTAGTATACTAAGTATTGCGTATTACAATCAAGTATCGGATGTCACATGCTAGGCCTAGGGCTGGAATTGTGTCTGTCTCGTACGAAGTATATATCGGATCACTGGGAACTAATCTTTATAATCGGATAATCATGATCTAGTCGTATTATCCCGATGAATGCAGTACATAAGAGTACTAGTTCCGTATCCTACGGGATCATCATCTCCATATGACTGAAGTGATACTTCAATCTTGACATCACACCCAATACACTACGATTCTCAGTATACCTAGAAGAGGCGTACACAAAACCTGTTAAAGCCCCGGATGACCAAAACCAAAGTGTACTGATTGTCGCAAGTATTAGCGATGCAAGTCTCAGGTTAAAAGTGTTGGAGTTTGCTAAGGTCCCAATAATCAATAAACAAGCATGAAACAATTGCGAATACAACGAGGGGGTTGCGGAATACTCACATTGATCGGTTGAGTGAAGCGGCAACGAAAAAAAAACTTTTTCTGCCATTTGACAGTTAACGGCAGTGAGTAGTCCATTGCTCCTCCATTTTTGGTTTCAATCATCTTTTTCAAGCTTCAAGCTTTGACAAATGATTCCCGGCTCATGGGTGGACTTCCCTATCACCTTCGCATATCTTCGTAGTGTGCTAGCACTCTTGATTTTGCAACAAAATCATGACTCTTGTAATTCCCATTGCTCTCGGTTTTTCTGGGCAGAAAATAGTGAAGAACAGCCCTTGTGGGTGTGAGGAAGAAGAGAGAAAATAGAAGAGAGAGAGATGGAATTGTGTAAACAAATTTTAATTGATTTCCAAAATCAATAACATATACCAAAATATAAAATAATGGTATTAGTCATTCAAGCTTTCAAAAGCTTTTCAACAACTCCCATCAAGTCACATTTATCAATCAAGTTGTCAAGTCACCTTACTCAAAGTGAAAAGTGATTTGACGCTTGATCCGACTAATGATTTGACTTGCGTGCCGTACTCGAATTCGAAATACGAATGCGCTCGCAAATAATCCCGGGCTCGGGTTTGCTAATTCCAAATTAACGAATTTTCCGTTACGATGCAATTAGATGATTACGCCTAGTGAAGTCACTATTCCTGTCGCTAACGAATTAATTCTAAATTAATTCGTTCGCCCGAATTAAACTCTAATTTTAATTCCGCGTCGAAATCCAATTTCGTTTAATATATCGAATATATTAATTTATTGATTATTTCCAAATTAATCGTTCTCTCGCTTTAAATGACATTTTATCTTAGATAAAATATCTCTACAATTAATCCCAGATTAATTTTCTCTCTCTCTAATTAATCCCAGATTAATTAAGAGTGCGAGTCATACGTCATCGGTGAATCTTCGGGAAGCCACCCATGAGATCCCCGGATATGTTAGCCGGATGTGTAAATGCCACCGATCTGTTAGCCCTCGTTCATAGTGACGTAGGTGGGCCCATATCTAACTAGGCTAGAGGTGGATATGAATATTTTGTGACCTTTATGGATGTGGCATCTCGTTATGGTTATATGTTTCCTTTGAAACACAAATCGGAAACTTTTAGAGTTTCGACACGAAATAGATAGACAGATCGGCTAAAGTATTAAAACATCATGATTAGACCATGATGAATATACTTGAGTAATAAGTTTCTTAAATACTTGAAAGAGTATAGTATTCTTTCAATGAGGACTCCTCCCGGAACACGTCAATTTGACGATGTGTCCGAACAGAGAAACCGAATTTTGTTGGACATGATAAGGTTAACCATGATTCGCTCTAAGATAACATTTCCTTCAACGGATACGCATATACAGTGCAGAACTTATTTAGAATAAGGTTCCATAAAAATCTGTTTGACAGACTTCAAATTAGATATGAACAAGAAAGAAACTGGGTTTTCCCATTCCTGAAGATTTGGGTATGCTAGGCATATGTTTGGATGATACCAAACTAAATCCCAAATCGGATAAGTGCCAAGTTGTGGGTTATCCTAGGGAAACCAAAGTATAGTACTTATACAACTCACAAGAGAATAATGTAATTGTTGCTCGCCATGCGTTTTTTCTTAGAGGAATACCGATATGCAGTGGTAAGTGGGAGGATAGTAAAACTCGATGAAAATCGGAGTAATACTATTCCAGGCACCAATTCCTTAATAGAACACAAATAGTTCATCAAGGATGAAACTATACCAGTAATCTTCGAATACACAAGAACCACGTAAGTCGGAGAGAGTCAGAAAACAACCTGGGGTATGGGTTTCTGATCTCACCTCATAAAGATGTCAATCTTATTGAGGAATACGAACTGACTACGTATGAGAAAGTGATACAAGGTATCGACTCCCTATTATGGCAAAGTGTCATGATATCCGAGATATATTCCATGAATACCAACTAAGTTTGGATGCTAGTTGATGTACAACAAGGCATTGTACCTGTTGGTACTATTAAGTATTCAAGGAATACATACATGGAAGGCAACATACCAACGTACAAAGCTAGGCTTGTAGCGAAAAGGTATCGTTATCAACATTGTGTCGATTATGATGAAACCTTTTACCTATTGCCACGGTAAATCCATTTGGATAATGCTTGCTGATGCTGCATGTTTCATTCATGAAATATGGCAACTGAATGCCAAAACCGCCTTCCTTAACGGAAACCCTTTGGAGGATGTTTATAACATCCTGACGGTTTTATCGTACCATAACTAGAAAACAAGGTTTGTAGGTTATACGATCCATGTATGGATTGAAGAAAGCATATGGTTTTTGGAATTATCGTTTTGATGTAATCATAATGGTGTATGATTTAATTCAAACGAAAATGATTCTTGTGTATATAAGGAGGTTAGTGGGAGCGCACTGACAGTGAAATTCCTAAATAATGATAATATGTCATTACTTGGAAATTATATTTCCATAAATATAATCGGTGAAAGCTTGGCTTTCGAGAAAATTTTTCGTAGAATTCTTGGGAGAAACAACCTTTATTCTAGGAATAAAGATCTACTGGGATAGATTTAAAGTTTTTAGTACTCTCCGAGAACCCGTACATTGAAATAAACGTACGCGACCTGGTGTCTCATGTGCTTTGAGCATATAGAGTCACAATCAGGCCAATCCAAGCGATATTCATTGGATTGATGTTAAGAACATCCTTTAGTATCTTAGAGATCTAAGGACGTTGTCTTATACTATGGAGAATGAGAACTTGAAGTGACTGGGATCACTGCTGCAAGTTTCCTAACCGATATAACGACTATAAGTCACAAAAATGGTACTATACAGTTTGAATAACGGAATAGTGAGCTGGAAATATTCCAAGCAAGATAATGTTGCCGAATAAACAACTAAAGTGGATTATTGTTGCAGCTGAGGCAGCAATAGAAGCCTTCTGGATTGATAATAATCTAATTAGATTAGAGATAGTTCTGTTAGCAGCTGAGCTAGGCTACAGCGCAGGCTAAAGAATTAATGGTCTCATCAACGATCCAGATATATACTTCGATATTCATCTAATTCGTTCGGATCATACATCATGGCGATGTGATGATCGTATAAATCGTATCAGATGATAATCATGCAAATTCACTGACGAAAGTCTTTTCTCAGTAATTTGAGCGAACCGTACATAGTTCGGGTGTAGGACACTTGAGTGACTGGCTATAGGCCAAGCGGGCGATTGTTGGACAGTTATGAACCATAGCGTCACTATTTGTACAGATCATTGTTTTGTTGTACAACTTAACTATGTGACAAAGTAAATTGCTCTCTTATCATTTTTCATTAGATCACCAAGATGTATAAATGATAGGAGGTCCTTATGATTAGTTCTTAGATTGAGATGATATGAGACAGTATCAATCCATGAAGGTTTAATCATTAAATATCCCTATTCGTAGTATTATCGAGATTGGACATCGATAATGTGGAATAGACTAGTATTACATTTGTGCGCGTTGTGAGGGCATAACGACATAGTTCTCATATATTGGGTATATGATACTCATGCAAGTGTAGTAGGAGGTTGTGTTTTACCGATGGTACGGAAAACAGCTTCACTCTGGATAGACCCCTCAGAATTCCATTGGTAGTATTACTATGTGTCTTTGGAAGTCCGAATCAGGGTAGGTGTATTTGGTCTTAACCTAAGACTTGCACCGCTAATACTTGCGACAATCAATGTACTTTGGTTTTGGTCGTCAAGGGCTTTAACAGGTTCAGTGTTCGCCTCTTCTGGGTATATTGAGAATCGTAGTGTATTGGGTATGATGTCGAGATGGAAGTACCACTCCAGTAATAGTGGAGATGATGATCACGTAGGATACGAAACTCGTTCTCTTATATATTGCAGCTATCGGGATATTATGACTAGGTCATTTTTATCCGATTATAGAGACTAGTTACCAGAGATCCGATATGTGCTTCGTACGGGGCAGACACATTTCCAACCCCAGGCCTTACATGTGACATCTGATACTGGATAAAATACGCAATACTACGTATACTACACCTGATATAGATCACATATTCCTGTAAGGATATTTCTCGAGAATTGGGTAGGCATGGCGCTTTGCTAGAAGCCAACCTTGTCTTGTAAATCGGTATAAACGTAGTACTAGGTACGTATGTGTTCGGATAGTCCGACGATCGGATTTACTGCCAACATATCCGGGGATCTCATGGGTCGCTTCCCGAAGATTCACCGATGTCGTATGACTCACACTTTATTAATATGGGATTAATTAAATGAGGGAGAAAATTAATCTAAGATTAATTGCGGAAATATTTTATCTAGGATAAAATATCTTTTAAAGAGAGAGAACGATTAATTTGGACTTAATCGATAAATTAATATATTCGATGTATTAAACGAAATTGGATTTCGACGCGGAATTAAAATTAGATTTTAATTCGGGCAAACGAGTTAATTTAGAATTAATTCGTTAGCGACGTGAATAATGATTTTGCTAGGAATAATTATTAATTACGTCGCAACGGAAAATTCGTTAATTTGGAAATAACGAACCCGAGCCCAAGAGTGTTTGCGGGTGCACTCTGACCGGCGTAAACACACACGTATACACAAGCGCACCTATCGTTCAAGTAGTATAAAATATCGATCCCACGAGGACTTAATTCCTACTATTGTTATTAATTGTTGAATCTATTTATTTACAAATATCTAATTAAATGGAGAAGAGAATGATTGTTTTTTGATTTGGTTGATTGTTGATTTACTAAATAAATAAATAAAAATGATAAAAGAAAATACTAAGGAAAATAAAAGACACAAGATCTAAGGTTGTGATTTCTTTTAATATCATTTTAAAGATGAAGTGGTTATCTAAAAGTTGGGTAATATTTGATTTATTAACCTGGAAACCTAAATTATGTGTAAGCCTCTGTCGATGGTCAGACACCAATACCCAGTTTACCCCATTGAACCATATGTCTATGTCAACAAATTATCTGGATTCATTAAGTTTAAGTTCCAATTATGGCTACCCCCGCCCGACAGGTATATTCTATCCTGTAAGGAAATCTATTAAAAGGGTTATCTATCCTCAAGGAAGATCGTGGGCTATTAAGTCTAAGGCTGAAACCTAAAATCCCTATGTCTAGTTCATTTTAGATTTACCACATCAGTCTTATTGGTGATCAGACAACAAGAAGCATTAAGCTTAAGATTTAATAAATAAATCTTTATAATACCCAAACTATAATTTAACCCCTTATAAACTGGTGATATTAAAAGTCATCACAACCCGTCACCCCCAGATAACTAACACATAACTAGGGCTAGTACAAGCTTAAAAGTAAAAGACATAAAGTGAAAGCTGAAAAGTAAAATAAATAAAATGCTAAGGTAAAAGGAATTATTTCTACTACTACTTATTTAGATATCTCCCAGTAAAATAATATATAAACTTGTGATTATTACCAACCATCCATATAGGCGGAACCAAAATAACCAGCCATAAAGGCGGAACCAAAATAACCAGCCATAAAGGCGGAACCAAAATAACCAGCCATAAAGGCGGAAAAGAAATTTTATTACCAACCGACCAATCTGGCGGTATCCTGATTAAGTCAAATTTTAAATAGTAAATATATTATTTTTAAGGGAGATTAATCTAAATAGTAATAGTAAAAGAATTACCTTTCACCCTAGAATAAGGAAGTTACCTCATCATGGTAAATAGTAAAAACTATAAAAAGTAAAAAGTAAAAATTAAATTACTATTATCACAAAACGTAATTAAAATTATTTATAAAACTAAAAAAAACTAAAAACTAAAGAATCTAGAGAGAGAAACTCTCTCTTTATGAAGAATATAGGAGAGAGAAAGGTACAACAAATTCTGAAATCTCGAGCTCAATTTATAGGCGCGGATTGGGGTCCAGCGTCGCGACGCTCAAGGGTTCAGCGTCGCGATGCCAGCTAGAGTGACACGTGTCACGCGCTGATTCGTCGGCTCAGATTCTTATCCAATGACATGGCACTGTTCATGACGTCATTGCTTATGTCACGCTGAGGGTGATTGTCGGCAGCGTTAGATCGCGACACGTGACACCCGGCGCACATTAGCAAGTCTGTTGAGATATCGACACATGTCACGGTGCAAGATAGCATAGATGATGATTGTCGGCATCGTAGGATGATGACACATGGCAGGCGCAAGTTAGCAAATCTTCTGTGATGGTGACACGTGGCACGGCGCACGTTAGCAAAGTCAACTTTCCAGATTCTGACCCGTTGACCCGACGCACGTTAGCAGACTCCGGTGCACGTTAGGCGTCGCAACGCTGAAGGTCTTTGGGCATCGCGATGCTGACAATTTACCGAAATGCCCTTTTTGGCCAATTTTCACAGTTTTGCTCCAAATCACCTCCAGAATGTCCTGAAACTTTATTTATCTACAAAATAACACAAAACACATCAAAATATTCACAAGACTCAAGAAACTATACAAAATATAAGGTAAATGAGTGGAAATAGTGATAGATTTACCACTCATCACACCCCCAAACCTAACATTTTGCTAGTCCTCGAGCAAAACATAGAATAAAATAACAATTTAACTAAGCCACTTCGTAGGGATCACGGTTGCATTTAGCGTATGCAACAAGCCTTTAAACCCCTAGGTGTCCCTAGTGGAGGAGTTGTAGTCTCGTGAGGGTTTATAGCAATGATACCCACAAACATTTTACAAAAGTAAAAAGGTGGTAAAACTAATGCACACAAAAGCAAAAAGACAAGCGAAAAGAGAATAAAGAAGTTAGTGACTAATCAGGTGAACTTCTACTCCAAGTTACTAGTTGTTTTGTTTCTTTCTAAATTACTGAATAAGTAAATTCTCCGATTATTTTTACCATTCTCCATATATACAGCCAACAAAATATTAATCAACTCATTTTTGCCCACAACAGTCATAAGTGCAGTTGATAAGAGAGTAATATTTTTGTCCTAAAGTTTTATCAGATTTCACACCTTTTTGTAGCAATGGAATAAATTTTTTATTTTTCTGATTTTTTTTCTTTGATTTTTCTCTATTTTTTATTTATATATAATACCTTCCATCTATGTAGCGAGCTTTAGGTCGGTGGCTCCCAAACCAGTTGGCTTTAGGGCACCAGGTGTTAAAGCACCCCTACGGACTTAATTACTCAGACTTCAGATATATATATTTTTGCAGCATCTTTGATCCATGTAACGAGCTTTGGGCCAGTGACTCCCAAACCAGTTGGTTTTAGGGCACTGGGTGTTAAAACACCCTTACAGACTTAATAACTCGGATCTCGGACATTTTTTTTTTACTCCATCACTTTTGAGATGCTTCCTCCAATTAAACTAGAGAACTGAATATTATAAACTTTTCAATTTTAGCTCATGTCCGTATGTTTCCATGTATGTTGATAATACTTGCCAACTAAGCATAAGAAGATCCATTTTAGTCCGTTTTATGGAGAATTTACAAATTAAATAATTCAAAAGGAAACAAAAAAAAATTAACTTGTTTTGAAATAGGTTTGAGGTACGTCTCAGGAGTAGAAACTCCTTACTCGGCTATCTCTTACCAATTTCACCTTTTTAGTTAAAACACAAAAATGCAAAATATTTTTGTAATTTTTTAAAATTTTTCAATTTTTTTGTATTTTTCGAAAAAATTTGGACTAAAAATAAAAACAACAAACTAAAAACAAGGTACTAATCAACTAATTCCCTCCCCCAAACCTAAATGAGACATTGTCCCCAATGTCTTAAATAGTAGAAGAAGAGTTTAGACGATAATACCTGGTTAACTGAAAATCTACAGGAAATTAAAGGTTAAGATCTAGATTAATTCTACGTCTCTTACCACGATCGTCCTCAGACCAATTTATCTTTGATAGGATAGGGTCAACTTGGGGTTCATAGGCTATGAGTTGGTCTATTAGATCCGGAGCAGTTCTGGCAGTAAAGAAGAGTTCTTTCATAGGTTTTGACACGAACCCATTTCTCCGAGCATCATCAAGAACACACACAAAGAAAATCATAAAATTCATCAACGTTAAGCAGTCCAAGCGGTTTCTGGTGTATGTTCAGGTTCGCCCAAGATAGAACTATAAAAATTTCCTCCAATGTACCCAAGCCACCTGGCAAAGCGATAAAAGCATCAGCACGGTTAATCATTTCTACCAGTCGTTCAGACATACCTGGCACGATCATTTCTTCTCCGTTTGATGGTTCAATAAGATTTGCCTCTGCCAAGGGTTTTGGGATGATTCCCAAAACGTGTCTGCCTCCTTCTTGTACGGCCTTTGAAACGATCCCCATTAATCTAAGATTGCATCCGCCATATATTAAGTGCATATTCCTTGCAGCTAAGACTCGACCCAATTCCTGTGCTGCTTCTATGTATTGTGGTTTAGTACCAACACTACTACCACAAAATACACAAATGTTTTCAACTCGTCTTCTTGAAGTGGCTTCCATTTTTTTATGTATTTCTTTCTTAAATCAGGATTCCTTCAAAAGTGCAATGACGGGTTGAATTTATAGTACCTGAAAAAGGGTGAGTAATAATAGCACTAATATCTTCCAAAGGACGTTTGTTAGCTAAACAAAAAAAAATCGTGAAAGGTCAAAAAGTATGGATCTTGTCTACGAAAATAAAGATATTACAATAGAAAAGCGAATCAAAGCAATAATTAAGGCAACGGAATTGTGTACGCAATACGCCACTCGCTTAGTATAAATTCATTAGGATGTGTCTCAAGATTTCATTCATTACTCAGCCATTGCTAATGAATTGTTTCTCATCTTTGATTGCCAAACACAATTCCTTCTGTCTTAAAATGCTCTGTTTGTGCCTTTCCCTACAAAAATAACACACAAAATTAAAAAGTTCACACAAAATAAGAAAAAAATTACAACAAATTGCATGGGTTGCCTCCCTGCTAGCGCTAAATTTTTCGTCTTCAGCCAGACGTGACTGAAATTCATCTGTCAAGGAGGTTTTAGCGTCGTTTTGGATGTCCGATTAAAGACAATCCTGTGAGCGTTACTTTTGAATGGTCTCTTCCAACGGAAAAGTGACAAAAAGAATTTTGTTCTATTCAGTGCTCGTGCCACCTTTTTGCTCATTGTTGTTCCAGTGATTCCTGAAAAGAAAGAAAGAAAATCAGGAGGTCTCGTATGGTGTTTGACTTGAAATGGAAGTTCCATTTTGTCAAGCTTCTGGGCGATATCTTTGATTTGTACTCCCCAAAACAGCGATATTTCTCTTGAATGTTCTGGATCTTTATTAGGTCAGACATTTGCTCCTCAATTTGCTCTGCTTCTTGCTCCACCTTTTCTTCACAGATGTATTTTAAAATTTCCATATTCAGCTCTTTATCTGTCATCTGTGAAATACATGTTTCAAAATTGTCAACCTCAGAATGAAAAGAAATGTTAGATTTTAGGTCTTCATCCTCTGATATGACTGGAATGGATGGTTCAGATAGATCTTCTTCAAACATCATGGTAAAACATGCTCCAAGATCTTCATTTTGAGGACACAGAATTCCATCCTCATTTGTTGGTGCAATTGGTACAAACAGTTCAGCTTCATCCTCGTCAGAATCTGAATAATAAAAATCAAATCGAGACTTTGCCGGTTCGGGCTCCTGAACTGATACCTCTGGTTGTTGATACTGCTCAGCCTCCTCCTCTGTTGAAGTGTCATTGTGAAATGATTGGTACTCGAAGGCTTCATCAGTGTCATCCGAAATTGGTTCTTGAGGTATGTAGTTCTGGTTTTCTGTGAATTGTCTCATTTGATCTGTCATCCTCTGAATGAATTCTGATTGTCTCTTAATACTTTCTAATTGATTCTGGCTTGTTTTAAGCATTGCATCCAACTCGAACATATCTTTGAGCATGTTTAACAACTGATCTTCCTCTTATGGTTCTAGTTGTTGATGAAAATCGCATATGGATGGTGGATAAGATGGAAAATGTGATGGTTTTTCATACTTTGAATGATTCTGAAAATTCTGCCACTCTGAAAGGTATATACATTGATCGCTCGGGTGGTTACCATCACATATTACACATCTCCCCATTTCATTCTGTTGAGCAAATGTGGTATTGCTTAGTTCTGGCATCTAGTGATAATTGTTGGGCTGGACAACAGGCCTCAGAAAACCGGACTGTTGCTCCAGATGTGGGGTGTATCTTCTTGTAAAGCTCGTAATCTCTCAATCTCCCAGTAATGTTCCATTTGTTCAATCACCTGAAAACAGAAGAAAGAAATAAAAATTACAGATAAAAATAAAGAAATTAGATACAAGTAAATTAGATAGCTTCAAAATTAACAACTCAAGAAATATAAGTCCCCGGTAACGGCGCCAAAAACTTGACCGGCGTAAACACACACGTATAACGCAAGCGCACCTATCGTTCAAGTAGTATAAAAATATCGATCCCACGAGGACTTAATTCCTACTATTGTTATTAATTGTTGAATCTATTTATTTACAAATATCTAATTAAATGGAGAAGAGAATGATTGTTTGTTTGATTTGGTTGATTGTTGATTTACTAAATCAATAAATAAAAAGGATAAAAGAAAATACTAAGGAAAATAAAAGACACAAAGATCTAAGGTTGTGATTTCTTTTAATATCATTTTAAAGATGAAGTGGTTATCTAAAAGTTGGGTAATATATTGATTTATTAACCTGGAACACTAAATTATGTGTAAGCCTCTGTCGATGGTCAGACACAAATACCCAGTTTAACCCAATTGAACCATATGTCTATGTCAACCAAATTATCTGGATTCATTAAGTTTAAGTTCCAATTATGGCTACCCCCGCCCGACAGGTATATTCCTATCATGTAAGGAAATCTATTAAAAGGGTTATCTATCCTCAAGGAAGATCGTGGGCTATTAAGTCTAAGGCTGAAACCTAAAATCCATATGTCTAGTTCATTTTAGATTTACCACACATCAGTCTTATTGGTGATCAGACAACAAGAAGCATTAAGCTTAAGATTTAATAAATAAATCTTTATAATACCCAAACTATAATTTAACCCCTTATAAACTAGTGATATTAAAAGTCATCACAACCCCAGACAACTAACACATAACTAGGGCTAGTAAAAGCTTAAAAGTAAAAGACATAAAGTGAAAGCTGAAAAGTAAATAAAATAAAATGCTAAGGTAAAAGGAATTTTTTCTACTCACTTATTTAGATATCTCCCAGTAAAATATATATAAACTTGTGATTATTACCAACCAGCCATATAGGCGGAACCAAAATAACCAGCCAGCCATAAAGGCGGAACCAAAATAACCAGCCATAAAGGCGGAAAAGAAATTTTATTACCAACCGACCAATCTGGCGGTATCCTGATTAAGTCAAATTTTAAATAGTAAATATATTATTTTTAAGGGAGATTAATCTAAATAGTAATAGTAAAAGAATTACCTTTCACCCTAGAATAAGGAAGTTACCTCATCATGGTAAATAGTAAAAACTATAAAAAGTAAAAAGTAAAAATTAAATTACTATTATCACAAAACGTAATTAAAATTATTTATAAAACTAAAAAAAACTAAAAACTAAAGAATCTAGAGAGAGAAACTCTCTCTTTATGAAGAATATAGGAGAGAGAAAGGTATAACAAATTCTGAAATCTCGAGCTCAATTTATAGGCGCGGATTGGGGTCCAGCGTCGCGACGCTCAAGGGTTCAGCGTCGCGACGCCAGCTACAGTGAAACGTGTCACGCGCTGATTCGTCGGCTCTGATTCTTATCCGATGACGTGGCACTATTCATGACGTCATTGCTTACGTCAAGCTGAGGGCGATTGTCGGCAGCGTTAGATCGCAACACGTGACACCGGCGCACATTAGCAAGTCCGTTGAGATGTCGACACGTGGCACGGCGCAAGATAGCATAGATGATGATTGTCGGCATCGTAGGATAATGACACGTGGCAGCCGCAAGTTAGCAAATCTTCTGTGATGGTGACACGTGGCACGGCACACGTTAGCAAAGTCAACTTTTCAGATTCTGACCCGTTGACCCGGCGCACGTTAGCAGACTCCGGTGCACGTTAGGCGTCGCGACGCTGAAGGTCTTGGCGTCGCGACGCTGACAATTTACCAAAATGCCCTTTTTGGCCAATTTTCACAGTTTTGCTCCAAATCACCTTCAGAATGTCCTGAAACTTTATTTTGGACTAAAAATAACACAAAACACATCAAAATTTTCATAAGACTCAAGAAACTATACAAAATATAAGGTTAAATGAGTGGGAAATAGTGATAGATTTACCACGCATCACACTCGCATTGCGAAACTTAAGTGCGGCCCACAGTCGCATCAAATCATTAGTCACATCAAGCGTCAAATCACTTGTCACTTTGAGTGATGTGACAATCTGTCACTTGATTGATTGATGGAAGTGGTTGGCATTAAAGCCTTGACTTTTTTGAAAAGGAAAAATTGTAAATGAATTTGTAAAATTCATTAAGTGTACTAGATACACAATTTTGACCAACCAACAACATTCTCTTCCTCTCTTCATCTCTCTCTCTCGGCCATGGTGGCCATTTTTTCTTCTTCTGGTTTGCCTACTGTCGTGAGCCAAGGAGAAGCAAGATGATGATTTTGTTGCAAAATCAGAGTGCTAGCACACAATGGAGACATACTAAGGTGATAGGGAAACCCACTTGTGAACTTGGAATCACCAATTGAGAAGCTTGGAACTTGGAGCACACTTGGAGGTGGTGACCGAAAATTTGGAGCTCAAAAATCTGCTCACTGCTGAGACTTCCTTGGTGGGAGAAAAAGAATTTTTTTCTTCGACGCATCGCCTCAACCGATTGATGTAAGTATTTCGCAACTTCTTCATCTATTCACATGTATGTTTCATCGCTTTAATCGATCCTCGGGACCGTAGAAACCCAACAGTACTAATATGCACAATGCCTTCTAGTACACCAACCAGTATCCAAACATGGTTGGTATACATGGAATCCATTTCGGACTTCATGGCACATTGCTATAAACCGGAGTCGATACCTTGTATCGTTTCCTTATACATAGCTGGTTCAGTATCCCCAATAAGACTAATGTCGACATGAGGTGAGATCAGAAACCCATATATCTAAGGTTGTTTTCTGACTCTCTCCGACCTACGCGGTTTATTGTGTATTAGAAGATTCTGGAATAGTCTCATCCCTGATGAACTGTTCGTGTTCCGTGAGGGGATCCGTGTCAGGATAGTATCACTCAAATTTTCATCGAGTTCTACTTTCCTCCCACTTACCACTGTATTTAGGAATTCCTTTAAGGAAAACTGCATGAAGAGCAACAAATATCTTTTTTCTCTTGTGAGTGGTGGAATTGGTTTCCCTAGGATAACCAATTACAAATAGGCACTTATCCGATTTGGGTTCTAGTTTGGTATTATCCAAACATATGCCCATCATTCCCAAATCTTCAGGAATGAGAAACCCAATTTCTTTCCTATCCATATTTCATATGGAGTCAGTCCAACAGACTTTAACGGAACCTTATTCAAAATAAGTATTGCATTGTTCAATGCGTATCCCGTGAAGGAATTAGTAGCTCAGTGCGACTCATTATTAACCTTACTATGTCCAACAAAGTTCGGTTTCTTCGTACGGACATACCACTCGATTGAGGTGTTCCCGGAGGAGTCCACTGTGAAAGAATACCATACTCTTTCAAGTAATCGAGAAACTTATGGCTAAGGTTTTTTCCACCACTACAAGAAAAAAGGCATTTACTGACACTAAGGTTAGTGACACTAGGCTAAAAGTGTCAGAAACGACGTGTAAATGGGCCTATTCCGTGTTTTTCACTTAAATATCAATAATTACTGACACTATGGTATCAGCGATTTTAGTGTCAGTAATTACTATTACAATAGTATCAGTAAGAAATAAAAAAAAAAAAAAAACGCGTAGTCGTCTGGAGTCGAACCAACACCTCACGGAAGTGACGTTTTTCGCATATATTACTGACACTAGAGTATCAGTAAATTTAGTGTCAGTAAATAATGATACCTTAGTATCAGTAAAAAAATTAAAAAAAAAAAGTATTTCCTTAAGTCTGCTGGGACTCGAAATTGTAACCATTGATATAAATTTTTTTTTTATTGTAAGGCTTTACCACTGGGCCAAATCGTGACTTTTGTTCCTTAACCGCGGTGACTTTTGTTCCTTAACCATTGATATAAATTATTTCACCACTAAAAATAGACATATAGTGGCGAATTTATTATTTTTAGTGGGGAAATTTTTTCCCCTCTAATAGATTAAATAAATAGGCGCCTTCTCCCCATTCATTTCCGCGGCTTTTTCATTTTTCTTCGTTTACAGACCTGGCCGCCTTCTCCAAAATTATTTGTGTGAACCTAAACATTAACAAACCCTAATCCTCCATTTTTTTTCTTTATCAAAACAAAATCCTAACCTATTTCAACTCTTCCCTCAACGAAACCCTAAGGTTTAAGGTTTCTCTCTGCCTCTGACTCATCTCTATCGCTCAGTCTCTCTCAAAGACTCAAAACTCTCTACCTCAGACTCGTCTCTCTCACTCTCGCTCTACTTGCTCTCTCACACTCTCACGAATCACGTTGAAACGCCCAGGTTCGAATTTCTCTAATTTACTCATTTTATTTATTTTTTTTTTTTTGGGTCGTTAAATTTAAGTGGGTTTCACTTGTTAGGGCTTTGATTTAAATGGGTGATTGTTGTTTATTTCTAATTTTGCTCGTGGGTTTTTGTTAATGTTGGTTTTGATTTGGTTTGCAGATTTTGCCTTTGTGGATTTTGGTTGAAATGGAGTGGGGGGTAAAAATTGGCTCAGGACTTCAATTCTTCCCTAAGACTTCGCCCAAGCTAATTCAGGTTAATTCTCCTTGATTGTTCTCAAATTTTTCTGCTTCGTTAAAATACCATATATTCTCTATTGAATTGCAACATTAGAGGCCTGATATTGATTCAAAGTTCTATAGTTTTTCCCTTTGCGTATTGACTGTATGTATCTTTTAAAAATTTTGTCCGAACAGGGTGATTGGAATGGGGCTGGTACCCCGATTACAGTAAATGACACCATTTTGCATTTTGCTTTGTGTTAGACTATAATTTAAATAACAATTCTCATTGTTATAACAATTGTTTCTTACATTTAGAGTGACATCTTTATGTATCACTCCATGTTGTAGATTATACTGTATCACTCCATATTCCACATTTGCTTTAAATTTCTTACTGGTTCTAATCTTAATAAATTTTCATGCTATATTCCACATACTGTTTCTTACCTTTTTTTTTGCTGTGAATCAGGGTACCTCTTGGAGAAAGTTATTTAGTAAATAATCAATGTATAATAGAGATAGAAGTTCTCTCATAAAATATTTGACAATGTTTCAGCACCAAATCCATGAGGAATGATGGAGGCTTTGAGGTTATTAAGAAAGCAACTGAGAAGCTTCGACTAAAACACAAGGAACACATTGCTGCTTATGGTGAAGGCAATGAACGGCGTCTCACAAGGAACAAATTGCTTGATTTGGTTTGCAGATTTTGCCTGTGTAGATTTTGGTTGAAAGAGAGTGGGTTCATCAAGTGAAGAAAGTGAGATTCGCAATCCTCCAGGCCAGCTTATTTTTGAATACTTGGAGCATGATCCTCCATTTAGTCGTGAACCTTTAGCTGACAAGGCAAGTTCATTATTTTTTTTAGTGAACCAAGATTGTGGCTCTTATGAGGGAGATTGGTGCTTCTGCTCTTGTTGTTGGTCTCCATGATCACAACTTTCTTTACAAGTGAGTTTTTTTTTTTTTTGTATTCATTTTAATCAAAATTGGAGGTAAGCCTTTTGGTTTGAGGGTGTTCGCTATACTTCAACTAGTTGAATATGTATATTAAGTTATGCAAACATTTATGTTAGTTAAGTGGAAATATATGAATATAAGCCATTTGTTGGATTGTTGTAGGCTGTTGATGTTATTAGCCATGAAAGTAAGTCAAGCTTTGATGGTGTAAGTGTGCATGATGCATGCATGGTATTAGTTGTAAGTCAAGCTTTGATTGTATGAGTTGTTTGCTTACTTAGAAAGATCATATTGTAAGAATGCTAGAACATGATGAGATGATAACATATGCATGTATACACGGTTAGTGATAGTGGATTAAATGTTTGGCATGAGTATTATTTTAGTATGACCGATTTGATGATATTTCAAGATAATGAAAGATAATGTTTACCTGATGAAGTTTTGCCATGTTCTGATTGATACTTGTTGAAACCTTTGGGGGATATGGCACCTGTCATCTGATGTGCTTTGAGGTGCAGCATGAATGCTATGGAAGCAGTATTTGATATATTGAGATCTAACATGTTTATCTCATCTATTTTTATGGCAATTACCTGGAATGTTACATTCTAGTACATTTTGAGCTTTGAACTTTTAGTTTCCAGGAATTCCATAATGAACAACTATCTTGTCATCTTGATTTGCTTCCTGCATTTGGAAACAGTATTAGATCATGTCATCTGATAAACTTCATCTGGTTCATGAGATCCTTTTATTTCAGTTTTATGTCCGTCTATATATATATGTGTGTGTGTGTGTGTGTGTGTGTGTTATTGATTTGTTTGTTTTGGTGATTATGTAGCGGTATGAAAGATACAACTTGTTATTATGGATGCCATTTGGTTTTTTATATGCATGCTCTTAGGTTGTTGGTATGGTTATTGTCAATAAGTGCTTTATGTGACAAAAATTAGATTAGGGTTATATTTTGTATTTTTATTTGGATGTATTTAATGTTTTTATTTATGAAGATATCGATTTTTTTTGGAAGTCCATCTAATTCTTAACATTTGGTTTATAATTTCAGATTTTGTGCCAGATATCATATTGTTGGGGGATTGTTGCAGGCTTCTCAACAAGTATCATGAATTTTGGTGGGGGCATGACATTTTGATGGGACTTTAAGAGTAGTTTTTGAAATATATATATGTTAATTTAAAGATTGTCTATGGAGTTTTTGTATTCATCATGTGATACTGTTGAATTGATTAATACGATTAATCTATTATATTGCGAATTTTATATAAATGTAATTTTTTAGTTTTTTATTTCATTGAGTTGGTATATATATATATATATATATATTATATATATATATATTTTATGATTAATTTAATTACAAAAAATAAGAAATATAATTGTGAAATAATACGATTTTTAAATTTTAAAAGATATTGACGGATATTGATACTATAGTAACAATAATTACTGACACTAAAAATCAAATATATGCGATATACTGATACTGCAGTAACAAAATTTACTGATACTATAGTATCACTAAATACTGATGATATAGTGTCAATAATTACTGACACTAAAATAGTGTGAGAGATTACTGATACCATAGTGTCAATAATTTTCTGATACTACAGTATTAACGTTTACTGACACTAAGAATCACTGACACTAGAAACTAGTGTCAGTGATTTCTGGCTGCGGCAACACTGACACATTTATATAGTGTCAGTAAAACCCTTTACTGACACTAATTTAGTATCAGTAAAAGCCTTTTTTCTTGTAGTGCACCACGGTCCAACCATGATGTTTTAATACTTTTGCCGGTCTATTTTTCTACTTCGTGTCGAAACTCATTGATTAAATCAAAAGTTTCCGACTATGTTTCATAAGATACATATAACCATAACGCGATGCAACATCCGTAAAGGTTACGAAGTATTTATTGTTAGGGATATGCCATATACCCAACTTGTGGATAAGCTATATGTACATGTATTTGTAATATTTTCATTAATTAATAAAATGACAATCTTTATTATACGTGTCTTACATAACTTATATGAATCATCAAACACTATAATAAAGCCCTTGGAGTAATAAGATGATTGCTTCCACGCCTTATGATAATCATTACTCTTAAACGTTCCTAGTCATAGTTTTGTGAATAATCTGGGCGTTCACAAAGCGGAGAGACTAGCATGATGATATGATCCGCCCTTAAGTGGGGTAGCTGATCTCATAGGCTATTAGCGAAGATCCGTCCGCTTGGTATATCACATGGATGCATGAGTTGCTCGTGTCCATCGAATTGACCGCCGAAAATTTTCACATTGAGTGTTTATCCCATGTGTCTGTGAGAAATTTCATGTATTGATTGTATGACTAGTCCTTAGACTTGAGGTCCTTACAATCTTATGTGTGGATCAAATAACTTTGACATTCTCCTTCCCCGGTTCAAAAGATCCGGTTATAAGGGTATGATTGGGTCATTTGTTGAAACAATGAAGTTTGTAAAGATACAATAGAGAACCGCCACTCTCTCGGATAATATTTTCTTATAAGAGTAGTATTCCAGTTCACGGGTTGATATATGTGATCAGTGCTTGAGAATGTGACCATAGCGGAAGAATCATGTGAGATTCTTGGGTTAGCACGATTCATGACACTATCAACATCATACATTTCACTATATGGGTGGATACTTTCCATACCCTAGGTTAAACGGTGGGGATATAGTGAGGCGAGAGACCATATCATATGTAAATCGCATACATAATGGGTATATATATCGTTTCTTCTCATTTTGGGGCCTTGGCATGTTGCTAGATGTCAACCTTGGTCATTGAAATCGAATGACCATCTGATCGGAGGATAATTTATGTTCGATTAAATTATCACGATTCATTTCATGTCCAACTTGAGGGGAACCCAAAAGGTCACACACAACAAAGTCGAAATCAATGGTTAACAGTGCACAGTACAAATTTAACACCATATATGATTGATGTAGGAATTGTTCATAAATGGTTCAATGTGTTTAATTATTGAAAAGATCATTTATGAGGTTCCATAATGGCTTAGGGATTGGTGAATGACAATAGGGGCACTTTGGGAATTGGAATAAATACATAAATAAAAAAACATGAATAGTAACATGAATAGTAATATGAATAGTAAATTTCATTTGTTATTTGTTTTGAATTTCAATTCGGCCCAAACTCTTATTAGGGTTTTATAATCTCATTAAACCACTAATTAAGATCCAATGGCTAAGATTAAATTAGCTTTTATCTCATATCAGATTCTTAATTAATTTTGTTATCTTTGGAACACCTATATAAACCCAAAGAATTCTTTAAAAAATTTGCACCAAACTTTTCATATCTTGGGTTTATATAAGTGAGCAACTCTAAAGTTTAAGAGTAAGCCACTGATTTTTGAGGATCCTTAAGTCTAATTGACTAGAGGAATCTCGAGTTAAAAGTTTTGAGGTATTTTCCTAGGCTAGCACCAAGGTCAAAATACCCGTGCACTGAAGGCGTAGTCTTGCCGTTGAGTTTTGGCTTTGGTGTGTGCATCTTTGGAGGCCACACACTTGGGTGGCTCTTTGGAACGTGGAAGAGCTTGCTGAGTTCGAGAAAGGCTTGTAGATTGGAGGGAGGAGTGGAGGAGTCTTCGGTTCAAGTAAGTCTTTTTTTTTTCTTTATTTTAATTAGAGTTCTTATGATAGTTAGCATGTTTAGGTTTATGTTCTTTGTATGTTTTATGAGTTTTTATGCTTAGAATATATAGTAACATGAGTAGGCTTGTAGAATAATCAAAACAAATAGGTCTTTCGCAAAAGGGATAGCGGCATCATAATTTGATTTATTAATTTTCTGTTGCGCACTCGCGGCCACTTCCCAATATTTATATCCACTTCTAGCCTAGCTAGATATGGGCCCACTTACGTCAGCATGAACGAGGGATAACAGCTCGGTGGCACGTGCATCCTTTACCGCTAAAAGGAGTTTTAGGCAATTTGCCTAATAAACAAGATTCGCAGACATCATATGAATTATGATCAAATCCGTCCAAGTATCCACTCTTCGAAAGTGTGGATATATGAGTATTGTTTGATGTATCCCAGACAACAATGCCACTAATAAGTCTCATCTGATTTATTCAATTTGAGCCATTTGTTTGTCATGTTATATGTTTGAGATTTGTTTATATACAAAATATAAGTATTGTTATTCACATCTAATGTGTATATCTCAATATCATCTTTATAAACAAAACACCCAGTGTTCTTGAACATAAAGGTATACCCGTAACGGGTTAAACTAGATATAGAGAAAATATTTCTAGTCAAACTAGGTACATTTTAACAGTTTCCTAATTTAAGTAGATGCCCAAATGACAGTTCCAAAACTTAGGTTCCCACAGCCAAAACAGTGACTTTTGTCCTGTTTCTGACTCGCAGGTCGCTATCATCTGAAGCCAGTTTCCTGCTAATCAGCAGATTTCGTACATCGGTACATATGTATGTACCACCTCCAGTATCAAAAATCCAATTTTAAAACTAGTGGTGGACATGTTTATAACAAACACATATGAAGTCAGAGCCTTGCCCGCCTTCACTTCCTTCATCTCTGCCTTATCCATACGGCAGTCACACTTTCAGTGACCCCATTTGCCAAAATTTAGGCAGACATTTTGGGATATGTCATTTGTCTTCCCAGAAGACTGTGATGATTTTGCCTTTGCCCTTTTTCTTCACATCCCTATAAGCCTTCGGCAAGCCTTGGCCTTCTAGGATGTCGAAGTAAGATGCGTCTTGCACTTCTTGCCCTTTAGAAGCTCTAGCTCTGCCTCCTTGAGCATAGCCATTAACTCTCCAAGATTTTTCTCTTGGTTCAAGATGAACCCGCCCCAGCATTCGGGCAGAGACTATAAGATCAAATCTATGGAAGTCTTGGCCTCGTAGACTATAAGATGAACCCGCCCTAGCATTCGGGCAAAGTTTTCTCTTAGATGTTCGATGCCAGCAATCATCTACGACACCTAGTGATCGACAGATGTACCCTCTGACATACGCGAGCGAAACAGCTTCTTTTGCAATTCGTACTTCTAAGATCTAAGGTTAGATTTATGAAGATCCTTTAATTTCAATATTATGGTATAAGGATCTAATCCTTAGTTCTAATGACGAAATTAAGGAGTCATTGCAGCAAGCATAACAGATTGAGCACTAAAGTTATCATCATGATGAGTCTTCCAAAGCTCATGCTCTACTATTTGCTCAACTTCGGGTTCAGGCCCGTGAGGTTTCTCTATTACATAGAGTAACTTCTCAGCTCCCAGGACTATCCTGAGATTCATTTCCCAATCTGGAAAATTGTGTCGTTAAAGACATTTTTCACCTAGGATTATGTCTTTTGAGGCTAATCTTTCCAGTTATATTGATTTCTATAGTCCAACTATCCAATCAATGATTTCGGGTACAATCAAATGTAATGATTACTATAGTCCAAGTATATAATCAACTACAAATGATCTGTTACATTCAATGTAATGATTACTATAGTCCAACTATATAACCAACTACAAATGAAATAGTGTGTTGTACAGTCTAACTGTTCAACGAAAGCAATATTAAATATTAGTCCAACTAATATATTTATAACAAAGATAAATAAAATAAAAGAGCATGTATTGGCAAGTATCTAAACGAAATTGAAAATTTAATACTAGCCTCCCACTATTTTTCGGTGAGCCTCTAACCTTCTGTGGAGTACTCGGAAAACCTAGTTTCCCAGTGGGCTAGGATCCCGTTAAATAACACACAACCTTGACTTTGGCCAACAAGTTGTATGAAACTTAACTAGGTAGATCTCTAAGATCAATTGGATCTCATCCAATTCCTAAATCTGGTAGGTGGACCTCCAAGTTCGAAACATATATCCAATATAGGTAAATATATCAAATATATTTCCTAACCTTTTTCCTCTGAATCAACTAAGCATTGGCTTTGGGTCAACAAACTTAATGATTTCAGTTAAGCGTGACTCAATGACAGTGGGATAGCTTCGTAATCCACGTCGATGAACTAGAAGTGACTTTGACTTTGGCCAATAAGTCACAACCGCCCAAGACATGCGATATAGAATAACGTTTTTATGGTTCAAACACATCCGCGATTGACAATGGTCTTGACTTTGGCCAACAAACCAATGCCAATCTTGGATCTAGAGAGAGAACCACTCAATGGAAGGAAAAACGCTTAATATTTGATTAGGGTTTTTCACGTAAATTGGCATCCAATTTATTATCTTTGATTAGGTCTCACCATACACCATTAAACATGCATTCTAAAAGCATAATAATGTGAGAAATAAATTAATAATGATATACGAATGGATATATAACAAATTTATTCCTAGAACAAATCTCTCACTTTCCTCTCTCCCGCAAGCACTATTTATATTTCTACCCAATTACATAATACATTAAAGAAACCTCATTTACATTGAATGGAATTGGTGAGAAGAGAAATACAAAGAGAATAGAGATAATAGGTTGGACAAGCAGGTCCAATTTAATAAATTCTAAATTTATTACAATAATTTCCAAATTGCCCTCACCCTTTTAATATCCATCCAATATACCTTGCTCTAGATGCCATTTTTGGCTTTAATTAAGGTCCCAAGATCAATAATAAACATGAAATAATGTGTGAATAACAATCGAGAAGTTGCAGAATACTTACATCGAGCAGTTGAGCGACTCGGAGGCAACAAAAACTTTTCTTTTCCTCTTCACTGCATTCGGCTGTGAGCTGTGTGAAGCTCACTGGTTTGGCCTTCAATCAACAAGAAACCAAGCTCCAAGCTTCGTCATTTGATTCCCGGATCATGGATGGACTTTCCTATCACCTTCGCATGTCTCGTACGTGTGCTAGCACTCAAGAAATTTACCATAAATTTCCAACTCTTGCTTCCCACTGCTCACGGATTCAGAAACTAGAAAACAGAAAGTTTAAGCCCCTTTGGGCGTGTGGAGAGAAAGAAAAGAGAGGAGAGTGAGAGAGATGGAATGTGTGATTCAATATTTGGTAATGTATTTCCAAAAAAACATATACCAAATTCAAAAGTCAAAATAGGTAAAATGTCATTCCAAATGAAAAAAGTAAACTTGAGTGTTTTACACTCTTTGACCAACCAACCACTTCCATCACTTACAATCAATCACATAAATCAATCAAATGTCACATCACTCAAAGTGACAAGTGATTTGACGCTTGATGCGACGCTAGATGCGACTAGCGATTTGACGTTTCATTTGACTTGCGTGCCGCACTCGAATTCAAAATACGAATGCGCTCGTAAATAATATCGGGCTCGGGTTCGCTAATTCCTAATTAACGAATTTTCCATTGCGTCGTAATTAAATGATTACGCCTAGTGAAATCACTATTCACATCGCTAACGAATTAATTCTAAATTAATTCGTTCGCCCGAATTAAAATCTAATTTTAATTCTGTGTCGAAATCCAATTTCGTTTAATATATCAAATATATTAATTAATCGATTAAATCCAAATTAATTGTTATCTCTCTTTAATTGATATTTTATCCCAGATAAAATATCTCCGTAATTAATCCCAGATTAATTTTCTCTCTCTTCTAATTAATCCCAGATTAATTTAGAGTGCGAGTCATACGTCATCGGTGAATCTTTGCGAAGTGACCCATGAGATCCCCGGATATGTTGGCAGTAAATTCGGTCGTCGGACTATCCGAACACGTAAGTACCTCGTACTACGTTTTTACCGATTTACAAGACAATGTTGGCCTCTAGCAAAATGTCATGCCTACCCAATTCTCCAGAAACATCCTTACAGGAATAAAGGATCTGTATCAGGCGTAGTATACGTAGTATTGCGTATTTCTGTCCAGTATCGAATGATCACATGCTAGGCCTGGGGCTGGAATTGTGTCTGCCCCATACGAAGCACATGTCGGATGTCTGGTGACTAGTCTCTATAATCGGATAAACCCGACCTTGTCATTTTATCCCGATAGTTGCAGCATTTAAGAGAACCAGTCCCGTATCCTATGTGACCATCATCTCCATATGACTGGAGTGATACTTCCATCTTGACATCACACCCAACACACTACGATTCTCAATATACCCAGTATTGGCGTACACAGAACCTGTTAAAGCCCTGGACGACCTCAACCAAAGTATATTGATTGTCGCAAGTATTAGCGGTGCAATTCTCAAGTTAAGACCAAATACACCTACCCTGATTTCGGACTTCCATAGACACATAGTCACACTACCAATGGAATTCTGAGGGGTCTATCCAGAGCGAAGCTGTTTCCCGTACCATCGGTAAAACACAACCTCCTATTACACTTGCATGAGTATCCTATACCCAAATATATGAGAACTATGTTGTTGTGCCCTCACAACGCGCAAAAGTGTAATACTAGTCTTTTACGCATTATCGATGTCCAATCTCGATAATACTCTGACTATGGATGTTTAATGATTTATCATTCGTGGACTGATACTGTCTCATATCATTCACCGTCCAGGAAAAAATCATAGGGACCTCCTATCATTTATATATCTAGGTGATCTAATCACAAATGATAAGAGTGCAATCTCATTTGTCACATAGTTAATTTATACAACAACACCATGATCTGTACAAATAGTGACGCTATGGGTCATAATTGTCCAACATGTATTACGTAAAGTAGTAGGAGACACTGCCGGGTTAAAAATCCATAATTAAGGCAGTGCATAATTTTATGGAAATTGTTGCTTTTGTCTTCCTTTATTCTATATTGTTGATAGAAATATACTTCTAATCCACTACATGCATATTATTTGAATATGTTTTCTGACTTTACTTATGGTTGCATTTTTCTAGAATAGGTTCTAGAATGTTAGTAGACTTGGATATTGTTAGATTAGTCCAAACCATCGGGAACTGTTGTTCTGATTTTCTTGAAAATCAAGATGGTTTGGTGACTTAGTTGCTAAGTCACGATAAGAAATCTAAATAGATATTTGTTTTAGGATATTATTCTAAAGAGAGAATAGTTTCTTGTGCAGTAAGGATTGGCACGAATCAATTCATGTCTCGAGATTCTTGACTAAATTAAGAAAACTCCATTAGGTATTTTGTTTATCTTATAATGACGTTTCTTGGCTTTAGTGACTTTTAGAAGTCACGTGTTTGACACGGTTTGCTAGTCAATTATTTGTAATTGTTGTGAATAATTGAAGGAAAATTATAAAGCTTAAGAAAATAGATGTGTATAGTTGTGTATAGAGAATATTGATTCTCACAATACGACAACTATAGTATTGGATACCAGATCTTCCATCTAGTTATTTAAAATGGTATTTAATGATTGTTTTTTATATTTGATATCAGAACTTGCGACTATTAGATAGTTACTTGTTCTTAATAAATAATTGTTACATATTTTAAAATGACTAGTAGTGTCATTGATGAAGAGCTAAACATTAAGAAAAATATCTGGTTAACTAAATAACTTAGAAGAGTGCTTTATGAGATTTTATCATATAAGCATTAGATGCTTATTCCGTATAGTAAATGATGGTCTGATACGAGATCACACCATATATCCTTATCCATTTAATGAATATTGTTTTCAGTATGTGATTAAATTTCATTTAACCAATGATCGTCATTGGACCACATATTTATTAAACTAAAAATTGTTCAAGGATGTTTGATATGATCGAACATATGAATTTATGGCAATTAGTTCTATTGTTATTTAATGAATATGATTCTTACTCAATATTATTCTTCTACGATTCCATCGTGATGGAATTGGTCAGTGAGAGAAGTCGAATCTTATATGATTTGATTCATTTGATATTGAGTGTTACCGAATTAGTTTTAATATTCTTGGGGTTATGCTCCAGTTACATTAATTCATCCTTTTAATTACGATTCCATTAGTTTCTACAATTACGTATATGATATGTATAAGTAGAAAATTTGAATCTTAAAAGGTTTGAGATTTGAATCTTGCTTTTGTATACTGGTTATATAATTGAAAGTATTTTCCCCTCGGATGCACAAGTAAAAGTTTATCATTTATTATATTTGATAGAATATTGCATTCATTCTATTTGATAGAATATAGTATTCTATTTGATAGAATATATTTTCTATAATCCCGTGTAATAAAATTATTTTATTACTTGGTGCGTAACATCGAATGTTGACAATTGTAGAAAAGATTTTACTTATTGAAGTCAAATTTGAGAGTGATAAACTGTAATGGAACTAAATAATTAATTAGATGAAATGACCCTACGCTATCTTATGTATAAGTTTAATAGAATGTCAGAGTCATTTACAATGTATTTGATACTTATCGATTCTATTGTTTTCTTATCGAAGAAAATTATCCTATAACTTATGGTAGGAGCGATATTTGATATCGATTTCGGAAGTTAGCATTGAACCATAATCTAAAATTGTTCGTAGCTTACTACGATCAAGTTTTGAACTTTGAGCGTTCATTATGAATAGTTCATAAAATGTGCAAATTGTTTGCGCAGCAAAAACAAAGTGAGCTTGTTAAAGGTTTGACCTTTATAGTATGACAGTGAGAAAAGTTATACTCGGTAATCTATTGTAGATTCTGAGAAAACTTGTCTCCAGTCACACTAATTGAATAATTAAATATCTGTCGGTTAATGTTGATATTAAACTATTATTTTGGCTAAAGAATGCAAAGTGGGTTCCTGAATTTTTTCTTCGAATGAGAGATCCGTTGTGTTTTCTTTGTTTGAAGAGTTCATTCTAGAATGGCCCTAGAGTTTGTATTCTGCTAAGATCACAATTTGATATACAAGCTTATAGAGTCTATTGTAGACTCAGATAAGCTTTCCGAAAATCAGTGTTCTATAATTTTGATACAGTCAGATTGTCTGATTTTATTAAAGTATAGAGAATACATATTGAAAGTAGGGTCAGTTGAAGCATGCAAATTTCATTCTAATGTTATATATCCTAACGAAATTATCATTATTAATGTAATAATGAGATGTTTGTGAGGTAAAAGGTTTACTTAAGTCTTATTTTCTTCGTGATAGCAGTGGGAGTAGTCTCTGTTATATTTGATATAATGTTTCATATAAAAATAAAATTAAAAAAACTAAGAGACTTGTGGGAAACTCCCATTAGTCGTACATTAGATATGATCTAATAAATGACACAACAAAATTATCTATATGACAGTTAGTATACATGTTTGACAGTTATTGTGTCTCTTGTATATAATATAATCTTTCGTAAAGGATGATTCCTTTGTCGAAAGAGAAATCGATTAGAATGTCTAGTCAATCTGATGCATCATATGATGATAGCATAATAAATAATATATTATGTGTGATTGAATATATCAATTTAATCTTAATTGTTACGAATTATTTTGATACCCTGTAGACCATATGATGTGTCTTGAAACATATTTTTTGTTATCTTTGAGAAATTAAGAATGAGTTTCTTATTCATAGAGAATATAATCCGCAACCAATAGGATCAAATTAGTTTTGAGTCCTATTATGATAACAAGGAAACAATTAGAGCCGAAGACTCAAGAACCGGACTGCCTTCCCTGGATGAAGATGAATAAAATATTAATGGGGTAAATTATTAAAAATAAAATATAACAGAACTACGTGAGATTTTATTCTTCCACACCCCAATACGATATATAAACAGCTTATTTAAGTGCAATTTTTTTTTCAAACAATAAATAAATTATCAATGTCTACTTTTAGTTTTATTTCTTAGTAAATCTTTAATTTTTATTATTTTTATAACAATTTAAATTAATTTATTTACTCTTTAGTGAATCTTTATTATTTTTTATTTTTATAACAATGTAATTTAATTTATTAAAAAAATGGTTTAAAACCATAAACCGAACTGAACCATATGATTCGACCGATTTAAGGTTCGGTTGCGGTTCGGATTTAGCCAAAACCGCAACCGAACAATTGGTTTGCAGTTCGGCTAATGCCAAAATTGTAACTGAACTGTGTGCTTCCCTAGTATCTACTGACAAGTTGACTTTAACCTAATATACTCAAATGAAAGTGATTACGAAAGCAAATTTAACACCAATCAATGTTTTCAAAACTAGACCAGCCTCGCCAGTCGAATCGGGAACTGATTGTGAGTCCAGTTCGGTTAATAGATAAAAATTAGTCTGTAAAAATACTGGTTAAAATCAGTGAGTCGGACCGGATCGGTTCAATTTTTATTTTTAAAACCAAAAATTTACTGTTTAATATTTTTTTATAATTTTTAATTAAATAAAATTATTTATAATGTATGTCAGTTCTACTGGTTTTTTCGAAACGATTCAACTGATAAACTTTTTAAATGACCGATTTCATCATCAGTCCACTTCTGAATTGCACAAACTGGTATATAACTGAGGGTGAGAAAGAAACGACCTTTGATCATACCACATTGTATACTGAAATGTTTTGTTTTGTTTTTTTTGTTTTTGTTTTTTTTTTTTTTTTAACGTTGGAAACCCCGCCACCAAACCACCAATTCTGGGCCGCGGCGCAAGTAAAACCCTTGGCTGTCCCAGGTTCTTACAAGAAGTTGCACCCTCTGGATTCGAACCCAGAACCTCAAGGAGAGATTCTAGACCCTTCACCACCAAGCCACACCCCTTGCGGCGTATACTGAAATGTTGCTAATGGTCAGATCAACTGGAGTTTGTCTATTAAATGATATATTATATGATGTTCAACTCTTATTAAATTTCCCAAAAAACCATCCATTTTATTCTCACTTTTAGGAGTCTTTATTTATAAATAAATCCTACAAATATAATTGTTTGTTATTGATTCTGTTGCATGGACCCTATGCCACCCAACATCACTAGCAACAATAATTTCACTTTGTCTAGCAATTAGATAATGACACATTCTAATTATCACACCATGAACCTTTTTATAAAAATTTGTAAATTACTAAATCCACCCAAACTATTATGTAAATGACAAAATGAACTATCTTCCATTTACATAAAAACAAATCTTACAATAAATTTGTGGGGTCACTTAATTCAATTGATAAAAAAATTTGTGTGATAAAAAAAATTTGAGATTCTATCTGATAAATGAGACTGAATTTAACTTGCAATTAAGTTATAACTAAAAAACATTCCTACAAAGAATCAATAATTTAGTTATAAATTACCGAAATAAAAAAAGAGACCGCAACACATTTGAAGTTTTCAAAAATATATGGGCACACTTTAATTCTAGTATCTAGAGTTGATAATAGGTTAAAATGGTATGAGATTTACTAATCTCAATCTATAATTTTGTACCGATTTTTGGATATATTTAAAAACCTTATGATAAATTTTACCTATTTAATATCCTTAAAAACTTTAGCAATTTAATCAATTAATTTGCACACCATGTAAATTAACATAAATGATGGAGACAAGTAGAGAATTTTGATAAATTTTGTAATTTCATGCCCAATTAATCTTCAAAAAATTAAAAAAACCCCTTGCCTTATGTATAATATCCACGGGACAAATTAAATTATTTCTTAAACCCCTTCGCATGTTCCCTAAATTCCGTAACTGAAAAAGAAAATAATTATCGTTAAAATACGTGTCGTATTATTCTATGCATCTTTCCATCGTTTCAATAAAATTATTTTAAAAAAAACAATACTCACAAAATCATGTGGAATCGGGCCCCACGAAGCACACTCCCACAATTCTACTGCAATAGCGGATATGAAAATTTATATCCGTATTTATCATGAGTTTCTTTTGCTCGAACATATATATATATATATTTTATTATTTTTATTTTTAATAATATTAAATATCAATATTTATATCTGTTTTGAAATATTAAAATCCATAATTTGTACGTTTTATAGAGTTTGGAGACGATAATTAATATAAAATTAATTAGTAATTAATTATTATTATTATTTAATTAAAGTAGTATAAAGAAACAAGAACACGAGGAGGATAAGTTGATGGTGCTTTCGCTTTCGGCTTTAAGCTTTCAGCTTTCAGCACCCTCCCCATAAGAAGAACCAAAGTAGAAGATTCTAATGATAATCCACTAAATAATTCCTCGAAGAGAATCTTAATTCCCAAATTACCCCTACAAAACTCCCTTAATTGCAAACCAACTCCCTCACCACCGGCCACCACCACCTCCACTGTCACACTCCATCTTATCTAATCTCTGATCCATTTCTTTTTCACCAAAATGCTTTGTCGAATGGTTCAGATTCCTCGGAAGAAAAAACCCGGTTCAGTGCCGGTTTATTTGAACGTCTACGATTTAACTCCGATCAATGGCTACGCTTACTGGCTCGGCCTTGGGATCTACCATTCCGGCGTCCAAGGTATTAATTAATTAATTAATTTTCAGATCCGTTTCGAAATTTCTTTGTTTTTTTTTTAAGAAAAAAAGTATGTTTATAGTTCATGGCGTTGAGTACGGATTTGGAGCGCACGATCATTCGACGACGGGGATATTTGAAGTGGAGCCGAAGCAGTGCCCGGGATTTACGTTCAGGAAGTCGATTTTGATCGGGAGAACGGATCTTGGGCCGAAGGAAGTGCGCGCGTTTATGGAGAAACTCGCCGAGGAATATTCCGGCAATACGTATCATCTTATCACTAAGAATTGTAATCATTTTTGCAATGATGTGTGTCTTAAGTTCACTAATAATTCAATTCCTCGCTGGGTTAATCGTCTCGCTCGTTTAGGTATGATTTCAATATTTCTGTGTTTTTTTTTTTTTTTTTTTTTTTTTTTTTTTTTTTGTGTGCGCGTTTCTTTTTCCTGCTCAGGCGTTTTGTTGGCGGGTTTTCAAGTTTCCAAAAAAAAAAATTTTTTTTTTTTTAAAATTTTATTTTGACTAAATTTTATATGTATTTTACTCTTTGGATTTGAATTTAGACACTAGGCAAAAAAACTGATTTTTTCCTGATTTTTTATTTAATTTTTAGGTACTAGATATGATGTAAGAACTGTATATATGAATTCAATAATTCTGTTTTGGTGTTTTTTTCCCCCAAATTTTGATTAAATTTTGTAATTTTATATATGTTTTACTCTTTGGGTTTGAATTTAGACCACTTATAGGAATTTCACCAATCGAACCAATTAGCTCCCAGAAGTATGAATATTTTAGTTATAAATATGAATATTTGTGTCACATTGCATATATATTAGAGGGATGGATATATGTAGGAATCATAGAACATTGATTGCCAAGTCCTGTATCGCTAGTGATGGCGAGGCTGTAAGCCATGGATTCTCCTAACTAAGTAGACACATTTTTGGTGAAGGATGCTTGTATGAAGTCCAAGAGCAATTCCGTGAGGATGAAGGGTATGTCCAAAGTGGACAATATCTTCTTGGTTGTTGGGCATGGGTAGTTTCATAGGTTGTTCGACAACATTAATAGAAAAGATTGAAGGCCTAGTATAAGATTCTAATTTATCTGATTAGCTACATTTGGTGGAGTTTTTTTATCTTGGCATATGATTATGTCAAATATAGAAAAGATTGAAGGCCTAGTTCATTTAATTTTTTCGAATATAGAAAAGATTGGTTTTAGTTGTTTATTATGTTGCATTGTTTTGATTATGTTATTAATCAACTTCATTTATTTGTTTATTTGTATTTCTGATTTGCACAGTGATAGAGTAGCTGTTACAGCTGGTCTTGCAAGTTTACATCTTTGGAATTTTGAATTATCATCAGTGTCAGAGCTTATATGATATTGTTTATGATAAATATGTAGGTTTTCTCTGCAACTGTGTTCTTCCAGCGGGTTTGAACGAAACAAAAGTTCGGCAAGTTAGATCTGACCATAGAGTTACAGAGGGAGAAAAGAAGAAATTGAGAAACCATTCAAGTAGGTATTCATCGTCATCTGATTCTGTACCTCATCCACAATTGGCATCTTGTCCTTCTGGTTCTGCAATGAGGAGTAATAGTAGACAAAGGCGTTGTATCCCAACATCTTCGACTTTGGTTCATAGTTCATCTACTTCAACCTTGAGCTTGAAGCTTTAATTGCCTTTTGGGTTTCCACAGTTTTTACAAATTTAGAATTTTCACATATTAAACATATAAGATGGGTGAAAATTTGCGAGTTTTAGTTTCGTCCCCATCTTTTGATCTTGCCAATGCCATGCTAATTTTCTTTCATGATTGCAGAAACAGCTGCTTGGGAAAATTGTCGCAGCGTTTCTTTTTCTCTGTAAAAAGAATGCTCTATTTCCACTTAAATGGCATAATTATGTTTTCCTTTTTCGAGTTTTTGTCTCCTAGATGCAAAAGATACCTCAGAAATACGAATTATTCTGCTGCTTAATTTGATTAAATGTCATTATGAAAGTACCCAGGACAGGAGAAATGCAACGCCAGCTCATGTTCAGGGTCGATGATGGGCATGCCCTGTAGCTGTAGCTGTGGCGAGAGACCATGAGTTGGACAAGATATGTTTAAAACTCATACCCGGTCGGGCCCCATTTTGTCTTCAATTATTCTCGAGTCTGGTCACTGGTGCTGCTTACAGATATATAGTTCAATGGAGCTGTGATTCAGAAAAGTGCATCACAAATTCATGCATATTGAGAGACAGAGAGATAGGAAGTACAAGCAATGATGCTGGAGCTGGAGTTCATTTTTTCCATTTTGTTTGTTATTTTGTTCAAACAGTTAAAGAAGATTTGGCTAGAGCAATTTGATTATGAACTGACCGATTATATGGAGACAAAATAGTGATAAATTCACTATCAATACAAAGTTATTATTATTTTTTTAATTTATCATCAAAACAAATGTCTAAGTTAAAATAATTGATTATGAACTGAGCAATGATATGGAGACAAACAAAATGGGGATAAAACAAGGCAAAATCACCATTAAAAGGATATCTTTGAGTATTTTTTTTATTAAATTATATCATATTTTATTGTAATTTAGTCTCAAGCATTTTTATAAAGCAACTGAATCTGTTGGGTCAACAAATTTCTTGACCAATTTGAGTTTTGTAGCTAATTGGACTAGATTGGGTCTAACGGCTGCACCCCAACTTATTTCTAAATACACTTATCATTTTATGTATTAAAACTTGGATCCTTCAGATTTAGAGTTTAGGGTTGGGCGTTTAAGAAAACAAAAAAATCACTTGAAAATTGTTTATTTCAAATATTTACTTTTTTTTTTAATTTTCTAAATCGTTAATATTCTCAAAAGGTTGCCACCGAAACAACAAACACCACTAGCGCAAATAAAAATACATATATGTGAAAATTCTAAGTAGTGTTACATTTGTTTTTCGTTTTAAGGGTGATTTGAGAATTCAAACCCTCGAACAAATTTCTCCCAAATAGTAAATTTGTTTGGTTAGTTGGGAACCAAAATAAACTTAGTAAGCATACAAAAAATCACAGAGAAAATAAGAGATAAACATGGTTTGGCGGAGTGTGGCTCCAACTTACGTCCACAGAAGTAAAGAGGGTGAATTTTATTACTTGCTCGTGTCAAAATCGACATGCTTTCTCTCTCTATCACTAAGCTTTCAGGTCTCTCTTTACAAGTGGTGAAATATCAAGAGTGTTAACAAAAGAGCCAACCCTTGAAATTGAGTCTTTGATTCCTTTATATAGACTTATGAATCTACTATTCTGCCAACCCACGACGTTAGTTCACATCATTCTGACATTGTTTCTCATACTTCTTTTCCCTCATCACTCTACAAATAGTAGCTCTGACCTCTGACTCAACCCCCCTCTGTCAGCAGAAGTCCATTATTCCACATTTTTTTCCACTACCACATGTTCTATCAATGTGACAGCCTGTAATTCAACCACTCCAGTACTGTTTCGCCTATCAGAGTCTCTTCCCAAGGGAATTCGCTGACTTACTCCTGTCACATTAGCCCTATGGAGGCCCAGACTTTCTTGTACGACATACATCATATGCTATCAAGTACAGGATACCTTGTGGTCTCAGCTCTACTTCTCGGGCCGGCGTGTCGAGGTGAATAATGTTTGGTCATGCCTCTTCCCACTTCCTCAACCGAGTCGGGTCGGTAAGTATGACATCCTCAGATTGGTTTCCACGTGTGTTCAAATGCTGTCGAATCTGATACATTTTCTTTAGGTCGGGTCGGTATCTTATCCTAGCCTCATCAACTGACTCTTCCCTATGGTGTTCCTTACACTTTGGGCTGGGGTGTTGGGGAGGTTGGGGGACCCTTAGGGTCAGATCGGTGTCTCGCACAGCGAAAGTTGGTATAACTTATGGATATCAAACATGGATGTGTTTCTAAATTATTTTATGGAATACTATATTTCGTTATGAGTCCGTTGATGAGTGGTAATTATATCATTATTTCCCACTCATTTAACCTAATATTTTGTATAGTTTCTCGAGTTTTGTGAACGTTTTGATGTATTTTATTGTTATTTTACAGATAAATAAAGTTTGGGAAGCATTAGAAGCAATTTGGAGCCAAAGCAGTGAAAAATGACGAAAAAGGGTATTTCGGTAATTTGGCCGCGTCGCGATGCCTAACATGCATCGATCATACTAACGTGCACTGAGGGACACGTGTCAGAATATGAGAAATTGGACTTGCTAACGGGCGCCGAATCTTGCTAACGTGCGCCGGATCTAACTAACGTGCGCCGACCTTGCTAATGTGCGCCGTGCCATGTGTCATCATCACACAAGATCATCTAAAATGCGCCGTGTGCCACGTGTCACAAACTTATGGTGCTGACACTCTGCGTGACACGTGGCATCGTCTCATTGGACCGAATTATCGGCAAATCACATTCTGCCACGTGACAAGCTCTCATTGGACCGATCTTTACGGCGTGCCATGTGTCAGCTTCTTATTGGACTGAAATATCATCCATTCACCGCATGCCACGTGTCAGCTTCTCATTGCACCGTTTCAGCGCGTGCCACGTGTCATCACCGGATTATGCCGACAAAATCCGCGGGGTCAAACCGCGTTGACCGCAAACGCGTGCCAGCGTCGCGACGCTGGGATGTTTGGCGTCGCGACGCCGGCCCCAGAAATTACCTATAAATTCAGGCTTTCTTCACTTCATTTGGTGTGCTTTCCTTAGGATTTTTTCCCTGATTTCATAGGAAGCATCTAGTTTTGTAATATTAAAATTATGTATTTTTATTTTTAGTTTTTATTACAGCTTTTTATTTATTTACTTTATGTTTTGTAGTTAAATTTCCGCTGGGGTAAAATGTGAAACCTTTAATATAACTATCTAGGTAAATCTCATTTAATTATAATTTATAAATTATAATTTAACCGGATTAATTAATGTCAGACTTTATTACCGCCTATATGGATGGTCTTTATGTGACAGATAATTACCGCCTATATGGTTGTTGTAGTTGCACTAAATGGATTACCGCCTATATGGCTGGTTTTAAATGTTTAACATTATTAATTCCTGAGAAAACATAACATAAAATAATTTATATATTATAATAAGTGAGATTCCTAGATAAGAAATATTAAATGTGGATCCTCTAACCCCAGCATTTTATTTTATTCTAGGGAAGTGATGAAACACAATATTCACACTTAATAATTGATTTTCTTTTTATGGGTAATTATTTAGTTTTTTTATTGAGTCTTAAGCTTAATGCTTCTTGTTGTCTGATCACCAATAAGATTGATATGGTAAACTTAAAATGAACTAGACATAGAGATTTTAGGTTTCAGCCTTAGATTCAATAGCCCACGAACTTCCTTGAGGATAGATAACCCTTTAATAGATTTCCTTACAGGATAGACATATACCTGTCGGGTGAGGGTAGCCACAATTGGAACTTAATCTTAATGAATCCAGGTAATTTGGTTGACATAGACATATGGTTCAATTAGGTTATACTGGGTATTTGCGTCTGACCATCGACATAGGCTTTTGCATAATTTCATGTTCCAGGTTAGCAAACTGATTTATTACACATAGATAAGAGAATCAATTCATCTTTATAATAATATTGTGTGGAGTCACGACCCTAAATCCTTAAGTATTTCCTTCTATTTTCCTTAGTATTTTCTTTGGTGTCTGTTTTTATTTTAATTAGCAAATCCACATTCAACCAACCAAAAGCAATCAATTCCTTTCTACCTATAATTAGATACGTGTAAATAAATAGTATCAATAATTAATAACAACAGTATGAATTAAGTCCTCGTGGGATCGATATTTTTATACTACTTGAACGATACGTGCGCTTGCGTTATACGTGTGTGTTTACGCCGGTCATCCGTAGGAAAAAATCGGAACCGAATCGAAGTCTGGAAACTTCGGAACGGAGAAAATGAAGTTTTAACGCTCATGGGAAACATCTCTCGATGTGTCGCGACAAGCAGGCTTCAGAGTCGCAACACCCAATCTACGAATACTTGGCGTCGCAAAGTGCAAAAGTAAGCGTCACGAAGTGCAATGGTAAGCGTCGCGATGCCCACAACTCTAAGAGCTTAGTGTTGGGACTCTAGAGATCTGAGTCGAGATGCTACCATGTGTAAAATATTGGCAGATAGCAAATTTACCTTGAATCAAATTCAAAACACTTCCAATTTTCTCCAATAACTTCAATACACCTAAAATCTAATTTTAACATCAAATCCAACATCAACACGAGTACATATATGTATTTTTTTGAATCAAAACATAAATCAAAATAGAATCCCATAATAAAATGACTCATGAACAATTCTAGGTCACTCAAAGGTGGTCAAATGATTTTAGAATGGTAGTCATAGCTCCAAGCTATCATCTAAAATTCCAAACTCTAATTTAATATGCCATGTCCAACATGAACATTTTGAACCTATCACAAGCATATTATGTTTATGCTTCCAAAGTATCCATACACAATTCATTAGCCTAATTTCAACATCAAGATATGTTATTATGTAACAAATACATAATACACCACTATATGTTTCATTAATGATAACAACTCACTAATGAAAATATACCTTTAGAGAATATCAAACATACCTAGCAATCTTGATTCCATGATCCAATCTTTTCTATTTGTTGAAATGTTGTAGATAACGTTTAAAGTTACCAAACTTGATTCGAAGATCCAATCTTCTTCTCCTTATTGTTGTAGAGAACTTCCAAAGCTTCTCCCACAAAAATTTTACTTAGGCTAATATTTCTTTTGCTTAATGCTTGTTTTATAGCAAAACTTATGTAATTTTTAATTAATAAAGTCTTAATCAATTTTTATGTGGCTTAATCCATTTGTCCAAATATGTATAATTAGGTGTAACTAATTACATTTGTCTACCACTTTGATTTAATCCAATTAAATCAAGATAAAGTTTAA